>VFSX01000236.1:162500-215000 GCA_016618255.1 Chlamydomonas sp. UWO 241
TTCTAGGGGATAGGGGGTCAAGTGGCGCTTGCCAATCTACTTGACCGCCGTGGTCGAGGGGCCGGCGCCCGAGGGGCAGCCGGACCGTACACCACGGCTCTCCACCCGACCCTATCCTGAGCACGCTCAAACGCCGTGTCCAAAAAAGTCTTCCAATCAGAACGAGTGCCACTAGTTTTGCCTAGCTGCTGAATCAGTAGCTTAAGAAAATAGTGTCGGGAGGAGGCTGGAGGCCGGCCTTGCTGCCGAGCCACATCCATTGTGCAGTCAAAAGTCGTACGAGGAAGACGAGAAGCCGGCATGCGTATCACATGGCCTAGCCACTGCATTGATCGCTTTGCCACAAGGCTCTCAATTGGCTCAGTGTCGCACGCCTGCCGAATATAAGTTAATCTGTGCCGGTCGACCAGGCGCACACCCAGAATGCGACGAAGGCAGTTAGAGTGGGCAACCTCCAATCGAGTCAGTTGTGTTTTAGTAGGGGCCCATGTTTCGCAGCCGTACAGAAAGTGGGGCAGCACGAAAGTGTTGTAAACCCGCATCTTAGACTGCACTTGCATCTTCTTGCTGGCCCAAATCTTATCAAAGACGCAAAACGCCCAGCGCGCGACCGACACGCACACCGATCTCCTTTTCCACACCACCACTCTGGGTTATCCAACTCCCTAGATACTTAAATGCAGAGACGGTCTTCACTTCACCACCAGTCAGCGCAAACGTGGGCAGATCCGCGTCAAAATCTGCTGACAAAATCATCACTTCTGTCTTGGCGGCGTTGATTTGCATGCCAAAGCTAGAGGACACTTTGTCAAGGTTTTTCAGCATAAGCGCCAACTGAGCTGGGTCATGCGAGAACAAACATAAATCATCGGCATACATCAGCATTACTATACGCTCAACCGACCTTGCCTAACAAACCAACACAAAAAACGCACACGAGCAAGCCACCAACGCACATGCACACACAATTGCAGCGTCGGCCTCCCCTCAGAGACAAGCACCGCATCCATCGCGCGCTCGGCCCTCCTCTTCCGCTCACCCTTGAGCTGGAGAAGGACGCCATGGCCCCACCCACTCGCCCTGCACGTAGGCACACACATACACAACACACACACACACACACACACACGCGCACACGCACACAGCGTCGGCCTCCCCTCAGAGACAAGCACCGCGTCCCTTGCGCACTCGGCCCTTCTCTACCGCTCGCCCTCTAGCGGCAGCATGACGGTGGACGGAGTGAGCGGCGCCGGGAACGGAGTCGAGGGCTGGCGGCGCGCGTCCATGCAGTACTCGTCAGGACCGGTCGCCCTGCGTCATGCAGCCGCGTCGAGCGACAACTTGCAGCACGGCGGCGAGGCCCTCGGCGGGAGGACGGCGCCGGTCGCCCTGCGTCATGCAGCCGCGTCGAGCGACAACGCGCAGCACAGCAACGACATCCTCGGCGGCAGGACGGCCCCGGGCGGCTTCCGGGCGGCCGTGTGGCAGGCAAGCGGTATTGCATTGCATTGTAGTAGAAGTCTTGCATTAAGTATTGCATATAGTATAGTATTGCATTATAGTAGTATTGCATTATAGAATTGCATGAAGTTTTGCATATAGTATTGCAGAGAGGGAGTGGGTGCACACACACACACACACACAAACACCCACACACACACACACACACACACTCACACATGCCCCCCCTCCCACACGCACACACACACACGCACACACACATACATACACGCACACAAACTAACACACACACGCACACACACACACATACACCCACACACGGGTGTGGCAGGCGAGCGGCGCCGCGACGGTGCGCCGGCACACGTGCGACACTGCGGAGCTTGGGGCATCGGTTTCGGCCTCGGGCGGGACTCCAGCTGGCATCGGGCTCTTGCGCCACGTGGCATCAAGCGCGGCGCCTCCGGCACAGGTAGGAGGACCGCCCACCGCCAAACCAAATACACCACTGGAAAGGCCTCAGAGCCAGCCTTCTGGGACTGTCCCCACATTTCCCAGGGCCCAGTGTTGAGGGAGGTGTGGGGGTGTGAACCCATGTGTGTGCTAATTTGCCCCCTGTCCTCCTGCAGGAGCGGCGAATGTCAGGTGGCCGCAACGCATCGGGCCCCCCCTCTTCGTCGGAACCACTCGTGCCACTGCACGAGTTCACCAGTCGCCCCGGCGTGTTGGAGCGCGGGGGCGGGGGGAGCGCACGGCTGCCGACGTCGGCGGCGCCAATGCAGCCGACGCATCGGTATGTGAGGTGTGTTGAGGGGGGGGGACACACACGCTCAAACACGCATGCACACACACACACACACACACACACATATACACGCATGCACACATATGCACACTCGCACGTGCACCCACACACACCCACACACGCACATGCATGCATGCGCGCACACACACACACACACAGCAACGGTGGCCGCACACACACATACACGCGCACGCACACACACGCACACACAGCAACGGTGGCCGCACACACAGCAACGGTGGCCACACACACACATACACACGCACGCACACTCACACACACACACACACACACACAGCAACGGTGGCTGCATGCCAAGTGACTCCAGAGGTTGGGCGTCTGCCAATGAACTCATTACGATCGGGGGGCGGCACACACACACACACGCACACACACAAACACGCACACACACACACACACACACGCACACACACACACAAAATGATCCCTCGTACAACTTCAATGCGATCCAAAACGGGTCACAGCAGCGCCTCCGTGCCACACACACACACACACACACACAGCAACGTTACCTGCATGCCAAGTGACTCCGGAGGTTGGGCGTCTGTCAATGGACATACTACGAGCGGGGGGGCGGCACACACACACACACGCACACACACACACACACACGCACACACGCACACACACACACACAAACACACGCGCACACGCACACACACACAAACACAGCAACGGTAGTTGCATGCCAAGTGACTCCAGAGGTAGGGCGGCTGCCAAGGGGCACATTACGATCGGGGGGGGGCGGCACACACACACACACGCACACAAGCGCACACACATATACACACACACACGCACACACACACACACACACACAGCAACAGTGGCTGCATGCCAAGTGACTCCGGCGGCTGGGCGGCTGCCAATGGGCTCATTACGATCGGAGGCGGAAGCCAGAGTGGCGGTCTAGCGCGGTTGGAGAGCTGCGAACGGCTTGGGGAAGGGCTGCACCCCGGGATTCAGGTGTGTGTGAGGGGAGGGTGCATGTGCGTGTTTGGGCGTGTGCGCGTTTGTGGGGGGGGGCGTGTGTGGGTGGGTGAGGGTGCGTGGGTATGCGTGTGTGTGGGTGAGCGTGCGTGGGTGGGTGCTTGGGTGGGTGTGGGTGTGAGTGGGTGCGTGTGGGTGAACACCCGGCCATTGTCACGCACCCACTCAACCGAAACCACGCCCACAGGACAGCAGCTCAGCGATTTTACTTTGGGCTTTTGGGAGCCATTGGGAGCCATGTGGCTACTGGCGATCCGATCAGATGGAGCGCAACCAGCCAAGTTGCTTGATGCCCTGACAATCCCACCAGATTGAACTCGTCAAGAGCTCCAAAATTACCTGTATTTGATGGTCAACGGTCAACGCTTAGGCAGCGGTCAAGGCGGTCAACGGGACGTTGGTCCGCGCCGGCTCCCAGAAAATAACTAAAGAAACTGAAAACAAAATCACTGCCGCAGCTTGACCAAATCCACTTTTGACGGTGTTTTTTGGTTGCAGTCCTCGTCACATAGACGCTTGCTTTGTGGGTGACCGTGGCTGGGAGAGACTGCAAAATTCGGGACGAAACCGATCGGTCTCGAAAGTTAACGCGACAGGCACATTTTGGGTCCAGGTTGGGTGGGGATGGCCATGCGACGCCCCCGGAACTAGTCCTAACTGCGTCCCAACTGAAGCCACACGCCCAAAAAACCGCAGCTCGACCGGTACGGAAGCAACGCCTCGTCCACCTTCGCCGCGTCCGCCATGGACCGCTTCGCTGCTGGCTCCTTTCCCGTCCTCCCGTTCCCTCCCGGGGCCCACGGCAGCAGCAGCAATGGCGGCGCCCCCCCGGGCAGGCAGTGGGGCGGCGGGGGAGCACACGCCGGGGTGGCGCCCGAGAAGGCGCCACGTTGGAGCAGCGGCGGGTGGAGCACTGGCGGCGCAAGTAATAACGGCGACGCGCACGGGGGCCCGGTCCCTCTGCATAGCCCGTCGTCGGGGCGGCCCCCGCTCCCCAGCAGCGGCGGCGGCGGTGGTGGCACGAGCGGTGGTGTGGCGGGGGGCTCGCCTGCGGGACGGCGCGGCTCGTTCGGGGGCTACGCGGCAGCCATGTCGAGCCCCGCTGGCTCCCCCGCTGGTGGCTCCCCGGCAGGTGCACGCATTGGGGGGGGGGGGCACACACGCATACACGCACACACACACACAAGCATGCACATGCACACACACACACACACGCGCGCACACACGCACATACACGCACACACACACACACACACACACACACACACACGCACACACACACACACACACGCAAACACACACGCACGCACGTGCGCACACACACACACACACACACACACGCACACGCATGCACACACACGCACGCACACAAACACACACACGCACACATGCACGCACGTGCACGTGCACACGCACACACGCACACGCACACACACACGTACGCACGTGCACACACACACACACACACACACACACACACGCACGTGCGCGCGCACGTGCGCACACACACGCACGCATGTGCACACACACACACACACACGCTCATGCACACGCACGCACGTGCACACGCACACGCACACACGCACATGCACTCGCGCACACACACACACACGCACACACACACACACACACACACGCACACTCACGCACGCGCGCGCGCAGGGAGCGGCCACCTGATCGCGTCACCCTCCGGAACGGGATCCCCGCTATCGCCAGCCCTTCTTTCAACGCGCGCCGGCATCGGCAGCAGCGGCGCTCCATCCCCGTTTGCAGCGCGCAACGCCAGCGGCGGCGGCGGCGCGCCGGCCCCGCCCCCGCATGGTTTGCGCGCCGGCAGCGGCACCAGCGGCAGCGGCGGCGACGTGGGCGAGTCCAGCAGCCCCGGCAGCCCAACAGCGGGGGGCTTGACCGGTGCAAACAGCTTCGAGTTTGCCAGCCCGAGTTCGAACTCGCACCAGACGTCGTTGCGACAGCGCTCGAACCAGGGGCTTCGGTACGCGTCCGGAAAGGGGCTTCTGTCCCCGAGTGACGCGGGGCAATCCAGTGGAGGTGAGCAAGTCACGTTGTCTCTCACTCTCTCTCACACACACACACACACGCACAAACGCTCACACACACGCACACACACACACACAGACACACACACACACACTCTCACACACACATACGCTCATACTCACACACACACTCACACATTCACACTAACAGTCACAATCTCCCTCGCTCACACACGCAGACACACACACACACACGCACGCAGGCTCCCCGACCTGCCCAACCGACAGAAGCCCTACCAACAGCCTCCCGCCGCCCTTGCCGTCAAAAGCACCCACCACGGGACACGACCCGTCGTCCCCTCTGCCCCTTCCGGGTGGGGGGGCGGCAGGAGTCGGAAGAGGGCCGCCGGTCGTTCGAATCGGGAGGGTGCTGTCGTACAAACAGGTACGGAGCTGCAGAGGTAGTGATGCCTAATCAGGATTGGACACAAACACACACACATACACACACACATACCACACCACACACACGCTACCCCCCCACACACACATACACACACACACGCGCACACACACACACACACACACACACACATACTATCCAACCCCACACCACACACACAAACACACACACACACGCACGCGCACACACACACACACACACACACACAAATGCACCTACCCCCCCTCCACACACACACTCGCACACACATCGCAGGGCGGAGCCACCGTCTGCGTCTCGCCCGGAGTTTCCCAAAACGCGTTTGAATCTGTGGCGAACGACAGTGCCCAACCCTACACCCTAAACCCTTGCCCTAAAAATAACCTAGAACCCTAAAAATAATCTAGAACACTTGGAATAGGTGCGTCACCCACGACTGTAAAACCACCATCATCATCATCATCAGAACCCTTAAGCCTAAACCCGAACACCAGCAACAAACGAAACCCCGAGCCCTCACCCCCCCCCCCCGCAACCTTTTGCAACGCACAGGGCGGTGCAACCGTGCGCGTGTCGCCCGGAGGTTCCCAAAACGCGCTTGAATCTTTGGCGAACGACAGTGCCCAACCCTACACCCAAAACCCTTAACCCTAAAAAGAACCTAGAACCCTACAGCCTAAACCGAAACACCACCAAACAAACAAAAACCCCGAGCCCTCACCCCTCCCGCAACTCCTTTGCAACGCACAGGGCGGTGCCACCGTGCGCGTCTCGCCCGGAGGTTCCCAAAACGCGTTTGAATCTCTGGCAAACGACGGAGAAGATGCGCCGCTGCCGCCTCTCCAGGTGTGTATCAAACAAGTAACACGGGGTTTCCAGCAGTGGTCCCTGGGAGGACTTTTAGTAATTAGTGTTTTCTCGGCTCCAGCAACTTTGACCGCTCACACCAGGCACAATACACAGCGGGTAGTCATGCAACGCATGCCACTGTGCAGCTCTCGGCAACAGCTTTCCAACGCACCGCTCCACGCCCTCTCCCACAAAGTGTGGAGTGGTTTTCTGGGAAATGGGAAATCCGGCTCGGAGCGGTATTCGGCTCACAGGGGAATCACTGGTTTCCAGCTGAGCAAGCTACTCTTCTACTAGAGATCACCTGCCGATACTCCAGCCCACTTCAGTGGGCTAGAGAACCGCCGGCTCCCGACTGATGGACAACCGCCCCCGCCGGCTAGACTACCCCAAACAGCATCCTCTGCGAAACATATCTAGCAAGGAGCATACAGCAGAGGACCTTCCTCAGGGTCACAGTCGAGGCCTTGTGGCCAGTCAAGCCGGCGGAGCCGACTGGCGCTGACTGGAACGGTCCTCGCCTGGCAGTGCATGGCTGTCCAGCTCTCGTTTGCATGAGGCGCAGCCGGCGCCCCATGCCTCATGCATGGCCAGGTCCCACCCACCTGGGGGGCATGTGTAGCAGAAACGGGGAAAAAACTGACTTGGGGGGGGGGGGGACACAACCCACCCCAAACCCCCACCCCACCTCAAACACGCACAAAAATCATATGGGCCGCCCGCCGAGCCCTATTCCCTAGCTGCCGTACCAAGCACAAGCTTCGAGCTGCCTCACACACACACACACACACACACAAACACACACACACACATGCACATGCACATGCATGTACGCACGCACGAATCACAGGGGCCGCCCGCCGAGTTCTACTTCCCAGCTGCCGTACCCAACACAAGCTTCGAGCTGCCTCACACACACACACACGCACACACACACACACACACTCACGCACATGCACGTACGCACACACGTACACACACACACACACGCACACACACACACACGCACGCACGAATGACAGGGGCCGCCCGCCGAACCCTACTCCCCAGCTGCCGTACCCGATACAAGCTTCGAGCTCCCACGTCTAGCGGCTGCGACCCCGGCGCCGCCGCCTCCGCTCGCGTTGTCGGCGGTCCCGCGCGCGTCGCTCGGGCCAGGTATGTGTGTGTGTGTGTGTGTGTGTGTGCGTGTGGTGTATGAGTGTGTGTGAAAGAGAGAGAGAGACGCCACCACGGACGCTCGCGCTTTCAACGTTTTTGCGCGCGTTGCTCGGGCCATGTGCTTCTCTCTCTGTCTTCATATGGCTCTCTCGACAGCCCTGTGTTTGCGCGCGTGTGTATGTGTGTGTATGTGTGGGCGTGGGCGTGGGTGAGAGAGAGGCGCCGCGGCAACTGCGCGCGCTTTCGGGGGGCCTGCGCGCGTCGCTCGGGCCATGTGCTTCTCTCTGTCTTCAGATAGCTCTCTCGATAGCCCTGTGTTTGCGCGCGTGTGTATGTGTGTGTGTGTATGTGTGGGCGTGGGCGTGGGTGAGAGAGAGAGAGGCGCCGCGGCAGCTGCGCGCGCTTTCGGGGGGCCTGCGCGCATCGCTCGGGCCATGTGCTTCTCTCTGTCTTCAGATGGCTCTCTCGATAGCCCTGTGTTTGCGCGCGTGTATGTATGTGTGGGTTGGGGTTTGAGTATGGCCCATACACACCCATACCGTATGGGTGTGGGCGTGCGTGTGTGGGACCCAGGCGCCGCGACAGGTGGTTCCGCGTGCGTCGCTCGGGCCGTGTGCTTCTCTCTCCGTCTTCGGATGGCTCTCGCGGTAGTCCGGACGCCACCCATGCCGAAGTGCACACACACACACACACTGACAAGCAGACACACACGTCCACACATACACACACACACACCCGTGCGCCCAGACACGCGTGTGCACACGCACACACACACACACACACACGCACACACTCTCACAAACACGCACGCACAGACACGCGGGCGTACACAGGCACAGACATATACGCACCCACGCAGAAACACACACAGACACACACACACACACACACACACACGTACACGTACACGTACACGTACACACACAAATACACACACACACATACACACACAGGCGGACTCGCGGCAGCAGTGCTATCAAGCTCCGACCGTCACCCGCCCTCGCTTCAAGTCAGGCAGCCGCAGGTGTGTGTGTGTGTGTGTGTGTATGTGTGTGTGTGGTCGATTTTACAGTCCGTCGGACGCCTTTGATGGCGCATTAGACCCTAGGAAAGAGGCCGGCAGGTGTCAAAATTAGACCCCTAGCATGCCATCTGTGTGTGTGTGCGTGCATGTGCATGTGTGTGTAGGCAGCTTCATCATCTGGCGCAGATCTGCCCCCCCCCCCCCCCCCATGCACACACTCACTCCTGCATGCTGTCACACTCACTCTCACGCTCACTCTTCACACCAACTCACACTCTCCCTCTCACTCACTCTCTCACTCTCACTCCCACTCTCCCTCACTCCCGCTGTCACTCATACTCTCTATCTAAATATAAATGTAAATATAAATCTCACTCCCGCTGCCACTTATACTCTGAATCTTACTCTCAATCTCACTCTCTCACTCACTCCCACTCTCTCTCACTCCCGCTGTCACCTTAACTCTCACTCTCAATCTCACTCTCTCACTCTCACTCCCACTCTCTCTCTCACTCCCGCTGCCACTCTTACTCTCACTCTCAATCTCACTCTCACTCTCACTCCCACTCTCTCTCACTCCCGCTGTCACTCTCTCACTCTCAATCTCACTCTCTCACTCTCACTCCCACTCTCTCTCTCCCGCTGCCACTCTTAGCTCTCAATCTCACTCTCAATCTCACTCTCACTCTCAGTCTTACTCCCACCCTCTCACTCCCGCTGTCACTCTTCCTCTCAATCTCACTCTCAATCTCACTCTCTCACTCCCACTCTCTCACTCCCGCTGTCACTCTTACTCTCACTCTCACTCTCACTCTCACTCTCACTCCCACTCCCACTCTCTCTCATCCCCGCTGTCACTCTCACCGAAAATCTCCCTCTCCCTCTCACTCACTCTCTCACTCTCACTCTCACTCTCTCTCATTCCCTCTGTCACTCTCACCTCACTCTCACACACATGCACACAAGCACGCACACACACACACAATCTCGCTCGCAGGCACCACTACCCGATGAGGTCAAGCCGCTGGGAGAGCTCTCACACACACACACACACACGCACACAACACACACACACACTCTCTCTCTCTCTCGCAGGCACCACTACTCGTGAGGGTCAAGCCGCTGGGAGAGCTCAAACGCACACACACATACATACACACACACGCACACACTCACACACGCACACGCACACACACACACACTCTCTTACTCTCAGGCACCACTACCCGAGGGTGTCAAGCTGCTCGGAGAGCTCATGCGCGCGCACAAACACACACACACACACACACACGCACATGCACACACTCTCTCTTGCAGGCACCACTACCCGAGGGCGTCAAGCCGCTGGGAGAGCTCACGCGCGCAGCGGACGCGGTCGTCGCTTTGCGGTCGCTCGCGTCAGTGCGCACGCCGCACGCGTACCAGTTTATGCAGGTTGGTCAATTGTGGTTACTTTCGGTTTCTCCGGTAGTTCTCTGAGTCAATGCATGCGGTGGTTGCTGTGTGGGGTGTTGCGCTAGTGCGCGCCGCACGCGAGCCAGTTCATGCAGGTGTTGACAGGATGTTGGTGATGTGGATGGTGTTGACTGATCCTGCTGGAACTCTGGAACTGATTGTAACCGCCGGCCTGTGATTGTAAATCCTTCGTGCTTTGGTCGCCGGTGTTGCTGTGGTGTTGCTGTGGTGTTGCTGTGTTGCTGGTGTTGCCGTGTTGTTGCTGTGGTTGTTGCTGCTGGTGTTCCGCTCGCATCACACACACACACACACACACACGCACACACACATTTGCAGCGCAACGGCGGCAGCAGTGACGGCAGCGGCACCGGCAGCGGCGTTGGTGGTGGTGGTGCCAGCAGCACGGGCAACGGATCAGGCGGTGGTGGAGGTGCGTGCGCACGCGCACGCTCTCGCACATACACACATGCGCATGTTCACGTGCACACGCGCGCATGCACACGCACGCACACGCGCACACGCACGCATGTGCATACACGCAAAAGCATGCACACGCATACGTGGACGCACGCGCACAAACACACACACACACACACACGCGCATGCATGCGTGCGTGCACGCACGCACACACACGCGTGCTCAAGTGTACGTGAGCATCCACACACGCACACACACACACACTCACACACACATGCACAATCACACACATACACATATACACACACACACACACACACGTAGTTGCCAGCGACGGCGGTGGCCCCGTGCCGCCTGCGCAGTCATCGCGGCTCGCGCGATGGCTTGAGAAGGGATACTCGATCGGCCAAGGCGGAGCGCGGATCTGAGCGATTTTCCCTGTTCAGTTTGAAGAGTTCACCCTTGGGGCGTGGGGGACTGAGAAAGCAGCCCCGCGCGTGTGTGGCTGTGCTGCCATGCACGGTCGGCATGGCTCTCGCGCGATGGCTGGAGAAGGGATACTCGATCGGACGAGGCGGCGCGCGGACCTGAAGCCTGCGTGTTGCACATGTGTTCTGCACGCACGTGTGCGGCTGTGCTGCCATGCACGGTCGTCGTGGCTCTCACGCGATGGCTGGAGAGGGGATACTCGATCGGCCAAGGCAGCGCGCGGACCTGGGCTGTTTACAGCCTGTTCACGTACGCGCCCGAGGACCCCGGGGCGTGAGTTAAATCCAGGACTACGCGTCCAGGGGGGCTCTAAGAAGAGAGCCCGCACAGCCACGCAGCGCGCCAGCCTACCAGGCTGCCATGCACGGTCGTCACGGCTCTCGCGCGCTGCCTGAAGAAGGGATACTCAATTGGGCGAGGCGGCGCTCGGGCCTGAAGCCCGCGTGTCGCACGTGCGTGCTGCACGCGCGTGTGCGGCTGTGCTGCCATGCACGGTCGTCACGGCCCTCGCGCGATGGCTGGAGAAGGGATACTCGATCGGCCAAGGCGGAGCGCGGACCAGAGCGGGTTTCCCTGTACCGTTTGCAGAGCACACCCTCGGGGCGTGGGGGACTGGGACAGCAGCCCAGAAAGGCCGGCTACCAGCCCGGGCAGGCTAGCTTACACGGCACGCGCGGCACGCGGACCTGAGCGGGTTTCCCTTTACAGTTTGCAGTATGCACCCTCGGGGCGCGGGGGACTGAGAGAGCCGCCCAGGCAGGCGGCCTACCAGCCCGGGCAGGCAGGCTTACACGGCCGGCGCGGCGCGCAAACCAGAGCGGGTTTCCCTGTACAGTTTTCAGTACGCACCCTCGGGGCGTGGGGGACTGGGAGAGCAGCCCAGAAAGGCGGGCTACCAGCCCGGGCAGGCTGGCTGACACGGCACGCGCAGCGCGCAAACCAGAGCGGGTTTTCCTGTACAGTTTGCAGTACGCACCCTCGGGGCGTGGGGGACTGGGAGAGCAGCCCAGAAAGGCGGGCTACCAGTCCGGGCAGGCTGGCTTACACCCTCGGGGCGTGGGGGGCTGAGAGAGCCGCCCAGGCAGGCAGGCTACCCACCAGCTTACATGGCCGCACGTATGTGTTGTCACACATCTGTTCCCGGCCGCACCGCGTCATCGTGATCGTCGCGGTAGCGTCCGACTTCGACGTCGTCATCGTCGCGGCGTTCCGTTTGTTCGTGTGCGTGAGCACGCGCACCTCGTATATATATATAACATGTAGAAGAGGCTCTCTCTGTTTTGACGCCTCCGATGAAGAGCTACGGTTCTCAAGGCCCTCGCCCTGCTGAATATGTGTGCTGTGTGTGCTGAGGGCTGAGGGCTGAATATGAAGTGTGGGACGTGGGGGAGGTGGAACACACACGTTGACATACGTGGACATACAACGGACGCCGCTAAAAGCATTCACAGCAAGACACCTTCACCTTGTACTGATGATGACGGCTTTTGCGGCCGGGTGTGATGCACCTATACGCGGCTTGTACTAGTACTATCGTACATATCTGCACCTAAATATGTTGGTGGCGGCCGACGCGTCTTGGCGAGCACACATTGCGTGAGATTTCGGGCTTAAATAATGTAAGCATTGATCTTGTAACACGCTCTGGATGTCACGTTGGTCGAGTTTTACAGGTGTTACACGTTCGCGCCGTGAGGAACCCGGGGTGTGAGTCAATGCCTAGACTGCACGCCTACCTAGGGGGGCTTTTCTAGGAGCCCCCGCAAAGTCACGCAGCCCGCCAGCCTACCAGGTTTCCCCGCCAAGGCAGCGCAGGCGTGGGCGCACCTCCCCTCCCTCCGTCCCCATGGGCCCCCCCACACCGTTGGCGCACGCGTGGTAGCTCAACGGCCTCGGCCACCGCAGGCAGCATGCTCCACGCGACAGCAATCAGCACGCGCGCCTGCAGGCCCCAGCTGTGCCTGTGCCTGCCTGACTGCATCTCTGAGGCGGCGGTGGTGGCCGCTGCGGGCACACCCTGCCAAGGAGTGCGAGACGCCCATGCCGTGCGTGCACGCACCCGTAGTGCACCAGATGCTGTGCCCGAGGCCTGTGCCTGCCCGGTCGTGTCTCTGAGGCGGTGGTGACGGCCGCTGCGGGCACACCCTGCCAAGAGGTGCGAGACGCCTAGTGCTGCGCATGCACATTGGCGCAGCAGCAGTGCAGCAATGCTGTGTCCGGGGCCAGTGCCTGCCGGGTCGTGTCTATACAGCGGTGGTGGTGGCCGTTGCGGACACACCCTGCCAAGGGGTGCGAGACGATCCACGCTACGCGTGACCGCTGATGCAGCAGATGCTGCGCGTGTGCCTGCCCGACTGAACCTCTGAGGCGGTGGTGGTGGCCGCTGCGGGCACACCCTGCCACGGGGTGCGAGCCACCAATTAAAGCCCGCTGACGCAGCAGCAGTGCAACAGATGCTGTGCCCAGGGCCTGTGTCTGCCCGGTCGTGTCTCTGAGGCGGTGGTGACGGCCGCTGCGGGCACACCCTGCCAAGGGGTGCGAGACGCCCAGTGCCGCGCACGACCACTGACGCAGCTGCAGTGCAGCAGATGATGTGCCCGGGGCCAGTGCCTTCTGGTTCGTGTCTGAGGCGATGGTGGTGGCCGCTGCGGGCACGCCCGGCGGTGTTACAGTTTCACACGATCACAGTTCCATGTTCAAGGCCACCAGGCGTGCTTTCAGGAGCTCCTAGTAGTGCCACTGCCATCCCACCGCTGCACACCCTGCCGAGGGGTGCGAGTGCCTTGCTGGCGCAGCAGCAGTGCAGCAGGTCCTGTGCCTGTGCCTGCCCGGTCATGTCTCTGAGGCGGTGGTGGTGGCCGCTGTGGGCACAACCGGCAAGGGGTGCGAGCCGCTCGTGCTGCGCATGCCCACTAACGCACCCATAGTGCAACAGATGCTGTGCCTGTGCCTGCCCGACTGCATGCCTGAGGCGGTGGTGACGGCCGCTGCGGGCACACGCTGCCAAGGGGTGCAAGCCGCACCGTGGCACGCGTGCACGCTTGAGCAGCAGCAGTGCAACAGATGCTGTGCCGGGGGCCAGTGCCTGCCCGACCGTGTCTCTGAGGCGGTGGTGGTTGCCGCTGCGGGCAAAAACGACAAGGGGTGCGAGCCATACCGTGGCGCGCGCTGTCTCAGCAGCAGTTCAGCAGATGCCGTGCATGTGCCTGCCCGCCCGCATCCCTGAGGCGGTGGCGGTGGCCGCTGCGGGCACAAACTGCAAGAGGTGCTGGACGCCGGTGCCGCGCATGCCTTCTGACACAATGCTGTGCCCGGGGCCTGTGCCTGCCGGGTCGTGTCTGAGGCGGTGGTTATGGCCGCTGCGGGCACGGCCGGCAAGGGGTGTGAGACGCCCGTGCCGCGCGTGCACGCACCCGTAGTGCAACAGATGCTGTGCCCGGGGCCTGTGCCTGCCCGGTCGTGTCTCTGAGGCGGTGGTGGTGGCCGCCGCGGGCACACCCTGCCAAGGGGTGCCAGGCGCCCTTGCCGTGGAAGCTCGCTGACGCAACCGTAGTGCAGCAGATGCTGTGCCCGGGACCCGTGCCTGCCCGGTCGTGTCTGAGGTGGTGGTGGTGGTGGCCGCTGCAGGCGCACGCTGCCAAGGGGCGCAAGCCACCCGTGCCGCGCGTGCACGCTGACGCAATGCTGTGCCCGGGGCCTGTGCCTGCCCGGTCGTGTCTGAGGCGGTGGTGATGGCCGCTGCGGGCACGACCGGCAAGGGGTGCGAGACACCCCGTGCCGCGCGTGCCCGCTGACGCAGCAGCAGTGCAGCAGGTCTGGTGCCTGTGCCTGCCCGAATGCATCCCTGAGGCGGTGGTGGTGGCCGCTGCGGGCACACGCTGCCAAAGGGTGCAAGGCGCCCCGTGGCACGCGCGGCCGCAGCAGTAGCAGCAGTTTTTTTACTTACAGTTTTTACATGTACGCGCCCGGAGGACCCCGGGGCGTGGGTTAAGGGCTAGACTTTTTAGTCTAGGGGGGCTCTACTGGGAGAACCCACGAGGCAACGCAGCGCGCCAGCCTGCCATGCCCCGCAGCAGCAGCAGCAGCAGCAGCAGCAGTGCAGCAGGTCCTGTCATGTGTACAAACACTGTGTACATGCTAGCTAGCCCAATGGCACGCAGCCAGATGCGCAAACTGGCCTTGCGCCCATCGCCGCCTCGTGCGATGGGGACGCGGAGTAAAACGCTGAAGGACCTCAACAACCTCAACCTGATGGCGCTGGGCGCTGGCATGGCTGCCATTGCTGCGGATGCTGCTGCGGCGGCGGGAGGCGCGGGGGCCGGTGAGGAGAGCATGGAGGGTGTCATGGTGGTCGCGGGGACCCCTTCCCCCCGCGCTTGCCTCCTCACCCCGGGCCGCGGCACGCGTGGGGCGACCAACGCGGAGGTGCCGAGCAGTGCGATGTCCAGCCCAGTCCGGGCACCCGCCGACCACGATGAGATGCACATGGGGATCCCACCGCCCGACCCCAGCGCGGCGATGCACAGGGGGATGCGGGAACTCCTGCGCGAGGAGTTTGCGGAGCAGAGGGATCTGATCCGGGAGGAGTTCAGCAGGGGCATGGCGGCCCTGGCGGCGCGGGTGACGGAGACGGAGGCGCGGGTGGCGGGGGTCATCGCGGCGGTGGCGACCCTGGACGCGCGCATCACGAGCAAGTTCGCCCAGGCCGACGTGGCCTTTGGGCCCCTCCTCCGCCTTGTGCCAGAGCTGAGCGTGGCGAAGGACGGGGTGGCCGATCTGGATGAGCGCATGGGGCGCATGGAGAAGCACGAGGTGCTGGCTCTGGCCCAGTTCCATGTGGACCAGGGTAAGTCCAGGGAGATGGCAGCAAAGGTGGCTGCGCTGACGGAGCAGGTGCAGGCGCTGGAGGCAGCCGCTCGGGGGGGGGAGGCGGCGGGCCGGCAGGTGCCGGTGGCGGCGCGCGCGCCAGTCACGGTCGCGCAGCCAGTGCCGGCAGCACAGCAGCAGCTGCCTGGGCCGCCGCAGCCGCCGGGCCCGCCACCGCTGCCAGCGGCTGTGAGCGGCGGGGGCCTCACGTTCGCCGTGGTGGTGCGGGAGCGTGTCAGCGACGCTCGCCACGCGCTCGCACGCGGCACGGAGCGAGCTCTCACCACGCTGCTGGGGCCGCACCACGTGACCGTGGTGCAGGCACGCGTCATGTTTGCTAACGACCACAAGAGCAAGGTGGTCTTCACGGTCGCGAACGAGGGGCATGCGGCGTTCATCCGCGCGCGCATGCTCCTGCCGCGGTGCACGGCGAACATGAGGCGGCCGGGCTGTGCCATCTTCCCACACCTGCCGTATGCCGAGCACCAGAGCCAGAGGCGCATGGCAATGCGGGGAGGTGGGGCGGGGGCGGGAATGACGGCGGGGGCGGTCGCGGCTGCGGTCGCAGCAACGGCGGCGGCGGCGGGCGGCCGCGGCGACGACAGGGGCGGGGACAAGGGCGGGAACGGCACGGGTGACGGGGGCAAGGGAGGGGGCATGGGCCCGGGGGGCTGCGGCGTGACCACGCTCCCCCCCAGCTGAGCGGCCTGCGGATCATGAACTGGAACATTATGAGGGGACATGACCTCTTACACAATCACCCCACCCTCACCAAGTGGCTGCAGGCAAACGCGGACGTCGTGGCGTTCACCGAAACCGGGCATTCCGGTAAGCCCCCACCTGCCATCCCAGGATTCAAATGCCTCGCATGCAGCCAGCGCCCCCACAAATCAGACAGTGGGGGGGTTGCGCTGTATGTTAGCCATGCTGTTACGGGGAAGGTCAGCGTTATTCGGGATGTGCCCGAGCTTGGGATGCTCTGGTTTAGGATCACGGGCGCTAGGGACGTGTACGCGTGCGCCGCGTACATCCCCCACGCGAAATCCAAGTATCTGCTGCTCGAGGGGGGGAACCTGTCAGTAGAGGCACACATAACAGCCCTGGTAGAGGGCATCTCTAAGTACCGGGCAAAGGGGGAGGTCCTCGTGCTGGGCGACCTCAACGCACGCACAGGGCAGGAGGATGATAGGGATAGGGACAGGGGGGATGGGGGGCCCGCCCCTGCGGTGCGTGAGGGCGACATCGCGCAGGCAGGGCAGGTGGGGCCGAGAGAGTCGGCTGACCGCGTGCACAACGCGCATGGGCAGCGCCTGCTGCAGTTATGCCGGGACATGGGAATGGTTATCCTTAATGGTCGCCTTCCGGGGGATGAGCATGGGGCCCTCACCTACCACGCACTGGGGCAGGAAAAACGTAGTCTGGTCGACTACTTTGTGGCGTCCCCTGACCTCGCCTTTAGTGGCGCGGGGGCACCACGGCCGGGCACTACCCTACATGTGCACGACCAACACCCACCAAGGCTAGGCGGGGGCAGGTTTGACCACAGACCAGTAGTACTGACCCTTACTTATGAGCCCGCTACTGCGGTACCTGCGGCTCAGGCCGGCGCCCCGAGCGAAACGCCGGCCAGGTTTAGGTGGCCACAGGGGGGCGAGGGGGCGTACGCACAGCTCCTGGGGGGGATGATGACGGACGTTTTGGGAGCTCGGGGGGCACCGACGGTGGATGAGGAGCTCAGCCGCCTCGAGGGCGCGGTCGAGCGGGCAGCCCGGGCGTTGCACGCGTCGGGTGAGGTGGGTGCGGTCTTGGTGCGGCCCATGACCGGGGACGGGGGGGTGCGACCACACAACATATGGTACACTCAGGAGTGCAAGGACGCACGCCGCGCGTGCCGGGAAGCGGAACGAGCGCACGGGGCGCAGTCACCGGCCGCCAAAGAGGCAGGGAAGGCCTATAGGCGGACCGCGCGGCGCTCCCGCCGCGCGAGCGAGGCCCGGGAACACACCGAGCTGATTGAGGACAGGAAGGGGAACCCTCGGCGGTTTTGGCAGCGGGTGAAACTGCCTGGCCAGGCGGTCGGTCTGAGGGACGTGGAGGGGACAGATTATTTTAGGGATTTGCTGGGGGACAACCATGCTAACGCCACTGATACGACTCATACGACTAATACGACTAACACGGATGATGCCACTGACCATGGGCACGGGGCCCCGTTTGCCCTCCCCACGACGACGGCCACGGAGCGGGCGGCAGCGCTAAATAATTCATTTACTGAGGCGGAGGTGTATGCGGCACTGATGGGCATGGACGCGGGCAAAGCCCCAGGCGTAAACGGCATGCCGATAGAGTTCTATCAGAGGGCATGGGCTAGGGCGGCGGAGGGGGGCGATGCAACGGATGCTGTGGATGAGGAGCACCTGCTCGCTGGCCCCATCACACACCTGCTCAATCGGGTCTTCCGTGAGGGGTACCCGACTGCATGGCACTTGGGGGCAACCACGCCGGTGCCAAAGCCGAAAGGCAGCCTAGACGTGCGGGACGATTACCGAGGGATCACGGTGGGGAATGCCCTCGCCAAGCTATACAGCTTGGTGCTTATGAACAGGCTGGACGCCTTAGCAGAACGGGAGGGGTACAGGGCGCGGGGCCAGGCAGGCTTCCGGAAGAAGAGGGGGACCCCAGATAATGCCTTCATCCTGCAACACCTTATTGAGAAGAGCGGCCTCCAGCGCAAACCGCTGTACGCTGCCTTTATTGACTTCAGGAAGGCTTACGATTGCGTGCACCGCCCATTGCTTTGGGAGTGCCTAAGGAGCCTGGGGGTACATGGGGAGTTCATGGCGGCGCTGATTGCCATGTACGATGGGTCCGCAATGTGTGTGCGCATCGATGGGAAAGTGGGACCCGCGTTTCCTTCACACAAGGGGGTCATGCAAGGCGACCCACTGTCACCGCTGCTGTTTGGGCTTTTTATTGACGCATTGGAGAGAGTACTAGACGCAGAGCTCCCGGGTGATGGGGTGGAGATGGCGGGGCGGTTACTACGGCTGCTGCTGTACGCTGATGACTTGACGCTGCTGGCAGAGTCGCCCGAAGCGCTTCAACGCATGCTAGATACTCTGCACGCCTTTTGCGGCACGCGCGCACTAACAGTAAACGTTAAGAAGTCAGAAGGGGTGGTGTTCAATGACCAGTTCTGCCCAGTCGGGGCGGCAGGGGGGAGGGTAACGCTGAAGTTTGCAGGAGCAGATCTACCCATGACACACGAGTTCCCATATCTGGGCATGCTCTTCCACCACCGGCGGGCAGTGGGGGGGGACGTGGGCACCCGACGCTCTAGGGGCCAGCGCACCAGATACGCGCTAACTCGCAGATGCTATATAATACGCCTTAACAATATTGGCATTAAGGCCCACCTGTTCGACACGCAAGTACGGCCTGTGCTAAATTACGGGTGTGAGGTGTGGGGCCCTGCGATGATGGCGGATGCTGGGGGGGGCGTGTTTGCCGGGGCGGGCGGACGGTGGGAGAGAGGCAGGAGTGGGAGGGGCGCTAAGGCCGCACGCGACGGATGGCGCACCCTGGAAGAAGTGCTTCTGCAATTTACCCGTGCGTCCCTAGGAGTCCGCAGCAACGGGCAGCAACTGGGGATTTTGGCGCGGGAGGCGGGGTGGCGGCCGCTGGCGGCAGATTGGCTGCGCCAGGCGACGCGCTTTTGGGATAAGGCGCGGGGGCGGCCTGACGGTGACCTGCTTAAAGATGCAATGCGGGAGAGCTGGGGGCTGGCCGAAGCGGGGGGGACGTGCTGGGCGGCACGCTTGCAGGTGTGCCTCGGAACTGTGGGGCACACCCTGGCGTGGGACCAGGTGGGACCGGTACGCATCACCAACCTGCTGGACGTGGCGACCGCGGCGTGGCTGGCCGCCGCGACAAGCACACCGGCGCTGCCGAGCGGCACTACCGTGCGTGATGTACCTGAGGAGTGGTCGCGCGGCTTTAAGATGCTGACCTACATGCGGTGGATGGCGGGTAGCGACAGCGAGCCGCCGGCCCTGTTGAGCTCAGGGCTGAACAGTGCTGCCCGGATCACGGCTCTAGCTAGGTTCAGGATGGGGCTCCATGAGCTGCAGATAGAGCGGGGGCGCTACGCCGTGGCGGGACAGAGGCAGCGACGCAGCCAGCGGGCGTGCTGCCTATGCGGTGGGCTAGAGGATGAGGCACACATGGTATTTGAGTGCCCTGCCTATGAAGAGGCACGGGTGCAGGCCCACAGCCTGTTTCGGTCCATCCCTCGCCCCGAGGAGGCCGATTTAGATGAGCGGATGCGGGAGTTTATGAATCCTCGGCCAGGCCAGGAGAACCCCAGGTTTTGGCACGAGCTGGCTGACTTCCTTGTCGCCTGTTTTGAGACACGCACCGCGTGCACAGCAATCATGATGGCAGATGGCATGCTAGGGGTCTAATTTTGACAGCTGCCGGCCTCTTTCCTAGGGTCTAATGCGCCATCAAAGGCGTCCGACGGACTGTAAAATCGACCATGTGCCTGCCCCCTGCTTGACCCCCCCCCCCCTTGCATCAGAAGACACTCGCAAGTGTTTGCCAGTTCCGTCCCATCACGTCACGTCATCACTCTCTCTCAAGTGGGCGGGATCCCCCATCCTCAACCTGTGTTTGGGGGTTCACAAAACAAGAAAACTGTGCAGGCCTAGAGAGAGGGAGAGTTGTTACACGAGCAGGCCTGAAGTCCTGAAATAACCGTCCGCCAATTCATCCCCGTCATCCCCTTCATTTAGAAAGAGATTGTTACACGGCCGGTGGTACTTCCCTAAACGCCCCCGAGGGGACGCCGGGCTCACTGTATGTGTGGGGAGACGGGGAAGGGATGGAAAAAGGGAAGGCGAAGGGGTGCGCCGCAGGCTCAGGGGTCTCACTTCCTTCATCTCTTTGCATTCCCGGGAGAGTTTTTTGGGGCCATTCTCGTCAAATTAGTCCCAACTCAACGCATGACAGGTACCTATACTGTGTTTAGCGAGCTAGATACATATTAAAATCTAGAGGTCAGTAACTAGGAGCGAGGGTCTATAGCTCAGTGGCAGAGCGGCCGCCTGCAGAGCGGCAGGTCCCGAGTTCGAACCTCGGTGGGCCCTGTTTTGCATTTTGTTGCTGCGGTCAGCAACGGTGGGCTCGCCTGCCGTCGCCGGCAGGCCCAGCGCCACTCACTCGTGCGGTACGGGAGACTGTTTCCTAAGGGAGTGGGAACGGCGGCTGCTGATACCGTAGGTGTCTCACTCTCAGCTCCAAGAGTGACGGCGTGGGGCGCGTGACCGTGCATGAACAACATTTGCACGTGCACGAACAACAGGAGGGTTTTACAATCACAGCCCGGCGGTGAAAATCAGTTGCAGAGTTCTTGCAAGCTCAATCAAAGCAAGGAGCACTGCCAAAAGCCATAAAGGAGGCACCCCACGGCAGCACCACCCACGCGCGGCAGCGGGCACCAAGCAAGCAGCACGTCAGCCAGGCAGCACACTCAGCCCTCAAACAGCCAGAGGCAGACCCCAGGAATACCCGGCTGTACAGCCACGACCATGAAGGGACCAAGAAGGCCCACCCCCAACCCCAAAAGGCCGAAGCACGGCACCCGCCGCGGCACTCTACTCAGCGACCACAGCACACCCACCCGCCAGCGCACGCGTGTGACGTCACCTCCCCTCACAGACCCCCTCAGGGGCCTAGGATGTCTGATTCAGAGTGAGCCCGCCGTTCACCACTCCAATGAAGGGGTAGGTTGGGCCCACCACACCCGCCCATCCACGCGGCACCACGCCGCCCGCAGCAAAAGACGCCAGCGCGTCCCACAGATCAATCGTCGCCAGCGCCCCCGCCCGCTCAACCGCCACCGAGCGAGCAGGGGGCACCACACCATCACGGGCGGGCGAGTGATGCGCCACAGGTGGCGGCGACCGCGTTCCATTGAGTCCACCACGAGCGCTGACACCACCGCCCACAGACCAGGCCGCAGCTGGAGGCTGCAGCATCCGGACAGCAGCAGCAACCGCCACCACCACTGCTTCCGCCACCGGGCACCCCTAGAAGCAGTGCGCACGCCACGCCGTCGCCGGCGGCCTGTCCTCCTTACGGCACTCGGGCATGCCCAGTGCATGTGGAAGCCCGCTTGTGGAAACCACTCACCCACAGCCGCCAGATGGTCTCCTTTCGGGCATCGAGGAGCGGCACCCGCCACAGCGCCGGCACCGCCGCCTCCAGGCCGCACGAAGGGAGGACGGAGCAGGCAGGCGGGAGGCAGGCAGGGGAGCAAAGGGGACGGACGATGTAGTGCGCAGAGATGAACGAACGTGGTCTGGCCTTCGGCTGGCTGTGGCTGACTGGACTTGGTCGAGGGACGTGGGTGGCGGTCGTGGACGTGTTCAAACAAAACATTACAACGTTCTTGTACACAACGGGACTGCCTTGGGGGCGAAAGGAGCGCCTTAAATACCACCACCAGTGCAGCTGCCGATCGTGGTAAGAAGGTGGCCATGCACCATTTTCCGACCGTGCTCAGCCGCTGCCCTCACAGCTGCCACGTAGCGCGGCACTGCAGGCACTGCTACTTGGTTAGGCGAGGCTTGAGCGCCTCAACCATGCAGAGTGCCTCATGCAACACTGCCCGTGCCATGACACCTGACATGCTTCGAGGCGACTTGGGCCTTTGTTCACTGGTGCAACTCAGCGGCGGCAGAAATCAGGCTCTAACAACACACGAGCAGTCGGCAACTGAGCTCGCCTTCTAACAACAGACGAACAGTCGGCAACTGAGCTCGCCTCTCCCTGCCCCCCCCTACCACGTTCACAACGCCTGAGGCGGCGCCTCAGGCGTCGCCTCAGGCGTTATCCAAACCGCCTCAGGTGCCACCCCGAACACCTCAGGCGCCCATCACCGCCTGAGGCGCTCCCCGGACTGTCTCAGACGTTATGACCGCATTCCATGGCGCGGATCAGACGTCGGGATTTGGGTAGGGTCCCGCCCCCCTCAGTTCGGGCGAAGCAGAGCACGGGAGGTTGCCGGAGAGGCCATCTTCACGCTGGTCGTCAAAACAAGACAACGGGAGCGCCTAGACCCCGAGTAGAAACCACAAACCCCAGCCCAGGTGCAAAACTCAGCAGGCCGGAGGTATAGGTACACACCATGCCGCTGGACTGCGGGCGACGCCGGGCGCGCCCACCGTAACTGCCCGCCGCAACAAAACGCAAAATAGGGCCCACCGAGGTTCGAACTCGGGACCT
This sequence comes from Chlamydomonas sp. UWO 241, assembly GCA_016618255.1. Classification (NCBI taxonomy): domain Eukaryota; kingdom Viridiplantae; phylum Chlorophyta; class Chlorophyceae; order Chlamydomonadales; family Chlamydomonadaceae; genus Chlamydomonas; species Chlamydomonas priscui. The sequence goes on from VFSX01000236.1 coordinate 185,763, forward strand.
GCCGCTCTGCAGGCGGCCGCTCTACCACTGAGCTATAGACCCTCTCAGAAAGCTAGCGTCATGATACGGATGACTCCCCGTAAACATGCTATAAATACCTGTTATGCGTTGAGTTGGGACTGATGTGGCCGGCCCCGGCCGGGATACGCCGGACGGTTGATGCTCTGCTTCAGTGTTACAGTTACAGTTACATCGGCTTTCCAGCAAAGACTACCTCTAGTCCTAGTACCACCGCCTAGACCCAAGTCCAGTTCTGGCCCTAACAATTACTTGTGAGGGGCGGTAGCCACCAGCCGGCTGCCTGCCAACGTGTAGTCCCAGAGCAAAAAGGAGAGCTATTGTGCGACGCCTCCAAAATAGGTCCTAACTGCTTCTAGGGGATAGGGGGTCAAGTGGCGCTAGCCAATCTACTTGACCGCCGTGGTCGAGGGGCCGGCGCCCGAGGGGCAGCCGGACCGTACACCACGGCTCTCCACCTGACCCTAATCCTGAGCACGCTCAAACGCCGTGTCCAAAAAAGTCTTCCAATCAGAACGAGTGCCACTAGTTTTGCCTAGCTGCTGAATCAGTAGCTTAAGAAAATAGTGTCGGGAGGAGGCTGGAGGCCGGCCTTGCTGCCGAGCCACATCCATTGTGCAGTCAAAAGTCGTACGAGGAAGACGAGAAGCCGGCATGCGCATCACATGGCTAGCCACTGCATTGATCGCTTTGCCACAAGGCTCTCAATTGGCTCAGTGTCGCACGCCTGCCGAATATAAGTTAATCTGTGCCGGGCGACCAGGCGCACACCCAGAATGCGACGAAGGCAGTTAGAGTGGGCAACCTCCAATCGAGTCAGTTGTGTTTTAGTAGGGGCCCATGTTCGCAGCCGTACAGAAAGTGGGGCAGCACGAAAGTGTTGTAAACCCGCAGCTTAGACTGCACTTGCATCTTCTTGCTGGCCCAAATCTGATCAAAAGACGCAAACACGCCCAGCGCGCGACCGACACGCACACCGATCTCCTTTTCCACACCACCACTGGATTATCCAACTCCCTAGATACTGAAATGCAGAGACGGTCTTCACTTCACCACCAGTCAGCGCAAACGTGGGCAGATCCGCGACAAAATCTGCTGGCAAAATCATCACTTTTGTCTTGGCGGCGTTGATTTGCATGCCAAAGCTAGAGGACACTTTGTCAAGGAATTTTCAGCATAAGCGCCAACTGAGCTGGGTCATGCGAGAACAAACATAAATCGTCGGCATACATCAGCATTACTATGCGCTCAACCGACGACGACAACACAGAGCCGCCGGCTCGGGTCATGACTGACACGCCAGCCCCCTCTGGCATCATGTCTAGCGCCTTTTTCACTATGTGGTCAATAAAAACATTGAACAACACAGGAGCAATGACGCACCCCTGTCGCACACCAGACGACACGGGGAATTCGTGCCCGATTTTCCCAGCCAGCCGCACGGCAGCTGCGGTGTTGGTGTGAAGATCCTCCAACAGATCAAAAATGTGCGGATGAACACTAGATAATCTAAGGACTCTCCACAGTGCCGCACGGTTTATGCAATCGTAAGCTTTAGAATAGTCGACAAATGCTACAGCCATGCATTGTTTGTACTCGGCATGTGCCGCGCTAAGCGAGCGCAGAGTAAAAATCGCATCAACAGTGCCTCTGCTTTTTCTGAAACCACACTGAGCCTCATGCAACTGACCATCAACCTTCGTGGAGACGCGGTGCAGAAGTATGGCAGCGTACACTTTCCCGGCAATAGAGAGAAGGCTTATACCGCGGTAGTTACCAGGGGAGTCACGCGGACCCTTCCCCTTATGTAACGGTGTGATAATAGCAGTTTTCCATTCCCTCGGGTAAAAAAAAAAAAAACGACAGTTGACAAGCGCATGCCATTGAGCGTGCCCCCGGAAGTGAGACCCCTGAGCCTGCGGCGCACCCCTTCGCCTTCCCTTTTTCCATCCCTTCCCCGTCTCCCCACACATACAGTGAGCCCGGCGTCCCCTCGGGGGCGTTTAGGGAAGTACCACCGGCCGTGTAACAATCTCTCTCTCTCTCCGCCATGGCGTGTGGACGCCGCCTCCTGTGGGCCCTACACCTCGACACCGGCGCCGCCCCCCCCGACGACCAATCCCTGATTACTGACTTCTTCCCGGTCCTCACGGCTGGCCCGGCCCAGCCTGACAAAGCTGACCGTGCCGGCCGCGCGGCGGTGGCCCGTTTCTGGACGGGCCTCCAGGAGATCGCCTCCCTCGACGAGTCCCACCGGCGTGGGCTGCTGCCGATGGCCCTCCCCCCGACCACCCATTCATCGGGGTGGTGCGTGCGGGCGACCGGCCTCGCCTCTGCCTCCACGCTCCGGTGGATCCCCCGTGAACAGGTCGGCGGGGCGCATGCGTCCCCCCGGCTCCCCGGACTCTGACTAGGGCACCCCCCCTGGTGGGTTGACGATGGCGGCACGCTGACTGCTTGGCGACCTACAGTTGGCGCACATTGCGCTCAAGGAAGGAACCTCGCTGGCGCTCGCTGCGCTGAGTGGTCAACGTGCTGCCCCGCCCACACCCCGGAGGGCCCTGCCCGCCCCGGCCACTCTATGGCTTGGGTTTTGATACTGATTTGCCGAGTTTGCGGGTGGCCTGCCCCACGGGGTGGGCTACGCCGGACGGTTGATGCTCTGCTACAGTGTGCGCGCCCATTAACAAAAAACAAAAAAAAAAACTGTTGACAAGCGCATGCCATTGAGCGTGCCCCCGGAAGTGAGACCCCTGAGCCTGCGGCGCACCCCTTCGCCTTCCCTTTTCCATCCCTTCCCCGTCTCCCCACACATACAGTGAGCCCGGCGTCCCCTCGGGGGCGTTTAGGGAAGTACCACCGGCCGTGTAACAATCTCTCTCGCCACCCTGTGGCTTGGGTTTTGATACTGACTTGCCGAGTTTGCGGGTGGCCTGCCCCACGGCGTTAGGCTACGCCGGACGGTTGATGCTCTGCTAGAGTGTGCGCGCACATAAAATACAAAATACACAAACAATTGACAGTTGACAAGCGCATGCCATTGAGCGTGCCCCGGAAGTGAGACCCCTGAGCCTGCGGCGCACCCCTTCGCCTTTCCTTTTTCCATCCCTTTCCCGTCTCCCCGCACATACAGTGAGCCCGGCGTCCCCTCGGGGGTGTTTGGGGAGTACCACCGGCACGTGCAACCAATCTCTCTCTAAAGAAGATGAATTTGGCGGACTGTTATTTCCCTGTCCGTGTTACAATTCTCTCGCTTTCTAGGCCCGCACCGTTTTGATTTTGTGAACCCCAACACAGGTTGAGGATGAGGGATCCCGCCCACTTGAGAGAGAGAGAGAGTGGCGACGTGACGTGATTGGACGGAACTAGCAAACACTTGCGAGTGTCATCTGGAGCAAAGGGGGGGGGGATCAAGCAGGGAGTAGGCACATGACAGGATCTGCTGCACTGCTGCTGCTGCTGCGCGGCATGGTAGGCTGGCGCGCTGTGGCCTTGTGGGTTCCCCCAGTAGAGCCCCCCTAGACTTTTAGTCTAGGCCTTAACCCACACCCCGGGGTCCTCTGCTGCTGCTGCTGCGGCCACGCGCGCCACGGGGCAGCTCGCACCCCTTGCTCGTCCCCACAGCGACCACCGCCACCGCCTCGGAGATGCAGTCGGGCAGGCACAGCCACAGCATCTGCTGCACTGATGCTGCTGCTGCGGTCGCGCGCGCCACGGGGCTGCTCACACCCCTTGCCGGCCGTGCCCGCACCGGCCACCACCACCGCCTCAGAGATGCAGCCGGGCAGGCACATGCGCAGCATCTGTTGTACTCCGGTTGCGTCATCGCTCGCGCGCGCCACGGGGCGTCTCGCGCCCCTTGCCGGTCGCGACCGTAGCGGCCATCACCACTGCCTCACAGATACGGCCGCAGGCGCACGCACCGGACCTGCTGCATCAGCGAGCGCGGCACGGGGCGTCTCAACACCCCTCGCCGGTCGTGCAACTGTGGGATGGCGCTGGCTCTAGGAGCCTCCTGAGTCCACGCCACTCGGGGCCGGCAGCGGCCACAACCACTGCCTTGTAAATATGGCCAGCGGGCAAAGGCTGGCACAAGCACGGCATCTGCTGCACCGCTGCTGCGTTGGAGGGCGTGCGCGTCGTGGGGCCCTTGCAGTTTGTGCCCGCGGCGGCCAGCACCACAGCCTCAGAGACACGGGCGGGCATGCGCAGGCGCAGGCGCGGGATCTGCTGCACTGCTGCATCAGCGGGCGTGGCACGGGGCGTATCACACCCCTTGGTCGTGCAACTGTGGGATGGCACTGGCCCTTCGACCTCCTGAATCCACGCCTGGTGGCTCTGAACATGGAATTGGGAGCGTGTGAAACTGTAAAACTGCCGGGCGCGCCCGCAGCGGCCGCCACCACCGCCTCTGAGGTCCAATCGGTCACGCACATGCACAGCACCTGTTGCACTGCGGTTGCGTCAGCGGACGTGCGTGGCACGGGGCGTCTCGCACCATTGCCGGTTGTGCCGCAGCTGCCGGGTGCGTACATGTAAAACACTATAAAAAACTGTAAAACTGCCGTCCGTGCCCTCAGCGGCCATGGCCAACGCCTTGGTGAAACGGTCGTGCAGACACAGACACGAGATATGTTGCACCGCTGCTGCATCAGCGAGCATGGCACGAGGCATCTCGTACCCTTGCCGGTTGTGCCCGCAACTGCCAGGTGCGCAAAACACTATAAAACAACAGTAAAACTGCCGCTCGTGCCCGCAGCGGTCATGGCCACCGCCTAAGCGAAACGGACACACAGGCACAAGCACGAGATCTGCTGCACTGCTGCTGAGTCAGCGGGCGCGCACGGCAGGGGGCGTATCGCACCCCTTGCCGGTCGTGCAATTGTGGGATAGTCGCTGGACTCCCTGCATCCCAGGTCGGGCCCTTCACTGTAAACTGGGAGCGTGCCTGTACATCTGCTGCTTGTTCTTGAAGCGGCCTTCAAAACCGCTTTAGAGAGAGGGGCGGTCGGTCAGGCAGGCACAGGCACATCACCTGCTGCACGGCTGATGCGTCAGTGCGCGGCAAAGATGCATTGGGGCCTTCATTGGGCCTTCACTTCCAACTGTAAGCACATCTAGATATGCTGGCAGGTCGCAGCACTTAAGACGTGCATGATCAACTTCCCTTTTTTTGTATGTTTCCCAGGCAGGCTTGCAAGCTGCGTGGCCTTGCGGGCTGTCTTAGTAGAGCCCCCCTAGACGTGTTGTCTAGGCCGTAACTCGCTCGGGGGCCTCAGGGCGCGCAAGTGTGCAACCTGAAAAACCTGGCTCGGTGGGAAGGGGACCACGCCTATATCACACTTAATACGGCGGCAGATAATTACACAAGAATCTAGGTGCCCCACGCCTTCCTTACGATCGATTAGGCTACACGCAGCAAGTAGGGCGCTGCTGCTCCGCAAACGGTGGTTGCAACAAGGGGGGGGCGAGGAGGGGGGGGGGCGTGGTATGTCGGTGATAAATCCATTGGTGACCACACATGGTTCATATAAGGGGGTTCTGGCAGGGTACTGGCTTCAGCAAAACAAAGGTCTTGGTCGAAAAGACAGTCAACTGGTTCAACAGAAAACCCCCCATTTAGAGATGGTGGAACAGCCCACCTCACGCGGCTGCTCCGTCAATCGAGGGTGCGTAGTAAACTGTAAACGGGTGAGGGGAGGCGGGCACGAGGTGCGCCTAGCTCTCCAACCCGCCCGAGGTCACAACGGGCGGGTGTGCCATGTTGTGGCGTGATCACAATTGTATGCCTGAGGCCTTGATCAGCAGTGGTCAGCGTCCAATCTCTCACAGCAGCCGGCGGTGCGCGGGCGGCGCGTCCACCCAGCTCCGCACCGGGCAGCACTTCCAGTTGCCTCCGTCGGGCGTCGAGAAGATGCTGTACGTGCACCACGCGTTGCCGCAGACTGCCTCGGCCGTGGCGCAGGCGGCGCCGGGGCGGAGGGCGATGCAGATGGAAGTGCCGGCTGCGTCGTCAAAAGTTTTGTCGATGCGGTTGATCTGCATAGACAGCAAGAGAGAGAGAGAGTCAGTGGTTAGTAGGTGGTGTTTGAGGTGGTGGTGGTGGTGGTGTGTGTGTGTGTGTGTGGCGTGCGAGGACGATGCAGATGGATGTGCCGGCTGCGTCGTCAAAGGCCTTGTCGATGCAGTTGATATGTGCGGAGGGTGCGTGTAAGTATGAGTGCCCTCCCTCCCTCCCTCCCTCCCTCCCCACTTCTCCCGTCCTCCTGTCCTGTCCTTCTGCCCCCGCACCTTCAGTGCCTCATACGGCGTCCACTGAGCCACCGCCGCTTGCCTCCGCCCGTCCACAATCGCATACTCGATCGAACCAAAGCACGAGGGGTTGACATCAAACTCAATCCTGCGGGGTCAGGGCAGAGGTGGTATAGTCAGAGTCGGTGAGTCGCACGGTGTTGCGAAGCTGCGCGAGCTTTGCACCCAAGCACTGGTTTGTGACAGGGAATCCCGCCGGGGAGCGCGCGCGATCCCACAGCAAGAAATAATCCGCCCGCCTTCCAAAACATTTGTGATCTGAGGTTGACATCCCGATCCCCGCCCGACCCTGCCCTCGCACACACACAGCATATGGTGTGTGCCAACTCACTTGAAGACATCTTGGACACAGCATGGGTTCGCGACCGGGCACCCCGCACGCGCAATCTCAAAGCAAAACATGTTCCCGCCGGTTGGTGATGTCGACACGTTGGGAAGCGTGAGGTAAAGTGGGGACGAGTCTGGTCGCTTCTCGCACTCACACTCTGTGGGGAGGGAGACACGTGCGTGCGTGCGTGCATGTGTGTGTGTGTGTGTGTGTGTGTGTGTGTGTGTGTGCACGCGCGTGTGTGCACACGTACATGTGTGCGTGCGTGCGTGCGTTTGTCACCCACCTGGCCACGCAAATTGGAACGGCGGCGGCGGGCGCGGCGGCGGCGGCGGTGGCGGCGATGGCGGTGGGGGGCCCGGAAGAGGGGGCGACACTGCTCCGGGGGCCAGTGGCGGGAGGGGTGGCAGTAGCGGCGGCGGGCAGAAGGGGCGCGCGGTCGCAGGGAGGCCGCAGTTGGACTTGAACGTGAGGGCGTCTCCGCACGTTAGGTTGAAGCGCGCGAATGCGGCAGCCTGTGCAGATGGAGTGTGTGCGTGTGTGTGTGTGTGTGTGTGTGTTGGAAGGGAGATGGTCGCATCGCATCGCATCGCATTGCGTTGCAGCGCAGCCCACTCGCCTCAGTAAGCATGTCATGCATTATGAATGCACCCACGAGTGCACCCATGAATGCCCCCATCAGATTGCCCCTACCTCCCGACCCTCTGCCATCCCCACAAGCACAAGCGTGTTCTGATAGTCACAACAACTTGCCTGCACATCTGGATCATTAAACTTCTCGTGCGTCCCGAACGCTCCCATTGGCGACCCAAGCGCGGTGGCGTTTGCGTAGAACGGCTCAAAGTCGAGGCACGCGAAGAACCCCATGCCTGTATAAGTGGTGGTGGTGGTAATGGTATACGTGGTAGGCGGGCACGGCAGCCGTTTTGTGAGAGTTTGAATGTGGGGGTGTTGGCGGGTGGCGGCGGCGGTGACCCAACAGCGGTCGCGTTTGCATCAAAAGGCTCGATGTCAAGGCAAGCGACGAGTCCCAAGCCTGCAGGAAAAAAACGGAGTTTAGTTTAGCAGGGGAGAAGGTTTGGCAGTTGCGGAGTCGGCCACCACCCTACATAAGCCGTGTCTCTGTCAGACAGAGTCTGTCAGACAGAGTCTGTCAGACAGAGTCTGTCTACATCCCTTGGAGCCGGGACCTCGTGAAACATTTCGATTCCTGTTTGGCGCGCGGGGCCGGATGTTGGAGGCGGATTTCTGTGAAATGGCTGCAGGAAAATGGCTGAAAAACATGAGCTGGAAATCACTGCAGTGCAAGATCCGACGGCGTGGGGAATCCATCGCCAATCTGCTCGGCGTACCTGGCACCGCGAAAGACGTGGATGAGTGCACCGCGAAGTCGTAGCAGAGCTGCGAATCCACGCCGCCGGCCGCCTTCACGATCGACGTCCAGACTTGGCACGGCGGCGGCGGCGGCGGCGGCGGCGACTGCAGCGGCGGCGGCGGCGGCGGCGATGGGCGCGGCGGCGATGGAGACGCGACCGCGCCCGGTGGCGGCGGCGACGGTGGCGGCGGCAGCGGAAGGGGCGGTGGGGGGGGAGGCGGCAGGCAGGCGGGGGCCTGTTGCATGAGAAGAGAGGTGGGAACGGGTCTGGAGGTTAGTGCGGGGGCGTAAGTGTTTACGTGTGGCCCGGCAGTGGGGGAGCAGCGGCGGTGGCGGCGGTGGCAGTGATGGTGGTGGCGGCAGCGGGGGCGGCGGAGGTGGAGGCGGCAGGCAGGCGGGCGCCTGGCGTGTGAGAAGAGGGGTGTGTAGGTTAGTGGGTGAGTGTCTGTGTGCGTGTGGCCCGGCAGTGGCGGCGATGGCGGTGGCGGCGATGGTGGTGGCGGCAGTGGCGGTGGCGGTGGGGAGGCAGACAGGCGGGCAGGCAGACGGGCGGGCATTCCGAAAATTTAAATGCAAAAAACGGATGCACGGCTCAAGAGTGCGTGGCTTCTGCGCGGGTAGGGTGTGCCCTAGACCCTAGAAAATCGTGGTGTCATTAGCGCCCCCGCAGCCCCCGCAGCCCCCGCTGCGGGGGCAAACCAGGAAATTGTTGTGAGAACTGCGGGGGGCAAGCAGCGGGAATGTCGCTCAAAAAAATGTGAAATTGCGCAAGGTTCATGCTTGTTCGCAAAAAAAAACGCCTCCTGCGGGTGCAATTCGGCATGTGCCCTCCTGTGTTGCGGGGGCAAACAGGACATCTTGGATTCCTTAGAGGCAACACAGTAACACAGTAACACGGGGTTTCCAGCTACGCAGGCTACTCTTCTACTAGAGACACCCGCTGATATTCCAGCACACTTAAGCACTAGAGTGACGCCGGCTCCCGGCCGATAGACTACCGCTCCCGCCGGTTAGACTACCCCAAACAGCGGTCTCTGAGAGACATGTCTGGCAAGGAGCATATAGGAGAGGACCTTCCTCAGGGTCACAGTAGTGGCCTTGTGGCCAGTCAAGCCGGCAGAGCCGACTGGCGCTGACTGGAACGGTCCCCGCCTGGCAGTGCATGGCTGTCCAGCTCGCAACACTGCTAAAAAAAATTGACCCTGAAGGTGGCACCCACCTGACGCGCGAGGGGTGCACACGTAGAGTAGAAGCGCAGCTGGTCTCCGCACGTCATGAAGAGGTCCTGCGGGTTGTGCGTGCGTGTGCATGTGTGCATGTGTAGGAGAAGAAGATTAGCTAGTCTCCGCACGTCATGAAGATGTCTAGCACAAGTTTTGTTACCTCAAGGTTCAAGGTGGTGGGATTTGAGGTCAAGGGTTGGGGCTTGGCTTTCACAGGATTTATGGTTTGGTCTTAGTTGACGACCCTGTAACGCTGTACCCGTACGAAGTTTTTGGAACCTATCTATTGGACCCTATTTAGAGAAACTCAAACGTCTGGTGTGCGAGCCAGCCGTTGCCCCCCAACAGCTGCCATGACTTAACCACTCCGGCCGGCCCCCTCCCTCCTGACGCTCCCACCAACGCACACACAATGTACACGAGAGCCTTGGCCATAGACAGTGAACAGAACGGCAAGCAAAACTCCCAACCAACAGATAGATGGAAGCTCACATTGAACGTCTGCCGAGCGAGACCGTCCTCCTGGAACAGCTGCCAAGTGTTGACCGCCCCTGGCGGCCCCCTCTCCGCTCACACAAACGCACAAAGCAATGCCAACACAGCCTCACAGACAGCGCAAAACAGGAACAAAGCGACACAAGCACAGCGGTATAGAAACAGAACAACTCACAGTGAAGGTCAGCCGCGCGAGACCGTCGTCCTGAAACAGGTGGCAAATGTTGACCGCTCCGGATGCCCCCCCCCCCCCACGCGCACGCACGCCACAGACAACGCACACATCCACCCTGAGTCACAGCGAAACAGAAACGGAAAAACACGAAAGACTCGCATTCAACGTCTGTTGTGTGAGTCCCATGCCGTCCCGAAACAGCTGCCCCTGGCGGCCCCTTTTCCGCTCACACACACACACAAATGCAGACACCGAGTCACAGACGCACACAAGAGAAACAAAAAGACACAATGACACACACATGTAACGAGTCACATTGAAGGTCTGCCTTGCGAGTCCATCGCCCCTAAACAGCTGCCAAGAGGTGTCGGCTCCGGACGCCACCCCACCCCCCCCGGACGCGCACCACAGACAACGCACACATCCACCCAGAGTCACAGCAAAACAGAAACAGAAAGATACAACACACTCACAGCGAACGTCTCTTGCGCAAGCCCGTTGTCCCGAAACAGTCACCCCTGGCAGCCCCCTTTCTGCTCACACACTCACACACACACAACAAGCAGACACCGACTCACAGATGGCACAAAACAGAAACAAAAGGACACAATGGCACACAAACATACGACTCACCTTAAAGGTCAGCTGTGCAAGCCCGTCATCCTGAAACAGCTGCCACGTGTCGACCGCTCCGGCCGGCCCCCCGAACGCCGTCACAGACATCGAAGTGTTTGTGTGGTTGAGGCACGAGAACGGTTGCTGTGTGCGTGTGTGGTGGGAGGGAGGGGGAGTTTTGGAACCATGTTCAGAGAGCGGCGGGAGACGGGGAGGGGGGGATAGGGGGGGAGGGTGCAGTCATGGTCGCACTGGTGTGGCAAGGGAACGATTGCTGAGTGTGAGTGTGTGGAGTGAGAGGGGGGAGGATGAGTTTTTTTTTGCACCAGTTCAAGAGAGTGGCGCGAAATGAGGGGGGTGGGGTATGCGGGGTGGGTGCAGTCATGGTGGCACTGGTGTGGCTGAGGCAACAGTTGCTGTGTGTGGGTTTGTGTGTGTGAGGGTGGGGGGGTCAATTTTACAGTCCATCAAGCTAAGAGGTTTGTCCAGAAGGGTGGGGAGGGATGAAGGGGGGAGGAAGAAGTTACTCTCCCTCGCCCCTCGCAAAAGCTCAATTTCAGCCATTCATCTGCCCACTGCTGGTTTGTGCACGTTGGGCCGCTGCAAGCTCCGCAAATGTGCCACACTCAAAGAGCCCACACGCAAAACCAGCACACGCAAAAATCCTCAAACACGCACACACAAAACCACACTTATCACCCCACCCCACACCCCGTTGCAAACTCCCAATGCCCACCCACCTGCCCAGTGATGTTGTGCCCGTATCGGTTCGTTACCAACTCTGCGAATGCGTAGCAGCCCCCCCCCCCCACACGCACACACTTTGAGGTTGCGGCCTCCCCCAGATTCCTGATCAAACCTCACACTCGCCACCCCCCACCCCGCTCCTCGCCTCTTGCAAACCCCCAAATGTCCACTTACCTGCCCAGTGCTGTTGTGCCCGTATCGGTCGTCATCAGCTCCGCGAATGCGTAGCAGGCAACAGGTGCACACTTCGAAGTAGCGGCTTGCCACACCTAGATTCCCGCACTCAAACCCACACGTATCATCCCCCCCATTGCACGTGCAAAGCTCCCAGTGCCCACCCACCTGCCCACTGCTGTTATGCCCATATCAGTTCATCACCAGCTCCGCGAATGCGTAGCAGTCATCAGAGCCACACAGATCTGGCACGTGACACGCACTCTTCAAGTTTGCGGCTTGCCACCCACACTCGATACCCCCCCCCCCCTTGCAGTAACAGGAACAGTCACATCGGCTTTCCAGAAAAGACTACCTTCTAGTCCTAGTACCACTGCCTAGACCCAAGCCCAGTGATGGCCCCAGCAATTACTCGAGGGGCGGTACCCACCAGCCGGCTGCCTGCCAACGTGTAGTCCCAGAGCAAAAAAAACCAAATGCCCACCCACCTGCTCAGTGCTGTTAGGCCCATATCGGTTTGCCACAAGCTCCGCGAATGTGTCACACTCAAAGAACCCAAACGCAAAACCAGCAAACGCAAAACCCCTCTTAAGCACGCGCACACACACCGTTGCAAACTCCAAATGCCCACCCACCTGCTCAGTGCTGTTGGGCCCATATCGGTTCGTCACCAGCTCCGCAAATGCGTAGCAGTCATCGGATCCGCACAGATCTGGCACGTGACGCCCATACTCGACACTGATCCAGGTCTGGCATGGGGGCGGGGGCGGCGACGGGCCGGGCGGAGGAGCCGGGGGGCCTGCGGTGTGTGTGTGTGTGTGTGTGTGTGTGTGTGTGTGTGTGTGCGCGTGTGCGTGCGTGTGTGTGTGTGTGCGTGCATGTGTGTGTGTGTGTGCGTGTGTGTGCATGTTTGCGTGTGTGCGTGCATGTGTGTGTGTGTAGCCAGCTAACACAGAGTTGATGGGAGGCGCTCACTTGGTGTGGGCGGAGGGTGGCTGCGGTGGCGGCGGTGAGCGGCCTGGCCGCAGGCTCGCATGCGAGTTCAACAGGCATCAAGCAACACAGCCAGTAACGTGTTGTAGCAGTTTTCAGGCAGCATAGCCTACGGCGTGTGTAGGGGCGGTGCAGCCGACAGTCCGGAACTGGTATGTGCGTTAACTCTCTTGGTGCTGGTGGTTGCGGTGGCGGTGGCGAGCAATCTGGCCGCAGGCTCGCTTGCGGTGCACGCGTTGACACAAAGTTGAGGGTGTCTGTGCAGCCTAGCAAAAGGTTGCAAGGACTATGCTTGACGCACTACATGTGCTTTTGAATCATTAAAGAAACTCACTCGGCGTGGGCGGCTGCGGCGGCGGAGGTGAGCTGCCTGGCCGCATGCTCGTTTGCGGTGCACGCGACGACACAAAGTTGAGGGCGTGTCTGTGCAGCCTAGCAAGAGCTTGCAAGGACTATGTTTGACGCACTATGTATGTGTTTGTGACTCATGACGCGCACTCACCCGGCGCCGGTGGCTGCGGCGGCGGTGGCGAGCAATCTGGCCGCAGGATCGCTTGCGGTGCACGCATTGATGCAAGTTTGAGGGGGTGTCTGTGAAACCTAGCATGAGCTTTGCATCGAATGTGTGCTTTTGACGCATATTAGCGTACATGTTTGAATCATGAAGCACACTCACTTGGCGCGGGCGGCTGCGGCGGCGGTGGTGAGCAGTCCGGCTGCATGCTCACTGGCGGTGCACACGTCGACGCAAAGTTGAGGGTGTCTGTGCACGTGAGCTGGTAGCGCAACCACAGCGATGCGGCGCGAGGCTTCGAGGTGATTGCCTCGTATGCCTACATTCAGAGGGAGAACGGAGGGGGGAGGGGAGTTGTGTTAGGGACTTGAGTTGAGGGTGTCTGTGCACGTGAGCTGGTAGCGCAACCACAACGATGCGGCGCGAGGCCCCGAGGTGAACGCCTCGTAGGCCTAAAGATTCAGAGGAGGAGGGAGGGGGGAGGGTAGTTGGTTCAGGGACTTGAGTTGAGGGTGTCTGTGCATGTGAGCTGGTAGCGCAACCACAACGATGCGGCGCGAGGCCCCGAGGTGAACGCCTCGTAGGCCTAAAGATTCAGAGGAGGAGGGAGGGGGGAGGGTAGTTGGTTCAGGGACTTGAGTTGAGGGTGTCTGTGCATGTGAGCTGGTAGCGCAACCACAATGATGCGGCGCGAGGCTTCGAGGTGAAGGCCTCATATGCCTTAACATTCAGAGGGGGAGGGAGGAGGGAGGGGGGAGTTAATTTAGGGGTGGGGAAGTTTGTTTCATTCAGAGGGGGAGGGGGAGGGGGAGGGAGATGGGAGTTTGTGTAGGGACTGGGGTTGAGGGTGTCTGTGCAGCGTGAGCTGGTAGCACACCCACAGCAATGCGGAACGATGCTTCGAGGTGAACGCCTCATAGGCCTGAACATTCAGAGGGGGAGGGAGGGGGGAGAGGAGTTGGTTCAGGGACTGGAGGTGAGGGTGTCTGTGCATGTGAGCTGGTAGCGCAACCACAACGATGCGGCGCGGGGCTTCAGAGGTGAACGCCTCGTAGGCCTGAACATTCAGCGGGGTGGGGTGGGGTGGGGAGGGGAGTTGTGTTAGGGACTGGAGTTGAGGGTGTCTGTGCAGAGGGAGTTGGTGGCGCAACCACAACGATGCGGAGCGAGGCTTCGAGGTGAAGGCCTCGTAGGCCTGAACATTCAGCGGGGGGGAGGGGGGGGGGAGGAGAGTTGTGTAAGGGACTGAAGTTGAGGGTGTCTGTGCAGAGGGAGTTGGTGGCGCAACCACAACGATGCGGAGCGAGGCTTCGAGGTGAAGGCCTCGTAGGCCTGAACATTAAGCGGGGGGGGGGGGGGGGGGAGGAGAGTTGTGTAAGGGACTGGAGTTGAGGGTGTCTGGGCAGAGGGAGTTGGTGGCGCACCCACAACGATGCGGAGCGAGGCTTCGAGGTGAAGGCCTCGTAGGCCTACATATCCAGAGGGGTGGGGGAGGGAGGAGGGGACTTGTTCCAGAGACTGGAGTTGAGAGTGACTGTGCAGGTGAGCTGGTAGCGCACCGACAACTGGTAGGCTGGCGCGCTGCGTGGCCTTGCGGGCTCTACTAGTAGAGCTGCCCTAGACGTGTAGTCTAGGACTTAACTCATGCCCCGGGGTCTTCCGGGCGTGTACATGTAAAAACTGTAAAAAAAACGCACCGACAACGATGGGAGCAAGGCATGGAGGTGAAGGCCTCGTTTGTTTTAGAATACAGATGAGGGTGCAGCGGGAGTTGGTAGCGCATCAACAGCGACGAGGAGCAAGGCACAGACGTGAAGGCCCCGTACCGTGGTCACGCTTTGCCTTTGCGCCTAATTAAGTCCGAAAACGCCCCGCAAAGGCTCCGTAAACGTGAAATTGAGTCAAAAAACGCCCCGCGAAGATACAAAGAAAAGCCCCCTGCGGGATTCGAGCCCGGATCAACACTATACAGGCCTGCAAAACGCCGCCACAAAGGCAGCGCAAAGTCGAAATTAAGTCGAATCCCTCCCGCAAAGGCGAATAAAGTCTAAATAAATTGGCCTTTAGCGGACCCCCGCAAAGGCAAAGCGTGACTACGGTATCAGTAATGTCATTAAGGAAACCGAGAATGTGCAGTTTGCCCCCGCAACATTGGAGGGAACATGCCGAATTGCCCTCGCAGGAGACGATTTCCCGCGAAAAGTGTGAAAATCGTCGACTTTCACACTTTTCGGAGCAAAATTCCCGCGATTCGCCCCCGCAGTTTGCCCCCAAATCACCCGGTTTGCCCCCGCAGAGGAGGCTGCGGTGGCTGCGGGGGCGCTAATGACACCACTGTACGGTTTGCGTGCAAACCAGGGTGGTGGAGGTGGTGATGGCCGTGTATGAGCGAGCTGGAGCAGGAAGCACAGACGCATGCACACACACACACACATACATATACACACACAGACACACACACACGTGCACGCACACACGCACACACACACACACACATACAACCACACAACCACACACACACACACGTGCACTCAAATACTGACACATGCACACACCAGCCTGCATTGCGCCAAGCAGGCTCCCGAATGCTGTCGCGTTTGCGCTGTGGGCTGTCTGGGACAGGCACGCAAACGGTCCCAGCCTAACAGAAAACACAGACCCCTGCCTGGCCCAAGATACATACCCTTTGTAAGCAATGCTGTCACACATGTGCACACACGCACGTGCCGACACAAACACACACTCACCTGAATCGCGCCGAGCAGGCTCCCAAATGCCGTCGCGTTTACGCTGTGGTCTGGGCCAGGCATGCAAAACGGCCCCAGCCTAACAGAAAACACAGACCCCTGCCGCGTCCCTGCCCGGCCCAAGACGCAAATTATTTTTAAGCAATGCTCTCACACATGTGCACACACGCACGTGCCGACACAAACACACACTCAACTGAATCGCGCCAAGCAGGCTCCCGAATGCCGTCACGTTTGCGCTGTGGTCTGGGCCAGGCATGCAAAACGGCCCCAGTCTAACAGAAAACACAGACCCCTGCCGCGTCCCTGCCCGGCCCAAGACGCAAATTATTTTTAAGCAATGCTCTCACACATGTGCACACACGCACGTGCCGACACAAACACACACTCAACTGAATCGCGCCAAGCAGGCTCCCGAATGCCGTCGCGTTTACGCTGTGGTCTGGGCCAGGCATGCAAAACGGCCCCAGCCTAACAGAAAACACAGACCCCTGCCGCGTCCCTGCCCGGCCAAAGACGCAAATTATTTTTAAGCAATGCTCTCACACATGTGCACACACGCACGTGCCGACACAAACACACACTCAACTGAATCGCGCCAAGCAGGCTCCCGAATGCCGTCGCGTTTGCGCTGTGGTCTGGGCCAGGCATGCAAAACGGCCCCAGTCTAACAGAAAACACAGACCCCTGCCGCGTCCCTGCCCGGCCCAAGATGCAAATTATTTTAAGCAATGCTCTCACACATGTGCACACACACACGTGCCGACACATACACACACTAACCTAAATCGCGCCAAGCAGGCTCCCGAATGCCGTCACGTTTAAGCTGTGGTATGTCTGAGACAGGCAAAAGGGTCTACTGCCCTGACCGTAGAGGAATGCCCATTGCAAGCACTGCGTACACATGCGCACACACACACACACACACACACACACATACACACACATGCACACACCAACCTGGATTGCGCCAAGCAGGCTCCCGAATGTTGTCCCATTAGCGCCGTGGTCTGTCTCGGACAGGCACACAAATCGGTCTGCAGCCCTTGGGCCTGGCTCTAGATAAATGCCCATTGTAAGAAGCACACACAGGCACACACACACGCACACACACCTGGATTGCGCCAAGCAGGCTCCCGAATGCTGTCGCATTAGCGCTGTGGTCTGATTGGGACAGACAAGCAAACGGTCCGAGCCCCGGGGATGGAGCTCCGTACACAATCGTGCAGTCCTTCGCAAACTGTGTTTGTGGTGTGTGTGTGTGTGTGTGTGATGGTGTATGTGCAGTGCAGGCAGTTCCGTTGACACTTGCAGAGACGTACGCACACACACACACACACACGCATATGCTGACATGCACACACACACAAAGCACACACACACTCACACACACACACACACACTCACACACACACACGCACGCACACGCACCCACACCCGCCCCCCTCCTCCCCCCACACATTCTCACGCTCATGCACGTGTCGAGATCCACCAGGGGCATTTCTTGTGTGAACCACACCCACCCTTGGCAGGCCAACATCCACACCCACACACCTACACACGCACCCAACCGGGCGCACTCACGCAGAAAAAAACACTGCCACAAATGCACAGAGCTATCGAGCGAGGCATTCCATGCATCAAGGCTTCTAAACCCTGGTTCTTGACTGGGGGTTTAGGGCGCCACGCGCCTTGGTACAACCCCCCCCTCGTAAGGCAGCCAAGGAGAAGCTGAGCTTCCCTTGGCCTCCAACCCCCCCTGCCTTTCGCAGAGGGGGGGGGTAGGGGGGGGGGCCATTTGGGGAAACACACTCACGTTGATGCATGTATCCAGGTCCACCAGTGGAGTCTCTCGTGTGAACCACACCCACACTTGGCACGCTGGCGGCGGCGGCGGCGGGGCGGGAACGGGCGGAGGGGGCTGAGGTCCCGGCGGAGGGGGGGGAGACGGGGGCGGCGGGGAGGGGGGCGGGAGGAGAGGGCGGGGAGGGGGACGGGGCGGAGGGCACGGCGGGGAGGGGGGACGGGGCTGGGCGGGGGAGGAGGGGGCACCCGGGGGAGGAGGCGGCGGTGGGCGGGGCGGGTGCGGCGAGGGCGGCGGCGACGGCGGCGGGGCGCAGAAGGGGGAGACCTCTGATGAGTAGTAGCACGAGGATGTATACCTGAGGGAGTCACCGCACTGTGCGTGATGGGGGGGGGAAGGCGTGGTAGTATCAGCGTCTGTGTGCGTGAGTGAAAGAGCGAGAGAGTGAGAAAGAGAGAACGAAAGAAAGAGAGAAAGGGTAAGAGAGAGAGAGAGAGAGAGAGAGAGAGAGAGAGAGAGAGAGAAAGAGATAAGGGAATCTGTCTCTTTCCCTAGGGAAGAGACAGATTGTTTGAAAGTGTGCGTGCAGTTGGAGGAGACCTCTGATGAGTAGTAGCACGAGTATGTATACCTGAGAGGGTCCCCGCACCGTGAGGAAACGAGTGTGTGAGAGTGAGAATGCATGCGCGTGTGTGTGAGGAACCGAGAGTGAGAATGTGTGCAAGGGAGACGGGTTTTGCCGTGACCACGTTGACCGTTTGCCTCGACCACGTTGACTATTGACCTGATGTTGGCCGTTTGCCCTCAAATATAGGTTATGTGATAGCTCTTGACGAGCTCTGCCTGGCGAGCTCATTAGGTTCACCATCAACGGGATGGATTGAGCTGTGTTGAAGTTCAAAGAACAGCTGGAACACAGCCCAATGACTGTGCATAGCCGAAAAGGAAATCACTGATGGCAACGGATACCTGAATGGCACCTGCATCTCCCAAATTGGTCACTGGCTGTGTTGGGGTGCAAACATGCGGTTATGGGCGACAGATGGCAAGGGGGGGGGGGGGGAGGGGGGCAGGGGGGGGGGCTAAGAGGCACGGAAATGTGAACGACACGTCTGCACGCCATGTGCCAGCTTACCTGCATTTCGAAGTTGGCCATCGTGGCGTTTGCCTTGTCGGGGTCCCCAAACTCGCGGTACGCATTGATGGCGTCCTGGGAGCGTGACGTGGTGTCATGGGTGCATGAGTGGGAGAGCAGGGGTGAGAGTTGTGAGGACCAGGGTGGGTGAGGTGTGAGGTGTGGCCATGTGGGGTTGGCCTTGTCGGGTCCCCAAACTCGCGGTACGCATTGATGGTGTCCTGAGAGCGTGACACGGGCACAGTAGGTGTGTGGGGTGTGTGAGAATGACGGTGTCACGAGCTGTGGTGCTGGAACGGGCATTGCTGGTGCATGCGGCTCGCACTCATGCCATGCTTGCTTGGCTGGTCGGCTGTGAGGTGTGGCTGTGAGGTGTGGAGTTGTACGCATTGGTGGCGTCCTGAGAGCATGACGAGGTTGCATGGGTGTGTGTGTGGAGGAGGGGCGGGGGTGAGAACACGGGTGTGCAGTGTGGCTGTGGCGGACATGTGCAGCGTGCAGACCACTCAGAACCGTGTTTAATAGTTCCTTGCGGTTCGTCACAACGGGGAACTGTGCTGGGGGGGGCTGTGTGCGCAAGCCTTTCGGGTCTTGTGTTTTTACTCAGGGTCCAGGCGCAACCTGCAGCTCCGGCCCAAATCTGCCAATCTCAACCCGCCGTTGCAGGTTTGCGGCTTGTGGGTTGTCTTACAAAAACACCGACGCACGCACCTGCTGGGAGCCATACGCCACCGCAGTCGCAGAGATATCGGTGTACGTTGCACATGTGAACTGCAGGGTGTGCGAGCAGGTGTGGTGTGGTGTGGGGAGGTGTGGAAAGGTGTGGGAAGGTGTGACCAGATAAAGTGAGTTCCTTTTCGGGATTTTAAATGAATTATTCCTAAGCCGGATTTTGCCTTGACCGCGTTGACCGTTGACCTCCCGTTGACCGTTTGTCCTCATACATAGGTAATTTGAAAGCTGTTGACGTGCTCTGTCTGGTGGGCTTGTCAGACTTACAATCCACTGGGTTGAGCTGTGTGCAATATCAAAGTACAGCCGGAATAAAGCCAAATGGCTGTGTAGAGCCGAAAAGGAAATCACTGCCCTCAACCCCAAAACCCGAACGCACCTCCAGGTTTGGGAATCCATACCGCCATGCACACACCGCGCCAAATGTCTCACACCGCGCGTCATCCATGTAGCCAGCCCGCGTGATGATGTAAATTTCGACGCGGCACGGGCCGCGGGGAGGGGGCGGGTAGGGTGGCGCGTGCGGCGGTGGGGGCGGGGGCGGGTGGCGGGGTGGAGGAGGGGGCATGGGGGGTCTGTCCGGGGAGGAGGGGGTGCGCGGGCTTTCGGGAGAATGTGGGGGGAGACCTGCGGAGCGTGGGGGGAGGCGGGGAGGGGCCGGGGCGGAGGGAGCGGGGCGGGGGAGGGGGAGGGGGGCGGGAGGGGCGGGGAGGGCGGGCGCGAGTGAGGCGGGGAGCGGGGATTGTTATGAGGGGTGAGCGGGGGCTGGATCTTGGGTGGATCGGGGGGCGGGGAGGAAACCGATCGGCCATGTGGGGTACCGGGGGGGGTGGCCTGGGGGAGGCGGGGGCGAGGCGGTGCCGGGCTGCAGAGGAGGGGCGTCGACCGGTGGCGGCGGCGGCAGCGGCGGCGGCGGCGGGACGAAGGCGCACGAAGGGAGGGCAGACTCCTGGAGGCACCCGCATGTGGTGCTGGAGCGTCCGGAGAGGTTGCACGTGAAGGGGGCGTAGCCGACTGTGAGGGTGTGGGTGTGGGGAGGGGGGGGGGAGGAGTGTGTGTGTGTGTGCGTGTGCGTGTGCGTGTGCGTGTGCGTGTGCGTGTGCGTGTCGTGTGCGTTTGCGTGTGCGTGTGCGTGTGTGTGAGCGTGTGTGTGTGCGTGTGCGTGTGCGTGTGCGTGTGCGTGTGCGTGTGCGTGTGCGTGTGCGTGTGCGTGTGCGTGTGCGTGTGCGTGTGCGTGTGCGTGTGCCGGTGCGTGTGCGTGTGCGTGTGCGTGTGCGTGTGCGTGTGCGTGTGCGTGTGCGTGTGCGTGTGCGTGTGCGTGTGCGTGTGCGTGTGCGTGTGCGTGTGACGTGTGCACGCTCGTCCAGTCGTATGCAGTATAGCGTGGTGTCTGATGGGAATGCGGATATTGTTGTGTCTTGTGGGACGCTTGTCGGGTGGAACGGGTTTAGCGGCTGCGCGTGATGATCTAGTGCGTCCGTATGTCTGTGTTGTGTAGTGTGCGTGTGCGTGTGGCGTGTGCGTGTGCGTGTGCGTCGTGCGTGTGCGTGTGGCGTTGCGTGTGCGTGTGCGTGTGGCGTGTGCGTGTGGCGTGTGCGTGGCGTGTGCGTGTGGCGTGTGCGTGTGGCGTGTGTGTGTGTGTGTGTGTGTGCGTGTGTGTGTGTTGCGTGTTGCGTGTTGCGTGTTGCGTGTTGCGTGTTGCGTGTTGCGTGTTGCGTGTTGCGTGTTGCGTGTTGCGTGTTGCGTGTTGCGTGTGCGTGTGCGTGTGCGTGTGCGTGTGCGTGTGCGTGTGCGTGTGCGTGTGCGTGTGCGTGTGCGTGTGCGTGTGCGTGTGCGTGTGCGTGTGCGCGTGCGTGTGCGTGTGCGTGTGCGTGTGCGTGTGCGTGTGCGTGTGCGTGTGCGTGTGCGTGTGCGTGTGCGTGTGTGCGTGTGCGTGTGCGTGTGCGTGTGCGTGTGCGTGTGCGTGTGCGTGTGCGTGTGCGTGTGCGTGTGCGTGTGCGTGTGTGTGTGCGTGTGCGTGTGCGTGTGCGTGTGCGTGTGCGTGTGCGTGTGCGTGTGCGTGTGCGTGTGCGTGTGCGTGTGCGTGTGCGTGTGCGTGTGCGTGTGCGTGTGCGTGTGTGTGTGTGTTGAGAGAGCAAGTATGCCACCTAAAATCCATCAACTAAAACTACAGAGTTGACAGAGTACGAAGGACCGTCCGGAGAGGTTGGAACGTGAAAAGGGATAGCCAGCTGTGAGAGAGGGGAAGGTGGGGGAAGAGGGGGCACGACAGCCAATCGCCTTTGTGACACAAACTCCAAGTGTGTGCCCGCCCGCCCGCCCGCGCCGCCCGCCCGCCCTAACCTAAAGCAATGTGCCCAAAAGGGTCCTGGTCTGCGTGCGCCCTTGCTACCAACATGTACACACGTATGGCGGTACGCTATCTACCCCCACCTGCTGCAACAGTCACGAGTAACAAGGAACAAGGAACACAGGGTTTCCCAGCAGAGCAGGTTCCGCTTACCAGCTGCATACATGAAAGAAAAGTTGTTCTGCAAGGCGGCGAAGGCGGTATGCGACCCTACCCCCACCCAGCCCTCACCTGCTGCAACAGTAGCAAGTAATCAAGCCAATCCCTCTGCCCCTGCGCCCCCTCGCAGCCCCTCCCGCCTGCACACACCTCCGTGTTGGCCGTGGCTACGCGACGCCCTAAAAATGGCGGCATTTGAGGCCTCGTGGGCGGTGGTGCGACCACAGCAGCACCACACAGAGCTCAAATACCGCCCTCGTACCAGGAGGCACGTGGTAAAAGGTAACAAGCAACACGGGGGTTCCAGCAAAGCAGGTTGCGCTCACCTGCTGCATACATGAACGAAAAATTGTTTTGCGAGGCGGCAATGCAGACGGCGTTGGTCTCAGCCACCGCCCCCGCGCCCGCGACCCACACGCAGGCCTTCTCCGGCGTGAAGAACAGCGGCTGGCAGGTGAAGTTGATGGCCGACTGCGAGACGGCGTTTCTGAGGAGGGTGCACGTGTCCTCGCTGGGGGGCGGCGGGACCGACGAGCCGACGGCGCCAACGGGGTTGGCGACGCAGAACTGGATCTCGATGGAGCAGGGGGGCGGGGCGGGAGGGGGGGGGCGGGCGGGAGGGGCGGGGGCGGGGGCGGGGGCGGGGAGGCGGCGACACAGGCGACCGGGACTGCCGCCTCGTTGCACCCGCATGTGGTCGTCGACGTGCCGTAGAGGTTGCACGAGAAGTTTTTGTAGCCGACCTGCGGGTGACAAGGAGCAAGTAAGTGAGAAGTAGGCCTGGGCGAACGTACTTTTCTGGCGTCAGGTGGTGGGACGGTGACGAGAGTCAAATATGATAATCACGGACATATTTTCGGCTTCTGCTGCAGCCAAGTTGGCACAGCCAACTGGCGCTGATCGAATCGGTCCCCGTGTGGCCGTGCACGGCTGCCCTGCTCTCGTTTGCATGGGGCTCAGCCGGCGCCCCATGCCTCATGCACGTCCACGTCCCACACCTTCCTCAGGGTCACACTCAACTCCACACTCCCCACACCCACACCACACGTGCGCGTTCAGACGGCAGATGCGTGTTCAGGTTTTTACGTCACTCCACCGACTCTGAATACAGGCAAGGGTGTTGTTCAGATGTCCACGAAGTTGTTGCACATAAACAATTGATGGTGTGATTTAACTCAACACACCTCAGATATGGTGGCAGAGTGCCCTGTCTAGGTCCAACCCCGACCCACTCGCCCCCCACCACCATAGTGGCCAGCCACCTGTCTATAGCGCTCGGGCGCTACATGCCGAGCAGGGTCGAATACACTGCCTGTTGGTGCGTCACACACGACTGTCATCATCATGATCATTATCGTCATCATCATCATGAAACACTCATTTTTTCAGGGGAGGAACGTGTTGCACGAAACCTTAACCCGACAGAGTGACAGAGTGACAGAGCGACAAATTAAGAACAGCCCGAGAAGGGGATACACTAGAGACAGATTTGGGACACTCAACTCACCTGCTGGTACGGTGCAAAAAAGTCAAAGTCAAAGTCAAAGTCGGAGTCGAAGTCATATTCAAAGTTAAAAACTCACCTGCTCGTACAGTGGCACAAAGTCGAAGGCCGCGGCGGCCGTGCATGTTGCTGTGGTCTCTGTGGAGCCCACGCCGACCACCTGGCGAGCGGGTGGTGGTTTTATTGGTGGTGGTTGTGGTGGTTAGCTGTTGGTGGTTGTTGTGGTGGTTAGCGGTTGGCCGTTGTTGTGAGCGGGTGGTTAGCGGGTGGTTGTTGTGGTGGTTGGCGGTTGGTCGTTGTTGTGGTGGTTAGCGGTTGGTTGTTGTTGTGAGCGGTTGGTTAGCGGTTGGTTAGCGGTTGGTGGTAGTTGTGGTGGTGAGCGCTTGGTAAGCGGTTGGTTAGCGGTTGGTTAGCGGTTGGTTAGCGGTTGGTTAGCAGCTAACCGACCGCCTGGTGAGCGGGTGGTGGTTTTGCTCGTGGTTTTGTTCGTGGTTGTTGTGGCTTTACAGGGTTTGCACGTACGCGCGCGGAGGACCCCAGGGCGTGAGGTAAGGCCTAGGCTACACGCCTAGGAGTCATTCTGGAATCAAGTACCATACAGGGCCTGAGCCTTCGCAAATAAGTATTGATTTGGACACCCTTGTGAAGCTGAAAACGATTAAACATCGAAAAACGCACGATTTGGGGCGACAAATCGGCTAAAAACGACCCCCGCGGAGCGATTAAACAATGATTTTTAGACCCCCCCGCGAAGGCTCATGCCCTGCACAGAAGAGGGAGGAATTTGCCTTCTGGCGATGTTCTCGTTTTTTCAGGGGAGTCAACATTGAGGGAGCTACAGACTTCCAAACCTATACCCTTAATAATATGCCCCCCCTCCTCCTAGGGGAGCTCTGCTGGGAGAGCTCGCCAGGCCTCGCAGCGCGCCAGCCTACCAGGTGGTGGTTAGAGGTCGGTGATTGCAGGGTGTTTGAGGGTCTCTTGGGTTGGCTCAGGGGCAGGTTGCAGATTGAGACATGAGGTCAAGGTTGTGGTTGGACTCCTAAAACCCCGAAGTCAAGGTTCAATACAAGCTATTCTTTAAATAAATTTATGTTAGTTAATGTAAACTCGACCAGTCCCACCTTGACTCACAAATTAATTAATGTCAATTAAATTAAGGCCATCCCCACCCAATCTGTGACCAAAATGTGGCCACACCAAAAAATCCAAAGTCGACAAAATGGCCCCATCGCGTGTGCAGAATGACTTCTCGACACGTAATATAGACATGCGTGTCGAGATCGTGTGCTGGAATACGTCGTGGGGCCGTCACGGGCCTCGCGGAGCGCCATGCAACAGTCGCACCCAACCCTGTGCTGCGCCGCTGGGGGGAGCCAGCCCCCCGCGACGCCTCCTACCCATCTTCAATACCCGTGGCATGAACTTGACGAGGCGCTGGGTCTCGTCCCGTGCCGCGTTGCCGGGGTCGCTGTGCTGGGCGACACCAAACTTTCGACATGTTTTGCGGCGTCGCTTCTTGACCAAATCCACTTTTGACGCGTGATTTTTAATTGCCGCCAATCTCATTTAGACGCATGCGTCGTGGGTGACCGTGGCTTGGAGAGACGGTGAAATGCGGAACGAAATCGTTTGGCGTCAAACGTTACACGTCACGGTTGCGTTTGACGCCAAACGGTTTCGTTCCGCATTTCACCGTCTCTCCAAGCCACGGTCACCCACGACGCGTGCGTCTAAATGAGATTGGCGGCAACTAAAAAGCACGCGTCAAAAGTGGATTTGGTCGACCAGGAAAGCCACAAGAAATTCCCAAAGTTTGGTGTCGCCCGTTTTGGCCAGTTTTCCCCCTGGGGTGGGCCCAGGTTGGGTGGGGATGGCCTTAATTAATGTCAAGTAATGTAGAATCGACCAGTCCACACCTTGACGCAGGTCATGTCGGCTGCCAGCGGCGACTGCGTCGAGAAGACGGGCACACACGTGAAGTCCACGGTGCCCAGCCAGTCGGCGTACGTCTTCAGCATCAATTAAATTAATTAATGTTAATTAACGTAGAATCGACCAGTCCACACCTTGATGCAGGTCATATCTGTGACCAGCGGCGACTGCGTCGTGAACACCGGCACGCACGTGAAGTCTACGGTGCCCAGCCAGTCGGCGTACGTCTTCAGCATCAATTAAATTAATGAATGTTAATTGATGTAGAATCGAGCAGTCCACACCTTGACGCAGGTCATGTCCGCTGCCAGGGGCGACTGCGTCGTGAAGACGGGCACGCACGTGAAGTCCACGGTGCCCAGCCAGTCGGCGTACGTCTTCAGCATCGCGCACGCCGCGTCGGTCGGGGGCGGCGGGGCGGCAGGGTTGTCCGCGCCACTAGTAGAGCTGATGACGCAGAACGTTACCTCGATGGCGCAGGCCGGCGGAGGGGGGGGAGACGGGGGAGGAGGCGGGGGCGGCGGAGGGGGCGGCGGAGGGGAGGGCGGCGGGGAGGGAGGGGGGGGGCGAGGGGGGGGGCGGCGGCGGTGGCGGCATAGTCGGCGGTGGCGGAGGCATGAACGGGGGCGGCGGGGATTGACGCGGCGGGCGGGGTGGCCGCGGCGGGGCGGGCATGTTTGGCGGCGATGGCGGCGGCGGGGGGGGCCCTGCGGGGGCGGGTTGGTGGTTGTTGGTGGGTGGTTTGCAGAAGTTGTGGTTGTTGCGGTGTTGTGGCGGGGCGGGCGTGTTTGGCGGCGACGGCGGGGGGGGCCTGCGGGGGTGGGTTGTTGGTTGTTGGTGGGTGGTTTGCAGAAGTTGTGGCTGTTGTGGTGTTGCGGCGGGTCGGGCGTGTTTGGCGGCGATGGCGGCGGGGGGGTGGGGGTGGGGGGGGGCCTGCGGGGGTGGGTTGGTGGCTGTTGGTGGGTGGTTACGGTAGTTGGTTGTTGTGGCGGCAGCGGCTGGTTGGGCAGTTTGTTGTTATTGTTGTTGTTGGTGCTGCCCCACTTTCGTGCTGCCCCACTTTCTGTACGGCTGCAAAACATGGGCCCCTACTAAAACACAACTGACTCGATTGGAGGTTGCCCACTCTGCCTTCGTCGCATTCTGGGCGTGCACCTGGTTGACCGGCATAGATTAACTTATATTCGGCAGGCGTGCAACACTGAGCCAATTGAGAGCCTTGTGGCAAAGCGATCAATGCAGTGGCTAGGCCATGTGATGCGCATGCCGGCTTCTCATCTTCCTCGTACGACTTTTGACTGCACAATGGATGTGGCTCGGCAGCAAGCTCGGCCTCCAGCCTCCTCCCGACACTATTTTCTTAAGCTACTGATTCAGCAGCTAGGCGAAACCAGTGGCACTCGTTCTGATTGGAAGACTTCTTCGGACACGGCGTTTGAGCGTGCTCGGGATAGGGTCGGGTGGAGAGCCGTGGTGTACGGTCCGGCTGCCCCTCGGGCGCCGGACCCTCCACCACGGCGGTCAAGAAGATTGGCAAGCGCCACTTGACCCCCTATCCCCTGGAAGCAGTTAGGACCTATTTTGGAGGCGTCGCACAATAGCTCTCCTCTTTGCTCTGGGACTACACGTTGGCAGGCAGCCGGCTGGTGGCTACCGCCCCTCACAAGTAATTGTTAGGGCCAGAAGTGGACTTGGGTCCAGGCGGTGGTACTAGGACTAGAGGAAGTATTTGCTGGAAAGCCGATGTAACTGTAACTGTTGTTGTTGGTGTTGCTGCTGCTGCTGCTGCTGCTGCTGTTGTTGTTGTTGTTGTTGTTGTTGTTGTTGTTTTTGCTGCTGCTGCTGCTGCTGCTGCTTGCTGTACAGTTTCCTGTTTAATCGTAGATCTTTAGATCATAGATGAGCAGGAAACTAGAGTTTCTGCTTATAGCTCAATTCACACTAAGGTGGAACTGAGAGCCAGGTATAACCTGGCTCCCTTCCTTAGTACTCATCCTGTTAATTCGTTACTAAGGAAGCTTAGCTTGTGTTTGTTTTCTGTGACCTAGTCACAGCTTCAAGCACGTTCCCTCTCTATCTCCCCCCACCCACCCTCGCCTTCGGCGCCAAGAGACTACGTCAAGGCGCCACAAGACAGCTCCTGACGCCGGGAGACTACATGAACGTGCCGCGAGACAGCTGCTGGCGCCCGGAGACTACGTCAACGCGCCACAAGACAGCTGCTGGCGCCTGGAGGCTGCTCCGAGGCGCCTCGAGACAGCTGTGGCGTTTTTTTGCGGACGAGCTCAGCTAGCACTAAGGGCCCTGCGGCAGGGGGCGCGGTCATGCGCACGCGTGGCCGCGGCGGACTGGAGCGCCTGTGCGCGATAGCTGGTGTAGGGGAGGTCTTTCGACTGGCTTTGACCAGTCATTGACCGTCCCAGATAGCTTCCTCGTCCTGTCGGGCGAGAGACCAATTAACAGAGAAGTCAAAATCGGTGCCATTTTGCCTCTCGTCTTGTCTCGTCGCCTCGTCCTACTCCGACTCAGTGAACCTTGTCCTACTCCAACTCAGTGAGCGTTAGTAGAACGGCTCAAGCAGAAATGCTCGCTGCTTGCTTGCTGCTGCTGCTGCTGCTGCTGCTGCTTGCTGCTGCTTGCTGCTGCTGCTGCTGCTGCTGCTATTGCCGCTGCTTTGCCGCTGCTGTTGCTGCTGTTGTTGTGGGTGCTGCTGTCTATACAGCGGCACTACTGTGGCTATTCAAAGCCAGCTAATAAAACTTACTTGGTGGCGGCAGTGGCGGCGACATGCGCGGCGGCGGTGGCGACGGCGGGTGCACGCGCCCTGGGGGCAGCGGCCCCGCGATCATCGATATGGGGCAGCAGGGGAAGGGTGCCTCATCGAAAAGCGCCACCTGTCGGAGCAGAAGGAGGGGGAGAGGGGAGGGAGGGGGGCGGGTTTTAATGGTGGAGCTTAGGCGCTTGGTGCGAAGTGGGGGAGGGCGGAGCTTGCCATTCAGATGGGGCAGCAAGGGAAGGGTTCCTCTTCAAAAAGCGCCACCTGTCAGGCGAGAGGTAGGGGGGGAGGGAGGGGTGTGTGTCAATGGTGCATCTTAGGTAGGGGTAAGAGGGAGGGCGGGTGTCACTGCTGGAGCTCAGGGTGTGTGTAGTGTGTGTGTGTGTGCGTGGTGGTGGGGGGGGGCAGAGCTGAGCAGAGCGGCTGGGTGGCAGGGGAAGCCCTACCACATTCCCAACGCCTGAGGTGGCGCCCCAGATGGCGCATTCACTTGTGCGGATCAGGCGGCGCGTCAGGCGCGCCGACCGCCCGAGGCGCCGCCTGAGGCGCTACCCTGATCGCATCAGGCGCCGCCTTACGCGCCACCCCGACCGCCTCAGGTGCCCGCCCACAGCACACACACACGCACCTGGCACGTTCCGGTCTGCGGAAAAAAACGTCGTGAGGTCAGGGCACGTGTCCCCGAGTGCCATGCAGATGCTCGCTGACGCAGCACTTGCTCTCCCCCTCTCCACTTCTTTCTCTCCCTCCCCCCTATCTCTCTATCTGTACCTCAAACACAGACACACTCACACAAACCCACACCCTCACACACACCCACCCACCCACCCACCCACCCACACACACACACACACACACGCACACAAACACACATAGACACACACACACACACACTTGCATACAGAGAGAGAGAGGGAGAGAGAGAGAGAGAGAGAGAGAGAGAGAAAGAGAGAGAGACCCCAATACACACAAACTGCATGCACACACACAACCCCCCCCCCACACACACCTGGCACGTTCCGGTCTGCGGAAAGCAAAACGTTGTGAGGTCAGGGCACGTGTCCCCAAGTGCGATGCAGATGCTTGCTGATGCAGCACTTGCACGGTCGAGGTGCAGCTGGTTGATC
>VFSX01000236.1:217500-257500 GCA_016618255.1 Chlamydomonas sp. UWO 241
TGCGCCGTCCTTGTCAGTTTGGCCAGTGCTGCCCTCCGACCGCACCCTCCTCCTTCTCCCTCCCCCCATCTCCACAACGTAGCAGCAGGACTGCCCCCATTTCCCACATCAAAGTCAAAGCAGTACGTAAACCCCTGCGCCGTCCTTGTCGGTTTGGCCAGTGCTGCCCTCCGACCGCACCCTCCTCCCTCTCCCCCCCCCCATCTCCACAACGCAGCAGCAGGACTGCCCCCATTTCCCACCTCAAAGTCAAAGCAGTACGTAAAACCCTGTGCCATCTTTGTTGTGTTGGTCAGTGCTGCCCTCCGACCGCACCCTCCTCCCTCTCCCTCTCCCCATCTCCACAACGTTGCAGCAGGACTGCCCCCATTTCCCACCTCAAAGTCAAAGCAGTACGTAAACCCCTGTGCCGTCTTCGTTGTGTTGGTCAGTGCTGCCCTCCGACCGCACCCTCCTCCCTCTCCCTCCCCCCATCTCCGCAACGTAGCAGCAGCACTGCCCCCATTTCCCACATCAAAGTCAAAGCAGTACGTAAACCCCTGCGCTGTCTTCGTTGTGTTGGTCAGTGCTACCCTCTGACAGTGACCTCCTCCCTCTCCCGCCCCCCGCCTCCACAACGCAGCAGCAGGACCGCCCCCATGTCTCACCTCAAAGTCGAAACAGTACGTAAACCCCTGCGCCGTCCTCGTCGTGTTCGTCAGCGCTACCCGCCGACCACGCCCTCCTCCCCCTCCCCCTCCCCCATCTCTGCAATGCACCAGCAGTAGTGCCTCCATGTCCCACCTCAAAGTCAAAGCAGTACGTAAACCCCTGCGTCGTTCTCGTCGTGTTAGTCAGCGCTATCCGGTACGGGGACCTGACGAGGGACTCGGAGCATACGCAGTCTGGGAACCTAGAGTTGGGGTCACCGCTCAGCGCGACGGCGTCTTGGCCTGGTGAGGGCAGGGCAGTCGGGCAGGTGTGTGTGCATAGGTCAAGGGAAGGGCCAGGCATGCGTCTTGGCCTGGGGTCGGCGGAGAAGGGCAGACAGACAGGTGTGTGTGGGTCAAGGGCAGGGCCAGGCATGGCATGGGGGGGCGGGGCAGGGCAGGGCAGTCAGGCAGGTGTGTGTGCATGGGTCAAGGGCAGGGCCAGGCATATGGGGGGTGGGGCAGGGCAAGGATGGGGCTGCAGAGGCAGGGCCAGGGATGGAGCAGGCAGGCATGCAGGGATGGGGTCAAGGGCAGGGCCAGCACGTTGCAGCGCCAGTCGGGCAGGCGCTGGCCCGGTGCATGTGTGTGCGTGTCGTGTGCGTGCCGTGTGTGTGTGTGTGTGTGTGTGCGTGTGTGTGTCTGTGTGTGTGTGCATGCTGGCTGTGTGTGTGTGTATGTGTGTGTGTGTGCGCGTGTGTGTGCCTGTGTGTGCGTGTGTGCGGGTGCGCGCGCGTGGCTTGACAAGTAATGCCTGCAGCCATGTGCGTGCAACAATGCGTGCGCATCCAGGCGTGCGCGCTGCAGCTGCAGCCAGAGAAGACTGGCTGCGTCGTGTGCATGCCTCGCTTGCCGGTGCGCAGGAGCCAGCAGCATACCCCCCAGCAGCATGCCTCCCAGGCGCCACAGGCCCCCCCCTCGACCTGCTGTCGTGTGCATCCATACTGCTGGCATCCGCTGCGCTGCAGGCATCAGCAGCATCTGCTGCTCCACATGCGCTCTGCCCGCTCTGGTGTGCGCACGGGAAAAGCGTCTCACCAGCGACGCCGACCGCGCATGCTAGCAGCGCCACTAGCGCCATCGCCATCGCGGGTGTCGTCATGCTGGCTTGTGCTAGTTAGTCCGCACGCTCCTGTGCATGCCAGCATGGGTGCATGGGGCGGCGATGTGGGCGCACAGCGATGTCTCTCCCTTCTCGCCGCACCCCAACGCGGTGTTCATGGGCATGTTGGCATATATGTGACTGAAATTCACGCTCGCGCGGAGGCTGGTTTGCGTGCGGGTTGGGGTCGGGCCACAGCAACATCGCCTGTGATGGTGGGCCCTCCTCAATTCGGCACCCGTCACTTGACCAGCGCTTCTCTCAGTGACCCACCTCTCTCTCAGTGACACACACGTAGTCTGCTACGTGTACCGAGATGGTGGGTTCCCAACGCCTGCGCTACGCATTTGGGGCGACACTGAAAAGTTGCCAGTAATGCTCCAACGCGGCAGCGCGCCTCTCTTATCCCTCCAAACAAGCAACAACGTCGGGCCAAGCACCTAGGCAGTAGTGTTATCACTGGATGTCGTCCTTGTCCTTCACCACAATTGTGTCTTGAATTGTAGGCTTCGTGGCTGCCCACACTTCGAATTGCTGTCCCAGCTCCCTCAACATAACACGTTGCCTACTGAGCGTCTGCATCATGCTGTGCGATTCCAGGGGTCACCAAGCGATCGAATAAAGTCAAGTGGGTTCAGGTGGGTAATTGGGGTTTGGGCACGGTTCAGGCGCACGCGTGTGTGTGTCTTGCTGATCACTGTCATTTAGTGTTCAGTCCTCATTGTTCCAATCCCCTGTCCATGATGAGTCAGTAAACAAGAGTGGGGCCAGGCGGTTGAGAGAGGGCACGGCACGGCAGGCGCTGCGGGGCGAGGCGCTCCGGACGGCCAGCAGGTCATTGCGAGCGCACACGCTACAGGCAGCCGGAGACTACTGCCGCATATGGGACAGTGCCAGGGCAGGGCCCCCTTCAAAACTGTTTCGTGTGACTCTGATATCTCTATACCAGGTTAAGTGGCGCGCGCAGCTTAGCCGCCGATTTGTCATTTGCGCCTCTCCCCCCCCCCTCTGAACCGCTGCCGTCCATAACTCCGCTCAGCTCTGCAGGCCTGGCACACTCTAACTCAGGTTATGCAGGTTTCACACGCCCGTACGCGCCCGGAGGACCCCGGGGCGTACTTACACCCTGGAGCGTACAAACACTCCGGGGAGACGAACACCTACACCCTACACCCTACACCCTTTAAAACCCCAAACCCTAAACCCTAAACCCTAAACCCTAAACCCTAAACCCTAAGCCCTAAACCCCAAACCCCAAACCCCAACCCCTTAACCCACTCAGATGCACCAAACCATCACCTCTGGCACTTCCCTTGGATGCACCGCCGCCGTGAAGCTCAGTTGCAGCATGATCATCCTCCCTCAGATGGTGCGCTCAGCTGAGCAGCACTGCGCCGGCGTGACCATGTGTCAGCCTGCACACAGCATGTGCAGCTGCACGTGCTTCCTCCTCCCCAGTTGAGGGAAATTGTGTTCAGCCGGGCTCTCCGTAGAACCGCACACTTTCTCCCTCTCCCTCTGCTCCGGGAGCTCAGCCCTGGAAGCCTCTCTGGCACGACCCGACCCACCCGACTCAAATGCATCGCTTCCACACGCAGATGCACCTCTGGCAGCATCCGTTGCACCACCATGTCCTCCACTTCTGTTGTACCGCCATCACCGTCAGTTGCACCGCCGCCAGCCCCGACAGAGATGCCCGGCTGCTGCAAACCCCCACACAAAAGTGGGGACCTCCCTTTTGTCCGTCTCCCCCCCCCTGATCGCTGGCTTGCACAGCGCAACAGGTCCTGATTTGATTGTCATCATTTGACAGAGTAGGCGCGCCAGGAGTCCCACACACGCACAATCCGATGCCGAGGACGCGTGGCCAGGAGGCCTCGACCAGCCGCCCCATCGCAGCACAGGCGGACGCGAACGATGGTGCGTGGACGCTGGATTGTGACGGACATCAGGGAGCTGATCCCAGGGAACGATGTGCGCACGCCAACTCGAGGATGACAACCCTGGTCCATGGGGGGCCCTACCTGCGCCCCATGAGCACGCAGGGGCACTACCCTTGTGTGTGCATTCACATTGCACAGGCAGGACAGAAGAGCAGCATGACACACAGTGCCATGGGAGCGCATGGCCCCGCATGGCATGCGCCGTGCAACCACCATGGTAGCTACCACCGCATGCCACACACACACGAAACACGCTCTCATGCCTGCTGTGCACACATACAGGCGGGGCGGGCACCCTGCTGCTTGCAAGCACCAGCAGCGACGCCAGCGCAGGCGCAGAGGCGGGTGCGGCATCGGCACGGGAGGGCGAGGAGGGCATCTCAAGTGAGGGCGGCAGCTCGTCTGAGGGAGCCGAGTCTGAGGGGGGCTGGGGTGACGTGGCACGCGGCGGAGGTGCGTTTGTGCTGCTGCTGCTGCTGCACACACACACACGCACACGCAAACACACACACGCAAACACACACACATGCACTCACGCACATACACACACACACAGACACACACGCACTCCTGACACGTGCACATCAGAGGTGGTGGAGGAAGGAGAGGGAGAAGATGACGACGACAACGAAGGCTCTGAATCTGACGAGGGGACCACGCACGCACGCACACACACACACGCACGCAGGAGAGGAGGGCGAGGAGGATGAGGGCGAGGGAAACAGTGACGCCAACGATGATGATGGCACAGGAATCAGTGAAGACAATGGCGTCGACACACTCAAACACGCCCCTCCCCCCCCACCTCCCCCACACACGCACACACACACGCACACACGCACGCAGGAGAGGAGGGAGAGGAGGATGGGGGCGAGGGAAGCAGCGACGACAATGACGATTCTGATTCTGACGAAGAGGAAGAGCGCTCTGAATCTGACGAGGAGGACGAGGGGACCACACACACACACACACACATACACACACACGCACGCACACACACACACACACACACACACACGCACACACACACACACACACACACATGCATGAGAGGAGGGAGAGGAGGAGGCGAGGGAGACAGCCGCTGCAACGGCGACGACGATTCCGATTATGACGAAGAGGACGGATCTGAATCTGATGAGGCGGACGAGGGGACCGCACACGCACACGCACGCACACACACACACACACACACACACAGGAGAGGAGGGAGGGGAGGATGAGGGGACCACACACGCGCACACACACACATACAAACAGACACGCACACACACACACGCATGTAGGAGGGGAGGGAGAGGAGGATGGGGGCGAGGGAGAAAGCAACGACGACGACGATTCCGATTCTGACAAAGAAGATGGCTCTGAATCTGATGAAGAGGACGAGGGGACCACACAGACACACAGACACACACACACACAGACACACACACACACACACGCACACACACGCACACACGCACATGCAGAAGAGGAGGGCGAGGCCGACGAGGGCGAGGGAGACAGCGACGACGGCGACGACGATTCCGACTCTGACGAGGAAGAGGGCTCTGAATCTGATGAGGAGGACGAGGGGACTGTGCGCGGCCGCCGCTCACTCATGCAGCACATCCTGGATGCTGAACAGCCGGCGCCGACGCGCGAGGCGAGTGTGGAAAATCCCTCAACCCTCAACCATGATCATCAATCTAATTTTCCACCCCCAGGGTTCCGGGGCTAGGGTCTGGGAAGGGTCTAGGGCTTTGGGGACCGAGAGCAAGCGCCTCTGCCTCATGCAGCACATCCTGGACGCTGAACAGCCGGCGCCGACGCGCGAGGCGAGTGTGGGCTTGACCCCCCCCCCCCCAACTCCAGGAAGGCTTGACTGTAAGGGTCGAGGGTCTGGCGTCTGGCGTCTGGCGTCTGGGGTCTGGGGTCTCTAGCTTCTGGGTGCCTCTCGAACACGCATGCGGCTTCTGGGGGTTCGATATCGACGCGTACGCATGCCCTACCAAAATCCCAACGCCTGATCCGCGCCATGGAATGCGGTCATAACGTCTGAGACGGTCTGGGGTGCGCCTCAGGCGGTGGTGGGCGTCTGAGGCGGTCGGGGTGGCACCTGAGGCGGTTTGGATAACGCCTGAGGCGACGCCTGAGGCGATCGCTGGTGCGCCTCAGGTGGCGCCTCAGGCGGTCGGAGCGCCTGAGGCGCCGCCTGATCCGCGCCATGGAATGGGCCGCCTCAGGCGCCGCCTCAGGCGTTGTGAATGTGGTAGGGATGCTTGGGGGCGTATTTCTGCGAGTTAGCGAGGCTGGCCCACACATTGCCGCAGCGCGCCATCGCGGGCAGCGGAGTTGCCCCCGACAGCATACTAGTGCTCTATATGGTCTATAGCTGCTGTGTGGACGTGGGGAGGTGCGACGGAGGCATCGGGGCGGCCAATCGGGGCGGAATTTGCTCGCCCCCCATTCGCCCGCCATGCGGCCCGCGGCCCAAAAATGTCCCCTTGCAACAGTGTCTAAGGGGGGCAGGGTTAGGCGTACTGTCTCGCCCGTCTGTGGAGGTTGAGAGGTTGGTGTAAACTAACATACTGTTGTAATGGGGGTCCCGGGAATACACTCTAGATGCCGAATGTGGTAACCACAAAGTCGGGTACTTAAATAAGTACCAGGTCAGGGGGGGGGGGCAGGAAAGTTAGGAAAAGACATCATTTCGAATTACTTTGAATTTTCACACCGGACCGGCGCCATGCCCTTCCCCTCCCTAGATGATAAGGTCTGGGTGTACGGGGGGGGGGGGGGTCCAGGCCCGTTTTGAAAATAAGTCAACATGAGGTCTGAGAAAAAGTATTGTGCCCCCCCCCTGACCAGGTACTTAAAAAAGCAAAACGTACACTAGGGTTTAGGGGGCCGTGCGCGGTCGATGCCCCCTCAGTGATCCTTGGGAAGGATTTTAGCAATTGATTATTATTCCGCTTTTTCCCGGCTTTTTCCCGGCACAATTATTTCTTCCCCGCTTTTTCCCGGCACATTTTTTTTCCCCCAAGCGGAAAAGCGGAAAAGCGGAATGCCTACAAACCAATTAATAAAAAATTCCGCTCAAATTCCGCTCTGAGCGGTATACGGCCATAGCAAGGATCACTGTGCCCCCTCATGCAACACATAATTGATGCAGCCGGCGCCGACGCGCGAGGCGAGTGCGGGATTCACACCTTCCCCATCCTCACATACCCACCTACTCACACACTCAAACACACACACACACACACACACGCAGGCATCAGTGCTGCAGCGCTTTGCACGGCTTCCGCTGCCGCCGCAGCTTCTAGAGCATGAGGTGCGCTTTTTGTATTTCTACGGGGGGTAAGGTGCAGGTTTTCGGGTGCAAGATACTAGGGTGTGGGTTAAGGGTTTGGAGTCGCAGGATTAGGGGTTTGGGTTTCGGATTTGGGGGGGTTGGGGGTTTTGGGGTTTAGGGCTTCCGCTGCCGCAGCTGCTAGAGCATGAGGTGCGTTTGTTTAACCATTTAACCCCCAAACAAAGGGCGATTGAGCTTTCCTGTCTTTGCGGGGGTGAGGTTACAACCTCAAGTCAGGTTTCAGGGTTCAAGGTATCAGGATTTGGGGTGTTCGCTATTGGGTGTACGCACACACGCACACACACACGCACACATGCACACAAGCACGCACGCACGCATACACGCACACACCCACGCACCCACGCACGTACGCAAGCACGCGCACACGCACGCAAGCACGTGCACACGCACACAAGCACGCACGCACACACCCACGCACACAAGCATGCACACACTTAAAAAAACCACGTGCACACACACGCACGCCAGCACGCACGCACGCAAGCACACACACACGAACGCAAGCATGCAAGCACACAAGCACACACACACGCGCACATACACACACACACACACGCACACACACACACACAACCAACCAACCAACCAAGCGTTACATGAGGCCGTCCGCATTTACCGGCAATGCCTGTACTACTAACAGCAATACACCCCGGTAATTGTTACGAAGTGTGACCCGTGCACTGGGATGTCTTCTGACACACACACACGCACACAACACACACACACTCCCCCCCCACACACACACACGCAGCTGGCATCGGAGCTGGTTCACGGCACCGCATCATCTGCGGCGCCGCCCACGCAAGCACGCACGCACGCACACACAGACACACACAGACACATTCACACACACACTCACACACACACACAGCTGGCATGGGAGCCGCTTCACGTCACCGCATCATCTGCGGCAGCGCCTAAGCAAGCACGCACACACACACACACACACAGCTGGCATGGGAGCTGGTTCACGGCACCGCATCATCCGCCACGGCGCCCACACAAGCTGCTGGCGCGAGCGATGAGAAGGCTGGAGGGGCTGAGCAGCGGTCCGGGAAGCGTGCCAAGCAGGCGCAATGCGAAGAGGGTGCGCAGTGTGGGTGTGGGTGACGGTGTGGGGGTGGGGGTTGGGGTGGGGGTGGGGGTGGGTGCGCAGTGCGTGTGCGCAGTGCATGTGCGCGTGCGCGTGTATGGGATCGATTTTGTAGCCTGTCGAACGCCTACATGGGCGTATTAGACCCAAGTTTGCACCCACGTCGGCATACTGAAGGAAGCTACGACCCCTGTGTCCAAGACCGGCACGTGTTTAGCAAAGCGGTGGCGGCAGTACGGCGCCTGGCTAAGAAATAAAACGATAACATCCCGGAAGCAAAATCACCGCCCCGCCCCAACAACACCAGGCAGCAGTGGCAGGCAGGGGCGCAATGTCTATAAACGACTGCGTACGGGGCCGGCACGTGTCGAGCTTGGCGCGGCGCTAGCGCGACGGCGCCTGCAGCAAGCGCAAACACAATCGCAAACGCACCCCCCCCCCCACCACCACACACACACACCACCACACACACAACTTCACCAGGGGCGGCAGTGGCAGTCACAGGGCGATCGATGTCCATCGTCCGGAGCCGGCATGTGTCGAGCGTGGCGGCGGCGCTAGCGCGACGGTGCCCAAAACAAGCGCGAACACAATCGCAAACGCACCCCACACACACCACACGCACGCACGCACACACACACGCACACACACCACCACCACCACCACACACACACACATCAACGTCAGACGGCGGCAGTGGCAGGCACAGGGCGACGCCCCTCGCCCGTGTCCAAGGCCGGCACGTGTCGAGCGAGGCAGCGGCGGTGCGGCGGCTAGCTAAGAAAAAAACGATCAAAAACACAGAACACAGAATCACTGCTCCTCCCCCCCCCCCGCCCTCACCCGATAACCAGGCGGCGGCAGTGGCTGGCAGGGGCGGCGCCCATCGACGCCCGTGTCCAAGGCCGGCATGTGTCGAGCGAGGCAGCGGCGGTGCTGCGGCTAGCTAAGAAAAAACGATCAAAAATCCAGAACACAAAATCACTGCCCCCCCCCCCGCCCTCACCCGACAATCAGGCGGCGGCAGTGGCAGGCAGGGGCGGCGTCCATCGACGAACTGTCACGAGGTCGGCACGTGTCGAGCGAAGTGGCGGCGGTGCTGCGGCGCCTAGCTAAGAAAAAACGAAACGAAATTCCGAACACGAAATCACTGCCCCCCCACGCCACACACACACAAACGCCACCAGGCGGCGGCAGTGGCAGGCAGGGGGCGGCGTCCATCGACGAACTGTCACGAGGCCGGCACGTGTCGAGCGAAGTGGAGGCGGTGCTGCGGCGCCTAGCTAAGAAAAAACGAAGCGGAATTCCGAACACGAAAACACTGCCCCACACACACACAATCACCACCAGGCAGCGGCAGTGGCAGGCACAGGGCGACGTCCATCGACGAACCAAAGCTGCGGCGGCGCGCTACGGACCTCGCTGCCAGCGGCCACGCTCCCAGCGGAAGCGGCGGGACCGGGCAGCGGCGCACCAGCGCGCGCCTCGCCACGGGCGGTAGCGGTGCTGGTGGGTTGTTGTGTGTGGGTGTGGGTGTGAGTGTGTGTGCGTGCGTGCGTTCGTGCATGCGTGCGTGCGTGCGTGCGTGCGTGCGTGCGTGCGTGCGTGCGTGCGTTGCGTGCGTGCGTGGTGGGGGGGGGGGGTCACGGACGCCAGCGGCCACGCTGCCAGCGGGAGCGGCGGGACCGGGCAGCGGCGCATCAGCGCGTGCCTCGCCGCTGGGGCTGGTGGGTCGTGTGGGTGTGTGCGTGGGTGTGTGCGTCTCTGTGTGTGTGTGTGTGTGTGTGTGCGTGTGGGTGGATGGGTGGGCTGCGGCCATGCTGCCAGTAGGAGCGGCAAGACCAGGCAGTGGTGCACCAGCGCGCGCCTCGCCGCGGGCGGTAGCGGTGCTGGTGGGCTGTGTTGTGTGGGTGGGTGGGTCTGTGTGGTGTGGGTGGTGGGTGGGTGTCGTGCGTGCGTGCGTGCGTGCGTGGTGGGTGCGTGTGTGCGTGCGGCGTGCGTGCGTGGTGGGTGGGTGGTGGGTGGTGGGTGGTGGGTGGGTGGGTGGGTGGGGTGAGTGGGCGTGGGCGTGTGTGCGTGTGGGTGGATGAGTGGGTGGGTGGGTGGATTGTTCACAGACGCCAGCGGCCACGCTGCCAGCGGGGGCGGCGGAACCGGGCAGCGGCGCACCAGTGCGCGCCTCGCCGCTGGGGCTGGTGGGTCTTTGTGTGTGTGTGTGCGTGGGTGTGTGGGTGTGTGCGCGGGTGTGTGCGTCTCTGTGTGTGTGTGTGTGTGCGTGTGGGTGGATGAGTGGGTGGGTGGGTGGATTGTTCACGGCCGCCAGCGGCCGTGCTGCCAGCGGGAGCGGCAAGACCGGGCAGCGGCGCACCAGCGCGCGCCTCGCCGCGGGCGGTAGCGGTGCTGGTGGGTTGTGTTGCGTGTGTGTGTGTGTGGGGGGGGGGGTCACGACTGCCAGCGGCCACGCTTCCAGCGGGAGCGGCGGGACCGGGCAGCGGCGCACCAGCACGCGCCTCACCGCTGGGGCTGGTGGGTCTTTGTGTGTGTGTGTGCGTGGGTGTGTGGGTGTGTGCGCGGGTGTATGCGTGTCTGTGTGTGTGTGTGTGCGTGTGGGTGGATGAGTGGGTGGGTGGGTAAGTTGTTCACGGCCGCCAGCGGCCGTGCCGCCAGCGGGAGCGGCAAGACCGGGCAGCGGCGCACTAGCGCGCGCCTCGCCTCGGGCGGTAGCGGTGCCGGTAGGTTGTGTTGGGTGGGTGGGTGAGTGGGTGGGTGGGTGCGTGTGTGTGGGGGGGGGGTCACGACCGCCAGCGGCCACGCTTCCAGCGGGAGCTGCGGGACCGGGCAGCGGCGCACCAGCGCGCGCCTTGCTGCTGGGGCTGGTGGTTCGTGTGTGTGTGTACATGTGTGTGTTTGAGGGTGGGCCGGTGTGTGCGTGTGTGTTTGCATCTCGGCGTGTGTGTGTGTGTGTGTGTGTGCGTGTGGGTGGATGGGTGGGTGGTTGGGTCGGGTATTCATGGCCGCCAGCGGCCACGCTGCCAGCGGCAGCGGCGGGGCCGGGCAGCGGCACAACAGCGCGCGCCTTGCCGCTTGAGCTGGTGGGTCGTGTGTGGGGGGGGGGGGGAGGAGAGAGTGTGTGTGTGTGTGTGTGTGCGTGGTTGCGTGCGTGCGTGCATGCGTGCATGCGTGCGTGGGCCACGTGGCGCGCACACTCACACACAACACACACACAACACACACACAACACACACACACTTACACGCACACACACACACACACACACCGCATGCAGGTGGCAGCGGAAGCGATACCGGAAGTTCACCCGCGGGCCACCACCACCCTGGCAGGCAGCCAAACCCTACACACATATACACACACACACACACACACACCGCATGCAGGTGGTAGCGGAAGCGGTAGCGGCAGCGCACCCGCGGGCCCCGCGCCCCCCACTACTACCCCTGCCAGGAAGCCGAACCCAGCCAAGACCTCAGAGCGGCCGCGCATGGCGATTGACCGGCCAGCGACGGTCAACACAGCAACTCTGCTGATGTGGGTGAAGAGGCTGCGTGGTTGTGGGTGTGTGGGTGTGTGTGCTTGTGTGTGGGTTTGTGTGGGGGAGGGGTCGGGTGTGTGAGGGTGTGGGGGGGCGTGTGGGGGGTTGTGTGAGAAAGTGTGTGTGTGTGCACTTGTGTGTGTGTGTGCCCGTGAGCCTTGGTGAAACGTACCAGCGGTTAGTAGGGCGCACTGTTTCGCCGCACACCTTGGTTGGCGTGTGCGTGTGCGCCTGTACGTACGTGTGTGTGGGGGGGGGTACGCACATGGTTGACCGGCCGGCGACAGTCAACACGGCCACGCTGCTCATGTGGGTGCCTTTTGCAGTTCGTCTGTGGTAGATGGTACAGTCCGTCGAACGCCCAAGTTGGCGTGTGTGCGTGTGAGCCTTTGCGTACGTGCGTGTGTGTGTGGGGGGGGGGGGTACGCGCACGGTTGACCGGCCGGCAACAGTCAACACGGCTACGATGCTCATGTGGGTGCCTTATGCATTTTGGTTAGGGATGCACGTGGTGGGTGCATTGGGATGGTGTGTGGGTTGGGATGTGTGTGCGTTGGTTCTTTTGTGCCTGTGCATAGGGGGGGGGGGGAGGCTTGGAAGATGACCGGCCGGCGGCGGTTAACACGGCCACGCTGCTCATGTGAGTGTGCCTGTTAGCGTTTGATCGATGATACATGTTACAGTCAGGGACACCTCTGAAGGCGTGTACGACTGCGCTCGGCGCGTATGGCCCGAGCATACACACACACACACACACACACACACACACACACGCGCGCGCGTGTGCATGTCCCACACCCCAAACAAACGGGCACCGAGACCAGGCTTCTCCTCTCACCAGCAGCGCCACCGTGGGGACGCCCTACACACACACTTGTTTGCACCTCAACACATCCACACCTTGGCAAAGCTCCTCACATTTCACACATCCACACCTCCCCAGGCGGCGCGACCTCGGGGGCGACCGCCCCGGCTTTTCCTTGCACCAGCAGCGGCACCTAGGGCTGGGCCGCACCGCGACGTGCCCGCGACACCCGCAGGTAAGTTACTTTCGTTTATTTGCAGGGGTTAAGTTATTCTCTTGACCGCCGTCGCTTATATTCACACAAGCGGCATCCACTCGGCCGCTGCACCCACAGTTTTTTTGCTTCTCGCTTGCGCAACCCCCGAAACCAACACGCCTGTTTTATACCCCACCCCCATACCTCACACCCCACACCCCACACCCTACTCCCTCACCCCCACCCACCACCCACCCCACCCACCCGCAACCCACAAAAATCTTGTGCAGCGGCGCGTCGACGCGATGAAGGTACACGCGTACATCCGTCAGCCCTTTTTTTGCATGCGGCCGGGCCGGGCGCGGCCCCAGGCGCAAAACACGCCACACCCTACACCTCCACACACCCCACACACG
Organism: Chlamydomonas sp. UWO 241; assembly: GCA_016618255.1. Lineage (NCBI taxonomy): Eukaryota > Viridiplantae > Chlorophyta > Chlorophyceae > Chlamydomonadales > Chlamydomonadaceae > Chlamydomonas > Chlamydomonas priscui. The sequence continues at coordinate 230,653 of VFSX01000236.1, forward strand.
CGCAGCGGCGCGTCGACGCGATGGAAGTGCGCGCGTACATCGGGCAGTACAGCACGTGCGGCACCTTCTTTGTGGCTGCCTTCCAGGTGCGGGGAAGTGTGGAGTGTCCTCTGAAGTGCGGTATGAGGGGTGCACATGCAGCAGCCTTCGCAGCAGCCCCCGCCCCCGCAGCGGCCCCCGCCTCCGCTGCAGCCTCAGCAGCCCCGCGCGGCAGCCCTCGCAGCCCCGGCAGCCATGCAGCAGCCCTTGAAGCCCCAGCAGCCATGCAGCAGCCCCCGCAGCAGCCCTCAGCCCCGCAGCCATGCAGCAGCCCCCGCGACGGCTCCTGCAGCCCCCACAACAGCCCTTGCAGCCCTTGCAGCCCCAGCAGCCATGCAACAGCCCTTGCAGCTGTCTCCGCAGCAGCCCCCGCAGACATGCAGCAGCCCGTGCAGCTGTCCCCGCAGCAGCCTCAGCAGCCATACAGCAGCCCCCGCAGCCATGCAGCAGCCCCCGCAGAAGCCTCTGCAACCCCAGCAGCCATGCAGCAATCCCTGCAGCAGCCCCCAGCCCCGCAGCCATGCAGCAGCCTTCGCAGCAGTCCCCGGCCCCACAGCCATGCAGAAGCCCCTGCAGCAGCCCACATAGCCTCCGCAGCAGCCCCTGCAGCCCCTCGTAGCCCCTGCACCAGCACTCGCAACAGCCCCCTCAGCAGCCCCCCCCCCCCCCCGGCAGCTCCCGCAGCAGCCCCTGATAAACAAGCCTCCATAAGAATTACCTCACAGTCCCTGAAAATGACCCCGCAGCCTCAGCTCAGCAGGCAAGGGCAGCCCCCGGCAGCCCTTGGCATGTTCCCTGCAATGCAGATGACTCGCTGCCCCCGGGCAAACACGAAATGATAGGTTCCACCCCTACCACACACCCAACACCTGAGGCGCCTCCACTTGCGCGGATCAGGCGGCGCATCGGGTGGTCCGACCGCCTGAGGCGCCGCCTCGTGCGCACCCCTGAGGCACCGCCTTAGGCGTCACCCTGACCGCCTTGGGCGTTATGACCGCCTTTACTTGCGCGCCTCAGACGTTGGGATTGTGGTAGGGCACTTGACTTGTTTCCTTAACACATGACTGATGTGCAGCGCCCTTTCCCTATAGGGTGGCTGGCATCAGAGACCAGCACACCAGAGCTGCCAGCGGACGCCAACCAGCTCAGCGTCGTCCGCTAAGTGCCTGACTCATGGTCACACTGCTTCAAGATGCTCACTTACATGCGGTGGATGGCGGACGACTCTGGCGGCGCACCAATGCTCTGGACGGGGCTGAACATCGCCGCCCAGATCACGACGCTCGCACGCTTTAGAATGGGGCTGCATGAACTGCAGATAGAGAGGGGCGCCACACGGGGCAGGCAGAGCTACGCAGCCAGAGGCTCTGTCGCCTTTGTGGCATGCGGGAGGATGAGGCACACGTGATTTTTGAGTGCCCAGCGTACACGGAGACACACGTACAGTTCCACACCCTTTTCCTGAGCGTCCCTGGGGACGATGAAGGCTTGGATGCGAAGATGCAGGTGTTTATGAACCCTAGCCCGGGGCTACTTTACCCTTGTTTTTGGCGCGACATGGCCAACTTTCTGGTCTCGTGCCTTGATATACGTAACACAAGCCTGGAGATGGTAGAGGATCGGGAGGAATAATTGTCCTGAAGCGAACGATGTTTTGAATTAGGAGTCAATGAGGCAGCCACGATAGTGGCGGGGACCCATGCGTGGGTCCCCGAGGAGCTGCGGTGGACTGTGATGTTTGCAGTGCACCGCAGCTGGCGCACCTGAGAAATGCCAACGCTGGGTCTCACACGTGAAAGCTGCCTTAAAGATGACGACCTCAAAACGGAGTATGCAGAAGGAGCATTTTAATCCGCTATAACCGGGGGGGCAAGCTTGCTCTCTAACCTTCTACCAAATCCCACAATGTTGGTCACTACTGACCGCCTTTTCCAGCCCCCTTTTAGGTAGTTAGGCTTAGGGATGTGCCCCTCACCGAGTCCTTCTATGCCTCCCCCCTACAGCAGGGGGGGGGGGCTGCAACACGTACAATGTCGAGCTCGGTGCAACGACAAGGGGTCAGCTTTTGCTCAGAGCTGGGTTACGGGTAATAGGTTGAGAATCCTGTGTATGCTGGTTGAATCCCAGTTAGAAAACCCCTCAATACGTAAGAGGTTGCGGCCCGGCTTGATATCCTTTTTGGCCACGTCTTGATCTTTCTTTCCACGGGGGGATGTCACTTTTGGCGATGAACCTGCCTCGCGTTTCCGTTTCCCCACATGCGCTCACCTACTTCAACAAGCGTTTGCTGCCGCTGCGGTAGGGGACCTAGGGGTGCGCCCACGCTCTTTACAGATTTGGGGTTTCCTGCCACCAACAGCCAGCCATCTCAGTAAGGTGCTCGGGCCATACGCGCCGAGCACGGTCTTATACGCCTTTAGAGGTGTCCTTGACTGTACCATCCATCATGATCATGCCCGGGTCATTGAACACACACACGAGCTCTGACACACCACACACACACACACACACACACACATGAGCATATACATGACCAGCGCGTGCGCATTTACAACGTTGGGAATGGGTGGCGGCTGTGCAAGGACACACACACACACGCACACACACACACACACAAATGTCCCCCCCCACACACACACACGCACGCAAGCACGCAGGACCAGCGCGTGCGCATTTACGACGTTGAGAACGGGTGGCGGCTGCGCAAGGACGTGCGCGCGCGCATGTGCCGGTGGACGGTCACCGACTGCACGCTGTCTCCCGACCAGCGCTTCCTCGTGTACGCATCGATCATGCCGGTACGCCTGGGTTGACGCCATCAGTGACACGGTTGCCCTAGGGGGGCACGGGGTGCAATTCCCCCCATGCTTTCTAGGGATTGCTGCCGATGGAGCGTCTCTTCATTTTACAACCTGCCCTTGCAGGTGAGGGTACCCCTTACTGTGATCTGTCATGCTATCAAGTTTCATTGTGAGAGTCAAAGTGTGGAGGCTGTACTGTACAAGTAAGGCGTTGGGTGCTGCCTCGGCCCAGAATGGCGTCCGGGGTGCAAAATCCTCCTAGTCAGATCCAGTGCCACTGGAGCTGATGCTGGCCTAGGCCTGGTATTTCTTGGCCTTGGTATTGTTCCTACACATCTTGGGCATGCATGTGCCAAGCCAGGGGCCACCAGGTGCCCTTGGGCAGCCTCAGGGGTGCATGGTATGGCCTCTACCATATTCCCAACGACTCAGGCGGCCACCCGCCCGTCCGCCCGTCCGTCCGTCTGTCCGTCTGTCTGCCTGCCATTCCACAGGTGCCCTATGATTTGTCGCTTGCAGGTCGCGCACCTGGTTGCCGTCGGGCACCGCGGAGACGGCCTCGTCGAGTCGATCTCTAACGTGACTGAGGTGAGCTGTCAACCTGAAGAGGAACGACAGGGATATGGGAGGAGAGAGAGGCATAGAGAGAGAGCACAGAGAGGAGCCTGAGAGGGGGTGAACACAGAGAGGGGAGTGTGAGTGGCTCCCGCGGAGACGGCCTCGTCGAGTCCATATCCAACGTGACTGAGGGTGAGAAGGGGGAGAGAGAGGGGGGGAAGAGGGAGCGAGGGGGGAGGAGCAAGATGCAGAGGGAGAGGGAGAGGATGTGTGTGGGTGGGTGTGCACACGCGCGCTCACAGACATTACATCAAACCTGCCCCCCCCCCCCCCCACCCCCACCCACCCCCCAAAACAGGTGCACGAGGAGCTCTGCTTTGACGCGCGCTCCGAGGCGTGGCACACGCGCCGCAACTTTGGGATTTGGTCGATCAAGTGGAGCGGCGATGGGCGAGAGATCATCGCGGGAACAAACGACGAGCGCGTGTATGTGTATGACGTCGAGGTGGGTTGTGGTGTCTGTGTGTGTGTGTGTGTGGTGATTGGGGCGGCTCTGCCCACACACGTGTCCATCGATCAACCAGGCCCCGACGCTGCAGACTGAAACCCATGTCCCATCTCCTTGTGCGTGTGCCCCCCTGTTGTCCCGTGCTGCAGTGTTCGTTGGCGGCCACTCACACATGCACGAACATATCCCCCCCCCCTACACACGCACACACACACACACACACACACACACACACGCACACACACACACGCACGCACACCCGCACAAACACACGCACGCACGCACGCAGTCCTCGCGCGTCGTCGCATTCGCTGGCGGCCACACTGACGACATCAACGCGGTCGTTTACATGGACGACACATCCAACGTGTTTGCATCCGGGAGTGACGACCAGCTGATCAAGGTGTGTGTGTGTGTGTGTGTGTGTCTGTGTGCGTGTGTGTGTGTGTGTGTGTGTGCGTGTGTGTGTGTTTGTGCACGTGTTAGCTAATTCGGGTTCGATGCGTTCGGGTCCACTTCAGTACGGATGATTCCTACTTGATGACAGAGACTCGCAAGTCCTCGTTGCGCTTCCTTCCGCGTGATGCCATGCGATGATGCCCATTCGCCCCCACTCTTCTGTACCATCCCATGGCCAGGTGTGGGACCGCCGCATCGTGGACACACGCGGACGCTGCAAGCCCGTCGGCGTGTTTGTCGGCCACACCGAGGGCCTGTGAGTGGTCGATTTTACAATCTTGTGTGCTCGAGTGGTGCACAGTCAGCCAGGCACGCATCTGTTGGCGCACTCGAACGATGCGCGTGCGTGCTTGCGTGCTTGCGTGTGTGTGAGTGAGAGAGAGAGAGAGAGAGAGAGAGAGAGAGAGACAGCGGGCTCGTGCGTATGTGAGCGCACGTGTGTGACGACAGCTGCGGACAGACCTCCCCCACGTCCCGCATCTACCCTCCACCCCAACCCACCACCCCACTTGCACCCCCATCCCCCACCCCACCCTCACATGTCGCATCCCTGTCCCCCTTCAGCCCTAAATCCTACACCCTGAACCCTAACAGGACCCACCTGGATTCCAAGGGCGACGGCCGCTACCTCATCTCCAACTCCAAGGACCAGTGCATCAAGCTGTGGGACATGCGCAGCGGGATGGTGTCCGAGGAGGTGCGTCTCCGGGGGGCAGTTATATTTGGTGACACTCACTCTCGCTCTCACTCTCACTCTCACACCCGCTTTCACTCACACTCACACTCTCACTCTCCCACAGATGGCCAACGCACAGAGCAGCGCCCCCGGGGTCCCCTCCTTCCGATGGGACTACCGATGGATGCAGTACCCGGGAGCAGGGCGCGACGTGCGCCACCCGCACGACGCGTCGATCGCGACGTTCAGGGGGCACGAGGTATGTGGTGTGTGTGTGCGCGGGGGAGTGGGGGGGGGGGGCTTATACACTATCCGAGGCGTCCCTGACTGTTAGCCCCACCATCATCACCGGCGCACGCACACACGGCCTCATGCTTTCCCACACTCTACCTCTCTGACCCTCTCTCTCTCTCTCGCCCCCTTTCTCCCTCCCCGCAGGTCCGCCAGACGCTCATCCGCGCCTACTTCAGCCCACTGCACACGACCGGGCAGCGCTACGTGTACTCTGGCGGCATGGACGGCTCCGTGCGCATGTGGGACATTGTGACGGGTGCGTTGGTTCGCGTGAGCGACCACCACGGTGCTGCTCTCTCGCCTGCATCTAGATCTGCATCTAGATCTGTATCTAGATCTGCTAGTCGCACCTGCACGCACGCACGCACACACACACACACACACACACACGCACACACACACGCGCGTACACACACGATGCACACGCACACACCTATACACACACATACATCTCCCGCAATCTGTCTCCACCACCACCTTGGCAGGCGAGGTCGTCCGCACGCTCGACCACCACCGCACCCTCGTGCGCGACTGCTCGTGGCACCCGTACAAGCCCAATCTCACGAGCGTGTCGTGGGATGGCAGCGTGGTGGAGTGGGGGCCGGAGGAGCGGGGTGGGCGGGGGCTGCCGACCGCGGGAGACGATGCCATGGCAGACTGGTGATGGCACCCGGACACGCATGCGCTCTCACGCGTGTGTCGTGGGATGTTTCTGCTTTAGCCGTTCCACTCAGGCTCACTGAGTCGGAGAAGGACGAGGCATAGAGACGAGCCGAGAGGCAAAAATGGCACCAGATTGATACTTTTCTGTTCATTGGTCTCTCGCCCGACAGGAGCGGGGTGGGCGGGGGCTGCCGACCGCAGGAGACGATGCCATGGCAGACTGGTGATGGCACCCGGACACGCATGCGCTCTCACAAGCCTGTCGTGGGATGTTTCTGCTTTAGCCGTTTTACTCAGGCTCACTAAGTCAGAGTAGGACGAGGCGAAGAGACGGGACGAGAGGCAAAATGGCACCAGATTGATACTTCTCTGTTCATTGATGATGAGAGTTTTACAATCCACTTCTGGCGGTCACACGTACGGTTCCAAAGCTCCAGTGGGACTTAGAGAAACAAGGCTCAAGGCCCACAAAAGGTCAAGCTACAAGTAGCCCACGGTAACGCCATCCACACTTGGTGGCGGGCGCCAAGCAAGCAGCACCACTGTGCAGGCTGCACACCCAGCCCCTCAAATGGCCAGAGGGCGGACCCAAGGTATAAAACCATGAAGGGACCAAAAAGCTTTCCCACAGACCACCGGAAGCGGGACTAGTAGCACACCCACAGCAGCACTCTACTCAGCGACCACACCGCACCCGCCACCGCACGCGTGTGGCGCCACCTCCCCTTCAAAAACACCCCCAGAGGGAATGCCATCTAGCAAGCAGGTGCAGGCACCCGCTCGCCGTCAACGACGATGCGCGCGCGGTGGAACTGCGCCCGCTTCCCCGCAACCTCGGCGGCGAGGAAAGCGGGCCACAGCGCCTGGTGCTGCGCCTCCTCGCGGTCACTGAGGACGTCGAAGACTGCAGTCGAGTCCACACAGCGGCGCAGCTCGTGGCGCCAGCGCACGACAGTGTCGGCCACGGCGTCAGACGCCACGGTGAAGAGAACACGCAGCACACCGCCCCCGCGTGGCTCCACGCCGATGCCCCCGACGGCAGGCTTGGCGTTGAGGAGCGACGCCGACACGACGCCACCATCAGCCGGCTCCCGCCGGCCGGTGCCGCCGTAGAGGAAGCGCACGACATCCGTAGCCCGGCGGACGGGCAGGCTGGTGCCGTCCTCGGCAGCTGCAGCGATCCGCTCCGCCGCCGCCGCCGTCGCCTCCTCTTCATCCATTCATTGGTCTCTCGCCCGACAGGAGCAGGGACCGGAGGAGCGGGGGGGGGCGGTGCCGACCGCGGGGGGCGGTGCCGACCGCGGGAGACGATGCCATGGCAGACTGGTGATGGCACTAGCGCACTGCGTGGCCTTGCGGGCTCTCTTAGTAGAGCCCCCCTAGGCGTGTAGTCTAGGCCTTAGCTCACGCCTTGGGGTCCTCCGGTCACGCGCGTGTAAACATGTAAAAACACCGGTGTTGCCGACCGCGAGTGGTGGGCATGCCGCAGCTGATGCGTTGCAGCCGACCGTTTCTGGTATTTCCTGAGAGGCGTCCCAATTACAGATAATCCTGCGCATTCAAGTCCATCCTCATTGATGAGGTGCCGAGGTTGTCGCCTTACAACTGTCTGGCGAAGTGATGGGTCTGCGCTGGGCCAGCTGTTCAGCTGGCCCAGCGGATACACGTATCCTTCCTGGCAATCACATGTAACAGTACAGCCGCACATGACCCTGTGAGAGAATAACTAGTTTTATGACCAGTTGGGGCTCGATTAACGGAGGCGCGTTGGCGTCGCCGAGCCCTGGACCCTGCAATGCGGCGCTGCTGGTGACTAGGATCTCCGTGCCGCTGACGAGCGGGATAAAATACGACTGGCCTGGCTCCTGCTAGACTGTCCCTCGGTGGAAACTACAGGAGCGGCTTGCCCGGCGCTGTCATGGCTTGGCGAGTAGCCGCGGCGCTGTCGCGACCCGTGCTGGGAGACGGCCCTTATCCTCCCCCCATGCAGGACGCCATGCGGCATCTCGACGAGTTGATCGACGAGCGGAGGAGCTGGCGCCCGTCAATGCATGCTGGACATCGGTCAAGATGGCTGCTCGTGGGGCGAGCTACCATCAGGGCTTCAGCGGTGGTGACCGCCGAGGCAACAAAAGAGTTTATCCGCTTCACCATCGCAGCGTTTGTCACCGCGCTCACCCTCGGGGGCACTCGTCCGCCGGTGACTGGCGTTGGCATTGGTCTTCAGGCAGCCTGCCATGACGACTCTGTTTGCCCAGGCCCCTGGAGGGTGGGACCTGGCCATGCATGACGCATGGGGCGCAGGCAGAGCCCCATGCATGGAGTTGGACAACCATGCACCATGCCAGGCGGGGACTTTTCTGCTTCAGCGGCGCCAGTCGGCACAGCCGGCGTGGTTGGCCTCAAAGGCCAGGAGGAGGACGGTCCTTTCCTATCGCTCCTTGCCAGACATGTCCCTCAGGGACTTGTTTGGGTCTAAACTAGCCGGCGGGAGCGGTAGTCTAGACGGCAGGTAACCGGCTGGTGGCTATCGTCCTTCACAGGGCGGTGGCACTAGGACTAGTGTTGTCTTAGCTGGAATGCCATGTAAGGAGGGCTGTTTGGTCCCTTCATGGTTTTATACCTTGGGTCCGCCCTCTGGCCATTTGAGGGGCTGGGTGTGCAGCCTGCACAGTGGTGCTGCTTGCTTGGCGCCCGCCACCAAGTGTGGATGGCGTTACCGTGGGCTACTTGTAGCTTGACCTTTTGTGGGCCTTGAGCCTTGTTTCTCTAAGTCCCACTGGAGCTTTGGAACCGTACGTGTGACCGCCAGAAGTGGATTGTAAAACTCTCATCATCATCATCATGTAACTGTAACTGTAACTGTTTGACCAGTTGTATGACCATTGTACCCGCGGGATGGTGATGGCCGCTGCGGGCACAAACTGCAAGGGCCCCATGCACGTGACGCGCGTGCCCTCCAACGCAGCAGCAGTGCAGCATATCATGTGTGCTACCGCTACCCTTGCGCATGTCCAGCAAGGAGTTAGCACAAAGGGTGCTATGCGTCAGGACCAGCCAGTGGCTTGACATCTCGAGATATGACCTTTTAAATCCCTCTCGGGTCAGAGGGTAGAGCAGGAGCTCACAACCGCTCTCCTCCTATTGAAGGCCCAATGGCTATGCGAGCGAGGCCAGTCACACTTTGCCCGTGCCAGCCTGTGCCTACAGGCCATATTTCCAGGGCAGTGGTTGTGGCCGCTGCGGGCACACCCTGCCAAGGAGGGCGGACCACCCGTGCCGCGCGTGCCCGTTGATGCAACCGTTGTGCGACAGATGTTGTGCCCGGGGCCTGGGCCTGTCGCCCTGGCACTTGGGCCCGGTCGTGTCAGGCCTTCCACCTGTTTGCACAGCTGTACAACGTTGCAGCGTTATGGTAGCTAGCCTGCGTGGCCTACGGGTTCTCCCAGTAGAGCCCCCATGGACTTTTAGTCTAAGCCTTAATCCACGCCCCGGGTTCCTCCGGGCGCGTACATGCAAAAAACTAAAAAATAGTAGCTAGCCTCATTAGGCAGCCCCCTCCATCTCGCGCCCCGAGGGTGCATACTGTAAATCTGCGAACTGTAAACTGTTCGTACAATGCAGAGTGGCAGCCAGTGAGGTCGAGCTTGCGGAGCCTGCGGCATGCCACCAGCAGAGCCAGTGATGAGTATTGGGGGCCCATATCAAGTGGGTGGGTGGGCGGGGGCGGTGCGTGTGTGTGTGGGGGGGCACAGAAGGTCTCCCCCTCCCCGAAACGCAAGCAGCCTCAACCGTGCGAAGTGACCCTGAGCAGGGCGGCTCCCCCCTCAGCCGCCAACAGAAATCGACCGAGCCGAGAGAATTGTTACGCAACTGGGCTCACTGTATGTGTGGAAAAGATGGGAGGGGAAGAGAAAATTGTTAGAAAGATGGGAGGGGACAGGGAGGGGATGGAAAAAGGGAAGGCGAGGGGTGCCGAGAGAGAGAGATTGGTAATACGTGGCGGTGGTACTTCCCAAACACCCCCGAGGGGGCGCCGCGCTCACTGTATGTGCGGGGAGACGGGAAAGGGATGGAAAAAGGAAAGGCGAAGGGGTGCCGCGAGAGAGATTGGTTACACGTGCTGGTGGTACTTCCCAAACACCCCCGAGGGGACGCCGGGCTCACTGTATGTGCGGGGAGACGGGAAAGGGATGGAAACAGGAAAGGCGAAGAGGTGCGCCGCAGGCTCAGGGGTCTCACTTCCGGGGGCACGCTCAATGGCATGCGCTTTGTCATTTTTTTTTTGATGTGCGCGCACACTCTAGCAGAGCATCAAAAGTCCGGCGTTGCCTAACCCCGTGGGGCAGGCCACCCGCAAACTCGGCAAGTCAGTATCAAAACCCAAGCCACAGGGTGGCCGGGGCGGGCGGGGCCCTCCGGGTGCCGAGAGATTGGTTACATGTGCCGGTGGTACTTCCCAAACACCCCCGAGGGGACGCCGGGCTCACTGTATGTGCGGGGAGACGGGAAAGGGATGGAAAAAGGAAAGGCGAAGGGGTGCGCCGCAGGCTCAGGGGTCTCACGTCCGGGGGCACGCTCAATGGCATGCGTTTGTCAACTGTCAATTTATTTTGCGTTTTTGTTTGCGTGCCGCGGGTGTGGTGGACTGCAGTAAAAGGCAAATTGCTACGGCATTTGTATAATGTTAAAGGTGTCCGCGCCATGTTGTCAGGGGCACAGCTTCTCGACAGCTTTGTCCTCCTGGTGTAGTTGGTCATCACGTTCGCCTCACACGCGAAAGGTCGCCGGTTCGAACCCGGCGGAGGACATTGCTGCACGTTTTTGCTGCACCGCACTCACCACCTTTTGGCCTCGAAGTGTCTTGGGTCTCTGTGAGAAAGGCGAGGGGACGGGAGGACACGGGGCAAATTAGCACACTCTGTATTGGAGAGCTGCTCCGTACTGCTTGGCTATGCGCTCGGTGCTCCCCCCACATTTGCCCAGCTTCATTCCAGCAGATCCCATGGCCCCGGGGGCGGGTCGGGCACAGCGGATCAGCCCCCCCTGGTGGGATGGAAAGATTTACCCCACCAGGCACAAGATGGCCATACCAAATTGCGTATTTCGCCCACATGCTGGATTGGGCATCCCCCCCCACCCAAAAGGATGGAACAAGTGGTATGGAGTAGCAGTTTCACGGTCGTCTAGCGTAGCGCTGCGACGAGAACTCGCGTGCCGCGTGCTGGCCCCTCCACGGAGCTAGTAGCAGGCATGGCATGATACCCCAGCAGCCTGCGTCACCCATCCTCGCCGCGCAAAAGTCCGACATGGACCCTGGCACGGTGCCGGGGGGCCGGGGGGGGGGGGGGGCGATGCAACTTGCTCCTGTGCACATCGTGCCTCCGGGAGCTGTATGGCTCTGGCCTACATGGCACCACTTCCAGAGCGCCGCAGTCGTCCCGCAGCGTCGCAGCCTCATCGGGCATCATGAAAACACGCGATGATGGGTTGGTTGTACGCTAGTACCACGTGGGGGATTCCTGGGCGAGCGCGAGCCAAGGTGTGAATCCGTGTTCGCGCATCGGACTGCCGCGGCTCCAACACGGACCCTGAGCCCCTCCCGCTCCTAGGACACACTATTCGATGTCTATTGAAGCGATGTGCGCCGGGGGGGCGGGTGCATGGGGTCCCTGTGATGCATGGTGCATGGGCGCCATGCGTGCATGCTTACATGCCCGTAGTGGCACCTGGGAGGCCCTTATGAGGGCCGTCACTAGCCCCAACTTGCAACTCCGAGCACACCACACGTCTTGGGGACCCCAATTAGAGAGAGAGAATTGGTTACACGTGCCGGTGGTACTTCCCAACCGCCCCCGAGGAGACTCGGGCTCACTGTATGTGTAGGGAGACGGGAAAGGGATGGAAAAAGAGAAGACGAAGGGATGCGCCGCAGGCTCCGGGGTCTCACTTCCGGGGGCACGCTCAATGGCATGCGCTTGTCAACTGTCAATTGTTTTTGTGTTTTTGTATTTTATGTGCGCGCACACCAAGGGGGGGGGGGGCAGAAAACACAAGAAATGGAACACAAGCTGGAATCTTGTCTCCTTGCTGTGAATGTTCCAAAACCATTGGATTTTTAGAATTTGGACACCTGGGGGCCGAGATATGAGGGCTCAAAGTTGGGGTAGGGGGGGGGTCCAGAGCTTTCTTCGGGGGGTTCAGCACTTTCTTTCTAGTGGGCCGTTTTGGACGGGAAAACCACCATTGGAACCGCCTTGATGAGAGGAGCACAAATCCACTCCAAGAAGTGACCCTGGGTTATAGGGTGGGGGCTAACACCCCCTCAACGCCCCAACTCCCCCGCGTGCTCTCTTCGGTGCACGAAGTGCCCACAAGCAATTTTAGCAACCTTCATGGATTGAGATGGGACCGATGCCATCTGAATCTGAAAAGACAACATGAAGAGCACAGCAAAATACCTCAAGAGAGTCAACCCTGAATCTGCCGCGAAATTGTGAACTGGAGGGTCCACACTCCTTGGTGACCGCCGACTAAGCTATGGATTTTGGGGGTGATTTTGGCCATCTGCCGGCTACTTAGACATTGCGATGGACAGCCCTCAATGTAGGAAAGCCATGCGCATTGGTCCCGGCTCCATGCATGGCGTATTTTGTGAGATGGGGGGGGGGGGTAGGGGGTTGCGTTCCAGTATTTTCTTTTCTCCCCCCCCCCCGTGGCGCACACTCTAGCAGAGCATCAACCGTCCGGCGTAGCCCACCTCGTGGGGCAGGCCACCCGCAAACTCGGCAAATCAGTATCAAAACCCAAGCCACAGAGTGGCCGGGGCGGGCGGGGTCCTCCATCAGAGCATCAACCGATGGAAGGCGAAGGGGTGCGCCGCAGGCTCAGGGATCTCTGGGAGAGATTGGTTGCCCGTGCCGGTGGTACTTCCCAAACACCCCCGAGGGGACGCCGGGCTCACTGTATGTGCGGGGAGACGGGAAAGGGATGGAAAAAGGAAAGGCGAAGGGGTGCGCCGCAGGCTCAGGGGTCTCACTTCCGGGGGCACGCTCAATGGCATGCGCTTGTCAACTGTCAATTGTTTTTGTGTTTTTGTATTTTATGTGCGCGCACACTCTAGCGTAGCGGACGGAGAGAGAGAGAGATTGTTACACGGCCGGTGGTACTTCCCTAAACGCCCCCGAGGGGACGCCGGGCTCACTGTATGTGTGGGGAGACGGGGAAGGGATGGAAAAAGGGAAGGCGAAGGGGTGCGCCGCAGGCTCAGGGGTCTCACTTCGGACGGTTGATGCTCTGCTACAGGGGCCAGGGCTCTCTTTTTAGAGAGAGATTGTTACACGGCCGGTGGTACTTCCCTAAACGCCCCCGAGGGGACGCCGGGCTCACTGTATGTGTGGCGAGACGGGGAAGGGATGGAAAAAGGAAAGGCGAAGGGGTGCGCCGCAGGCTCAGGGGTCTCACTTCCGGGGGCACGCTCAATGGCATGCGCTTGTCAACTGTCAATTGTTTTTGTGTTTTTGTATTTTATGGGCGCGCACACTCCAGCAGAGCATCAACCGTCCGGCGCAGCCCACCCCGTGGGATAGGCCACCCGCAAACTCGGCAAATCAGTATCAAAACCCCAGCCACAGAGTGGCTGGGGCGGGCGGGGCCCTCCGGGGGGCGGGCGGGGCAGCACGTGGACCCCTCAGTGCAGCGAGCGCCAGCGAGGGTCCTTCCTTGAGCGCAATGTGCGCCAGCTGTGGGTCGCCAAGCAATCAGCGCGCTGCCGTCGCCCACCCACGGGGGGGGGCGCCCTGGTCAGTAGTCGTCCCGTAGTGGGCAGCTTCGTAGAAGCGGGGTCGTGGCTGGCGGTCGCAGCCGCATGCGCTGCGCCTCCCTCAGCTCGGCAGCGCGAGCCTCGGGGCTGTGGGCGACCAGCGCTACAGCTCAGTTTCAGTTGTCAGACTTGCAAGCAGGTGGGGGCACCCGCTCGCCGTCAATCATGAGGCGCGCGCGGTGGAACTGCGCCCGCTTCCCCGCAGCCTTCGCGGCGACGAAAGCGGGCCACAGCGCCCGGCGCTGCGCCTCCTCTGTGTCAGTGAGGACGTCGAAGATGTTGGTTTTGGTGCTGATGTTCTCGCAGCAGCGCAGGCTGCAGCGGTAGCGCACGACGGTGTCGGCCATGGCATCGGATGTCACGGTGAAGAGCACGCGCAGCACATCGCCCCGGCGCGGCACCACACCGATGCCACCAGAGGCAGGCTTGGCGTTGAGGAGCGACGCAGACACCACGCTGCCTCCAGGCGGGCCCACACGCCAGCCCCTCTGCACAGGCTCTCACATTGTGGGGTGCGGGTCCCAGGCCAGAAGCTACGCATTACTAAAATCAGTATCTGAAGGTGGAAGTTACACAGCCAATCTTCTCGGCAGCTCCGTCCTCCTGGTGTAGTTGGTTATCACGTTTGCCTCACACGCGAAAGGTCGCCGGTTCGAACCCGGCGGAGGACACTGTTGCCTATTTTTGCTGTCCTGCTCACTGTCTCTCGGCTCGAGTGGGTCGTGGATTTTGTCATAAGGGGAAGGGAGGGAGGGAGGGAGGGAGGGAGGAGGGAGGGGAGGGGGGGGGGCAGGTCACTTTCGAGCGGAGTCGCCACGCCATGTTGTCGAGCACTCCAAGACCGTGACCATGCCCATCTACAACTCCCCTCTGTCACGGTCTTGGAGCGCTGTGGGAGCAAACACACATGAGAGCACACACGAGGGACGTAGGGCAGGAGTCGCAGTGCAGGTCTCGATTTACAGTTGAAAATATGCACCCTCGAGGCGTGGGATTGCGGGAGCCGCCTAGCGAGGCTAGCTACTATAATAACTCTCGCTTCATCGCTCTAATAGCGACGTCGCTTACCAGTAATACCTGCTCCAGGACTACGCGTTGGCAGGCGGCCGGCTGGCGGCTACCGCCCCGCACGCGCAGTTGCTAGGGCCAGAACTGGACATGGGTCTGGGCGGTGGCACTAGGGCGCTCGACGCTGTGTTCAATCTATGCCCTTTTCGGGTGTTGGGCACGCTCGAGAGGCGTCGCGCAAAAGCTTTCATTTTTTCTTTAGGACTGCGCGTTGGCAGACAGCCGGCTGGCGGCTACCGTTCCGAGCACGCAGTCGTTGGGGCCAGAACTGGACTTGGGTGCAGGCGGTGGTACTAGGGTGCTCCACCCCCTGTTGATTCTCCCCTTTCGGGGTGCTGGGCACTCTCGAGCGGCGTCGCGAAATTGCTGTCCTTTTTGCTCCTGGACTACGCGTTGGCAGGCAGCCGCCTGGCAGCTACCGCCACAACCTCGTAGTTGTTAGGGCCAGAACTGGACATGGGTCTAGGCCGTGGTACTAGGTCGCTCGACCCCCTGTTCATTCTGCCCTTTTGGGGTGTTGGGCACTCTCGAGGGAGGCGTCGCGTAAACGCTCTCCTTTTAGCTTCACAACTACGCGTTGGCAGGCGGCCGGCTGGCAGCTACCGCCACAACCTCGTAGTTGTTAGGGCCAGAACTGGACTCGGGTCGAGGCGGTGGTACTAGGGCGCTCAACCCCCTGCTCATTCTACCCTTTTGGGGTGTTGAGCACTCTCGAGTGGCGTCGCGTAAACGCTCTCCTTTTTGCACAAGGTCTACGCGTTGGCAGGGTGGCTTCTGCCCCGAGCTAGTAGTTGTTAGGGCCAGAACTGGACGTGGGTATAGGCAGTGGTACGAGGGCACTCGACCCACTGCTCATTCTGTCCTTTTGGGGTTGGGTACTCGAGTCGTCGCTAACAGCTCTCCTTTTTGCTCCAGGACTACGCGTCGGGAGGCGGCCAGCTGGTGGCTACCGCCCCGAGCACATGCAGTGGTTAGGGCCAGAACTGGACTTGGGTCTAGGCGGTGGTACTAGGGCGCTCGACCCCCTGTTCATTCTGACTTTTTGGGGTGTTGGGCACGCTCAAGAGGCTTCGCTTAATAGCTCTCCTTTTTGCTCAAGGACTGCGCTCTGGCAAGCAGCTGGCTGTTGGCTACCGCCCCGAACTCGCAGTTGTTAGGGCCAGAACTGGACTTGGGTCGAGGCGATTTTTACAGTTTTTACATGTGCGCGCCCGGAGGACCCCGGGGCGTGAGTTAAGGCCTAGACTACACGTCTAGGGGAGCTCTACTAGTAGAGCCCGCAAGGCCACGCAGCGCGCCAGCCTACCAGGGAGTCAGAAGTAGGAGGTTGCCCCCCTCTCCCCCTTCCGCCACTACACAAGCGCCAGCTAGGGATCAGGGGGGATGTGGGGTCTCGGTCTTGGTTTGGCGTCGGCTGGCTCAAGCTGTCTTCGTGTTCCTATGATGCTGTGAAGCTGGTTGATTGCCATCGTGTGCAGTTTCTGGCAGCAGGCCCTTGCCTGGTAGCTTGTGACACCAAGCTTTGTGAGTGCTTGGAGTGTGTGCTCTGTGTAGATGGTGCCTGTAACACCCACCAGGATTGGTATTATCGTCACCGTGTGGTTGTGCGCTGTGAGCATGTTGGTGAGGTCTGTGTGTTGCGTGCGCGCGTGTTCGAGTTGGTCGGCGTGGCGCGTGTCGATGCAGGTCTTGATCTCCACGATGAAGACTTGGGCTGGTCCCTCTGGGTTTTCCGGGTTATTTGGGCGAGCCAGCAGTACGTCTGGTTTCAACTTCCGGAGCTGGGCGGTGTGGGTTTCATGTGTTACGCCTGGCGGTCGTTGCAGCAGCCACTCTGGCATGTGGTTGAACGTAGCCCACTGTACCCTGTCTGTCGCAGAGTTCTTGCCTTCCCACGTCTGCCGATACAATGCAGCCCCCCTTGCTGCCCTTCTGAATGCACTTCAGCGCCTGTCGCGCCAAAGCGTTGTGTCGTGCTGTGTACATCTTTTCCATCGTCTTGTGCTGGCAGCCTGATGCAATGTGTGAGCCTCCATCCTCCTGATGGCAGAGCGGGCATTTGCTGTCTGTGCGCAGGCCCATCATGCGTGCCCTCTTGGATGACCACAGCACGCCGATGCGCATGGCGAGTGCTGACCGCCGTGCACCGTGTGGCACACCCGCGTGTGTCAGGAAGGCGTTGCTGAGCCACTCATCATTGGGTCGAGGCGGTGGTTCTAGGACTAGAACGTCGTCTTCATTGGAGAGCCGTTGTTACTGCTACTGGGCACTCGAGGCTCCTAATGCTATCGACCACTAGCATAGGCTCCTCATGCTTGAGGAGCCTCGAGTGCCAGTGGGTGCTCAGTGCGTGCGTTCATCAGGGGCACGAGCGCCTCTGGGCACGAGCACCTGGGGACCCACCCACCCACAATGTGAAGATGGACACACAAACACACGAACACACACACACACACACACACTCACACACAGCTGTTTGTGTGTGCATGTGTCCGAGAAGATGGGCACCTTGAGGGGCCACACACAACAGTTGGGACTCCCCCGTGTCCCCCCCCTCCCCGACAGCATCCAGGATCCGTTGGGGTGTCACAGGGCCATGTCCGCGCGTTGCGGAGGGGGCGCCTGGAACATGACCCTACCAGGGGTTTCCTTCCCGATCGGGAAACGAAAAAAAGCTTGCCCGAAGGGCGCGTCCCCGATGGTTTTGGGGAGGGTACGTTTGGGACAAGCGACGTGCGGAGGCGATTTTTTCGCGGAAAAGTGTGAAAATCGTCGATTTCCGCAGGCCATCCCCACCCAACCTGGGGCCCACCCCAGGGGAAAAAGTGGCCAAACGGGCAACACCAAACTTTGGGAATTTCTTGTGGCTTCCCTGGTTGACCAAATCCACTTTGACGAGTGCTTTTTAGCTGCCGCCAATTTCATTTAGATGCATGCGTCGTGGGTGGCCGTGGCTTGGAGAGACGGTGAAATGCGGAACGAAACCGTGACGTGTAACATTTGACGCCAAACGATTTCGTTCCGCATTTCACCGTCTCTCCAAGCCACGGCCACCCACGACGCATGCATCTAAATGAGATCGGCGGCAGCTGAAAAACACTCGTCAAAAGTGGATTTGGTCCTGAGGTGCCGCCGCAAAACATGCCGAAAGTTTGGTGTCGCCCAGCACAGTTACCCCCGCAACGCGACACGGCACGGGCCCCAGCGCCTCGTCAAGTGCATGCCACGGGTGATACCGATCGGTAGGAGGCGTTGCGGGGGGCTGGCTCCCCGCAGCGGCGCGGCAGGGGGGTGGGTGCGACTGTTGCATGGCGCTCCGCGAGGCCCGTGACGGCCCCACGACGTATCCCAGCACATGCTCTCGACACGCATGTCTATAGTTACGTGTCGAGAAACATTCTGCACGCGATGGGGTCGTTTTGTCGATTTTGGAATTTGGGGTGTGGCCACATTTTGGTCACAGGTTGGGTGGGGATGGCCCGCACATTTCGAAGCGATTCTTCGGGCGGCAGCCCGAAATCCCGACGAAATCGGGAACCCCTCTTCGGGAAAAACGAAAGGATGACTGACCCCAAGGACACCCCTGGACCCTTGTGTACGTGACACGGGTGAACATAAGGGAGTCACCTCCAGGCTAGGGCCCTAGTCACCTTACACGTAAGAGAGTACTTGTAGCAACGTTCACTCTCGTCCCTCGCCAAGCCAGCCAACCCAAGCCAGCCGACGACAATGCCTGCCCACCTCTGCGCCATCGTTGTCTCCATCGATGCCTTGCCCTCGCGGCTTGCCCTCCGCCTCGCTTCAGCCTGCACGCGACCTACGCCTGCAGCCAGCGCGTCTCCTCCGCCCCCCGTCCCTCCTCGGCGACTGAGCAGTCCCCCGGTGACTCCTCCCCATAGCCAGCTCACTCGAGCAGACCTAATGGGCCGCTCTCTGACGCTGTACGCTAGTGCTAGGGCTGACGTCCCGTGACAGTACAGGGCCACACTAGGCCCCCTGCTCTCGGACGCGGCGGCCGTGTTTACGGCGCTGCCCTCCGCCTGGGAAGCATATCCCTACCATCAAAGCTCAGGGGTCACACTGACAGCGGAGCTTGCCGACCGAACGAACCTAACCCCTACGTAACCTACTTCTGTCGGTTACAAGGTTTTGCGACGGTGTCCAGGTTTTTCCGCATTGCAGCCTTGATCCGCGACACGAGGCCGATCCACTGTCAAAAACTCAGAGCTGGACACCGTTGCAACCCCCCTCAAATTTGGGCCGGTAGGAGAGGGGCCCCCTGCACTTGGTCACCCCCCCTTGAACGCAACCTCTAAACCCAGAACCCTAAACCCTAAACCAGCCCTGAACCCTAAACCTCACCCCATGCATGACGGGGGGCATGGGCTGCTGGCTGGCTGGCCACTGCCGCACTCACCAGAAATATGTAGGAACTCCCTGCCCCCTCCCCTCCCCCCTCTCACAAGGACCCAATACACACAGGGAGCCAAAAGGTGGTGAGAGCGGTACAGAAAAAACAGGCAAAAGTGTCCTCCGCCGGGTTCGAACCGGCGACCTTTCGCGTGTGAGGCGAACGTGATAACCAACTACACCAGGAGGACAGAGTTTCAAAGAAGCTGCTGGTCCCGTGACATCATGTTCATACTCCTTTCAGGATATATATAAACCGCAACAACTAGCCTTTTACTGCCGTCCACCTCTCTTGCGGCGCCGATTTCTGACGGCTTGAGGCGGGCTACCCTACCCTCAGGCCCAGTCCGCACGGCTCTGCTTGCGTGTGTGCCCACGCCAACGAAAAACTCGAGCTCGCATGCCAATGTGCATGCCTCCGGATGCCAGACCCTTGAGCCGGCGGCGCACCCCTTGGCCTTCCCGCCGGACAGTGGAGTGCAAGTGGAGTGGCCGGCAAAAAATCTTGCACAGTGAGCTCCGTGGCCACGCCACACGACTGTAATTACACCCCTACCACAGCCCCATCATCTGATCCGTGCAAGTGAATACGGTCACAACGCCTGAGGCGTCGGTGTAGCTTCATGGGGGTGCGCCTCCGAGGCGGTGGTGGGCGCCTAAGGCACTCGGGGTGGCGCCTGAGGCGGTCAAGATGACGCCTAAGGCGGCGCCTGGGGCGATCAGGGGTGCGCCTCAGGCAGCGCCTCAGGCGGTCAGCGCGCCTGAGGCGCCGCCTGGTCCGCGCAAGTAAATGCCCCACCTCAGGCGCTGCCTCGGGCGAGGCGCCGCCTCAGGCGTTGGGAATGTGGTAGGGTAGAGGTCAAAAAAGAGGCACCGCAAACTTGTACGCAAATCTTACATCGTGCACAGACACTGCTGGTCATGAGAGGGTGCAATCAACAGCCGGCCGTTCAGTCCCAAAGCCAAAACTGGCCGACGCCGACTGGCAACTGCTACAGGTTTTACAGGTTTTACACGTACGCGTCCCGGAGGACCCTGGGACGTGATACAAGGCCTAGACTACACGTCTAGGGGGGCTCTACTAGGAGAGCCCGCAAGGCCACGCTGCGCGCCAGCCTACCAGGGACTGGCCATTACATATACGGAGAGATTACAATCAACAGCCGGTCATTCAGTCCCAAAGGCAAAACTGGCCGACGTCGACTGGCCACTACAAAGGGAGAGTTTAAAATCAACTGCCGGTCATTCAGTCCCAGTATAATTGCTTGTGTAAATGCAATTTTGCAGTTTTTACATGTACGCGTCCAGAGGACCCCGAGTCGTGAGTTGAGGCCTAGACTGCACGTCCCAAAGGCAAAACTGGCCGACGTCGACTTGCCACTACAACGGGAGGGTTAACAATCAACTGCCGGTCATTCAGTCCCAAAGGGAAAACTGGCCGACTTGCCACTACAACGGGAGGGTTAACAATCAACTGCCTGTCATTCAGTCCCAAAGGGAAAACTGGCCGACTTGCCACTTCAACGGGAGGGTTGACAATCAACTGCTGGTCATTTAGTCCCAAAGGCTCACGCCCCGGGGTCCTCCGGGCGCGTACATGTAAAAACTGTACAAAAAACAGTCCCAAAGGCTGGCCGACGTCGACTCGCCACTACAAAGGGAGACACGAATGTGTTCACGTGTTGAAGACATTACATGAAGCGCGATGTCAGCACGTCAGCCGTCAGCTGACGGCTGCAGCTGGCCATCCGATGCACTGGCAGGCAGGCCACTACAAAACCTGTGGGGGGCTGGGCTGTGGGGGGCTGCGCTGTGGGGGTGGCGGGACTGTGTGGGTGGCTGGCTGGGCTGTGTGCAAGCCTTGCAGGTTTAAAGCTTTCGGGCCGTATGTTTGTACTCGGGCGTTGAGAAGCGTTGGAGCTCCCGTTGTGTTATGCTTCCGACGACGCCCAACTACAAAGGGAGAAAAAATGAACATGTTGAAAACAGGGAAATGGCGCGCGACGACAGGATGCTCAGGCGGGCGCTGCTCAGTCACCCGCTGGACAGCCGACAACTGCCCAGCCCCTTCATCTCCTGTGTCAGGTTGGCGCTGGTGCCTGCAGCTGCGATGACGGTGAGGATGTCGGCGCTGCTCTCACCGAGTTGCTTCCGGGCCTGGATGGCCATCTCCTGTGTCAGGTTGGCGCTTGTGCCTGCAGCTGCGGTGGCCGTGCGGGTGTCGGCGCTGCTCACACCGAGTTGCTTCCGGGCCTGGATGGATGGCCATCTCCTGCGTCAGGTTGGCGCTTGCGCCTACAGCTGCGATGACGGTGCGGGTGTCAGTGCTGCTCTCACCAAGTTGCTCCCGGGCCTGGGTGGACATCTCCTGTGTCAAGTTGGCGCTTGCGCCTGCAGCTGCGATTACGGGGAGGATGTCGGCGCTGCTCACACCAAGTTGTTTCCGGGCCTAGATGGCTCTCTCCTGCAGCAGGTTGGTGCTGGCGCCTGCAGCTGTGATAGCCGTGCGGAGGTCGGTGCTGCTGTCACCGAGTTGCTTCCGGGCCTGGATAGCCATCTCCTGCATCACCTGGATGTGACTGCTCACACCAAGTTGCTTCCGACGCTGCTTCCGGCGCTGCTCTCACCGAGTTGCTTCCGGGCTTGGATGGCCATCTTCTGCAGCTGCGGTGGCGGTGTAGATGTCGGCGCTGCACTCACCGAGTTGCTTCCGGGCCTGGATGGCCATCTCCTGCAGCAGGTTGGCGCTGGCGCCTGCAGCTGCTATGGCGGTGCGCATGTCGGCGCTGCTCTGGCCGAGTTGCTTCTGACGGTGCTTCTGGAGTGCTTCTGACGCGCCGCTCTTGGTGCCGTCGTCAGAGCTAGGCCCAGCAGAGGGATGGCACCAGCAGCAGCAATGGTGAATGCGTTGTCAGAGCTGATGGCGGGTTTTGGCAGAGCTCCTGATGCGTTGCGCTGCAAAGCAGCTGCCGAGCCAGCCCCGAGCGGCTGCACCTGCGGCGGGATGGCCCCGGCAGCAGCGATGATGACTTGGTTGTCAGCGTTCCCTGCAAGCTTGTCCAAACTCAGCTGCAAGCACACGAATGACACCAGCATCGCAGAGGTCAACCAGCATGCAGTGTGTGTGTGTGTGTGTGTGTGTGTGTCTGTGGTGTTGGGTGATGACATTTTTTTTTTCCGAATCGGACCGCGACGTCGCAGAGTAGGGGCGCCTCCCCCAGCTCGGAATAGTAGCCGGAGCGGAAATGGCTTCATTAACGGAGTCTGAATGCAGGTGCGCGTTTTGTGCAATCGATCGTGCAATCGATCGACGCACACCGGGAACACAAGCAGCCAGTGCATTGCGAGGCGTCATGCTGAGTCACAGTCCACAGCACAGCACAGCGTAGCGCAGCAGTGGCGCAGG
The DNA here is from genome assembly GCA_016618255.1 of Chlamydomonas sp. UWO 241. NCBI lineage: Eukaryota > Viridiplantae > Chlorophyta > Chlorophyceae > Chlamydomonadales > Chlamydomonadaceae > Chlamydomonas > Chlamydomonas priscui. The sequence goes on from VFSX01000236.1 coordinate 253,357, forward strand.
AGAGGAGCCTGCATCGCTTGGCAGAAAGCCAGCGCCATCGGAAATGGGGATCGCATTGGGATCCGGGCGCATGGGCAGTGCTGCGCATGAGTCGCCTATAGCCTCGCCACGGCACGTCGCGGAGCGCCAGCGATCAATTTGCATGCCATCCCATGCATGCCCCCCATGCGCACCACCCCATGCGATCATTCTCGCTCTGCGTGCGTGCTCGCAGCGTGTTCGAGGACCCCGATTTCTGGCTGTACTACCAGCAGATCACGCTGTACAACGTGTTGTCGGCGCGCCAGGTGCGGGCTTGCCCGTGTTGTCAGCATGGTGGCAACAACAGCCCCATGATGGCCAAACACACACACACACACACACACACACACACACACACACGCACACACGGGCACATACCCAGGCACACACGCACACACACAAACGCACACACACACGCACGCAAGCACATACATACACACTCTCTCTCACACACTCACACACACGCCCCTCCACCCCGCTTCACACACACGCACACGCACACACACACACACACATGCATCCCTCGCCACAGCCCATGTTCATGCGCCGCAACCTGAAGTACGTACACAAGGCCAAGCCCGCGCAGGGACAAGATGGTGAAGGGTAGGTCGGGGGGCGGTGTAGAAGGGTAGTGGTCAGCTTGCGGGGGTGGGGGTGGTGTGTGTTGGGGTGTGGGTGGGTGGGTGAGTCGGGGTGCGGTGCAGAATGGTAGTGGTCAGCTTGCGTGGTGGGGTGTGGGTGGGGGGTGGGGTGGGTGGGGGGCAGTGATGTAGGAACCGGCTGGGGGCGGACAAAGTTTTGACCCCTTGACTGACCAGGCAGACGCGATTGTGGGTGCGCCTCAGGCGGTCGGAGCGCCTGAGGCGCCGCCTGATCCGCGCAAGTGAATGCGACGCCTGGGGCGCCGCCCCCCCCCCTTACACACTGCGCTATAGGAGCTACACGATTGCGGTGACCATCCACACTGTGGCCGTGAAGCGCGCGCACAAAGAGAGAGAGAGAGAGAGAGATATCGTTACAGAGAACTCTGCACGGCAGACCTAGATAGGCTGTTTCTGGTCATCATTGAGGAGATTCCATTTGGAGGCGGGTGACCAACCGTGCGCCAACAAGAGGGTGAATAACCTCATTCAAAAAACAGTGGGGGAAAGGGGCAAATGCGGGTCACTGACGGCTGTGTTCGTCACTCCGCTTCGACTGAGTTTAAACTAGGTCTCGGCAGATTGACATCCACAGTTGTGGAAATCTCGCTAAGAGGATCCACTCGGGGGTGACTCGCTTGGACAAGAGGTCCATGAACTCGGGGTGCTTGGAGATGTCGCGTTTGAAGTTGGAAAAGTGGGTGTTTGCGGAGGAACGGAACTTGACGGAGTGGGCGAAAAAGTCGCCGGCGCTGAGCCGGTAGGATGTGATGGCGCCGCCGGCATAGAGCGAAGTCATGTCCGGTCGGCGGTACGCGAAAAGGGCGGCAGTGGGGGGGTATATGATGTCGGGAGGGAGTGGGGGGGGAGAAGGGACGGGCGGGTGTGTGGAGATGGAGGGGCGGGGGGACGGGGGAGGTGGGAGGCGGCGGATGAGGGAGCCGATGAACGTAGCACGGTGCTTGTTGATCGTGTCGATGATGGGGAACGTACAAGGGGGGGAGGCATGCATCGTGGTGGTGGAGGTGTGCTCTGTGGTGTGAGGAGGGATGCCCTTGATGAGGCGGAGGAAGCGGTTGTGGGTTACTTCAAGTCGGTGGATGTGGGCCTTGTTCAACGTCCATGTCTGGCAGCCATACAGTAGGGCAGAGATCACAAAGGCGTTTTAGAGGTGGATCTTGGTAGTGGGAAAGATTGAGTTGGAGTTCCAGAACCGGGGAGTGAGACGGTTGAAGGCGTACCAGGCACTTCCGATCCGGCGTGAGATCTCTGAGTCGAGGATGTCGGAATCAGACGTGTTGGGAGCGTCATCAGAAGGGGCGGCGGGGGAGGACAGAATACTTCCCAGGTATTTGAACTTGGAGGTGGAGTGGACCAGGTGGGGGGTACATGAGGAGTTGGAGGGGATGGTGATAGGGGCGGAGGGGACGGTGTGGGCAGAAGGGTGGCCGAGGGATTGTGCCACGCGCACAAACCCACACACTCACACACACTCTCTCTCACACACACACACACATAATCCCCCCCCCCCCCACCCTTACACACTCCTCATTACAAACCGCGCTGTAGGAGCTAAACGATTGAGGTGACCATGCACACTGGCTGTGAAGCGCGCACACAACACACACACACGCACACGCCCCCCCCCCCTGACACACTCCCCCTTGCACACTGCGCTCTAGGAGCTACACGATTGAGGTGACCATCCATGCTGCGGCTGGATCAGTACGCGGCAAGTCATCGGTGCCGCCAGGCCTGTCACTCATCGTTGCAGTGTGCGAGCGGCTCTCTAACGGGCTGGTGCGTTGCACACACGCACGCATGTGCGCACGCATGCACGCACGCACGTACGTACGCACGCACGCACGCACACACGCACGCACGCACGCACGCACGCACGCATGCACGCACGCACACACGCACACACACACACGCACGCACGCACGCACACACGCACGCACGCACGCACGCACGCTCGCACGCACGCACGCATACCGTGGCAGTGTGTGAATGGCTTATCACCGGTCAAGTCATCGGGGCCGCCAGCCCTTTCACTCATCGTTGCAGTGTGCGAACGGCTCTCGAACGGGCTGGTGCATTGCACACACGCACGCATGCACGCACGCACGCACGCACACACACACGCACGCACGTACGCACGCACGCACACACACACACACGCACGCACGCACGCACGCACGTACGCACGCACGCACGCACGCACGCATACCGTGGCAGTGTGTGAACGGCTTCTCACCGGTCAAGTCATCGGGGCCGCCAGCCCTTTCACTCATCGTTGCAGCGAACGGCTCTCGAACGGGCTGGTGCATTGCACACACGCACGCATGCACGCACGCACGCACACACACATGCACGCACGTACGCACGCACGCACACACACACACACGCACGCATGCACGCACGCACGCATACCGTGGCAGTGTGTGAACGGCTCATCACCGGTTAAGTCATCGGGGCCGCCAGCCCTTTCACTCATCGTTGCAGTGTGCGAACGGCTCTCGAACGGGCTGGTGCATTGCACACACGCACGCATGCACGCACGCACGCACGCACACACACACGCACGCACACACACATACACGCACGCACGCACGCACGCGCGCACGCACGCACGCACGCATACCGTGGCAGTGTGTGAACGGCTTATCACCGGTCAAGTCATCAGGGCCGCCAGCCCTTTCACTCATCGTTGCAGTGTGCGAACGGCTCTTGAACAGGCTGGTGCGTTGCACACACGCACGCATGCACGCACGCACGCACACACACACACACACACGCACGCACGCACGCACGCACGCACGCACGCACGCACGCACGCACGCACGCATGCCGTGGCAGTGTGTGAACGGCTTATCACCGGTCAAGTCATTGGGGCCGCCAGGCCTTTCGCTCATCGTTGCAGTGTGCGAACGGCTCTCGAACGGGCTGGTGCATTGCACACACGCACGCATGCACGCACGCACGCACGCACATGCGCGCGCGCACGGACGCATACACACACGGTGCCGCCAGGCCTTTCGTTGCTCGTGGCAGCGTGCGAACGGCCCTCGAACAGGCTGGTAATTCGCGGTCGTATAAACACGCGCCCACACACGCGCCCGCACGCGCACATGTACACGCACACACACAAGCACGCGTGCACGCACGCACGCACGCACGCACGCAAACGCACACAGTGTCGCCGGGCTTTTGCTGACCATGGCAGTGTGTCAACGCCGTATCACCGGGCTGTTGCGTCGCGCGCGCATGCAAGCACACACGCACACACACACACACACACACACTCGCACGCACTACCTCTTTCCTTCGCCCTCTCTCTCCCCCCCTCCCTCGTCCTCCCTCGTTCTCTCTCTCTCGTTCTCTCTCTCTCTCTCTCTCTCTCTCTGTCTCTCTCTTTCCCCATATCTCTGTCTCTCTCTCCCTCTTGCCCCCTTTCTCTCTCCTCTCCCTTATCGCATGTC
>VFSX01000236.1:267500-274884 GCA_016618255.1 Chlamydomonas sp. UWO 241
CACCGACGGGCAGGACGACTAGCCAACGTCCCGGCACCTTCCGTCCCCCCGGCTACCGGTCGCCCCCACCTCCTTCACCCACGCCACGAGCTCATCGCGGCCACCTACAACTGCTGCACCCTCTGGGGTGCAGCAGATGGCTCACGCTTCAACCCCATGGCACATCCCCTTGCTCTCGCCAAACACCTCGCACACCTCCGCATCAACATATGCGGCCTCCAAGAGGTGCGGCACCCCGGCTCCAGTAGCCAGCCGCTCGAAGAGAATGGCAACCACTTCATCTGGTCCGGTGGGACCAAACGCACCCACGGCGTCGGCGCCCTCCTCAGCCCTGACATCGCCAAGCTCCTCCTCAAAGAGGGCGGCTACGCCGCACTCAGCGACCGCATCCTCGTCCTACGCTTCCGCCCCGCCGGCGCCCCTCCCGTCACCGCAGTCATCGCTTACGCCCCCACAGACGCCGCGGATGACGCAGTCGCCAAGGACGCGTTCTACGAACAACTCCACCGCGACGTGCTCTCCCAAACCCCCTCAAACCACTTCCTTTTGGTCCTAGGCGACTTCAACGCCAAGATCACAGCGGCATCCCCCGACGCCCACCCGTCGGTGGGTCCGTACGCCTGCCCCCCCCTCCACCGCCCCTCCTCCTTCTTCCCTCCATACTCCCCTCTTGCCGGGTTCCACCACAAACCTGGCATCAGCGACAACGGCCACCGGCTTCTCGACCTGTGTGCCGCCCACAATCTTGCCGTCACCTACACCTTCTTCCCCCATCCCCCTTCGAGCGTATTTTCCTGGTACAGCAACACCCAAAAGGATTGCAACATCCCAGACTACACTACATCCTCGTCCGCCGCCCTCACCTGGGCTCCGTGCAAGACGTGCGAGCACGATGCCCCAAGACCCGGGGACTTGACACCATCGCCCGCTCTGACCACGCCCTTGTCACCGCGCGCATCCTCTTCCGCTTCTCCAGAGCCTGGAACATCACCCACTCCCGCCGTCCTCCTCCGCCCTCCCGCTATTTCACCGACCTGCTCCGAGACCCTGACACGCGGCTCAACTTCGCGGCAGCAGTCGAGGAGGCCCTCGCCACCCTCCCCCCTTCCCCGAACCCCCCCCACCCTGGACCAGATGACGAGCCACCTCACCGCGGCCATCCACTCAGCGGCCAGATCCACCCTTGGCCCCCGCCCACGCGAGGTCCCCATCCACTTCTACCTCCCCCCGAGACTCTCAAACTCGCCCACGACCTTCAGTCCATGCGTTCCGACAGTGCACTGACGGGCAACCGTGACGCCCCCAAGGAGGCGCGCATGACTGCCGAGCTCAAGTCCGCCATCGCACGCGCCACCAACAAGCACTGGGACGGTGTCGCTCAACGCGTGCAACACGATTTTGACGACAACAACCCTCACGCCGCCCACCGCATGCTGTCCAAACTCGTCGACCGCCCCCCTTCCGCCGCCCTCCCTGCCCTCCGTGTCGGCGACCACCTGTGCTTTGGAGCTCAGGCGGTGGCAGACGCGTTTGGAGAATATTTCCGTGTCCTCCACACTCCACTCCGCTCGGAAGTCGACGAAGCCACCCTCGCTTCCCACCTCATCTTCACACCCACCACCCCCGCACCGCCCCCGTCTCCCTCCCCCTCCTCCTCCTACACTACCCCCGCTCCGCCTCGCCTCCGTCCCCCTCCCCCTCCCCGTCCCCTCCCCTCCCCTCCTCTCCCCTCCCCCTCCCCCCCCCCTCCCTCCCCTCCCGTTCCTCCCTCCCCTCCCCTCCCTCCCTCCCCTCCTCCACTTTCCGCCCCTCCCCTTCCCCCCCTCCTCCTCCCCGCCTTGCCTCCCATCCCTCTCTGGGCGAGGTGGTCTCCGCGATCAAATCCCTCAGGAACTCTGCCCCTGGCTCTGACGACATCACCTCCCCCCTCCTCAAACACGGCGGCACCGCAAACGCAACCGCCCTCCACCAGATCATCCTTACCTGTTGGAACACCACCTCCATCCCCGCCGCGTGGAACCAAGCAGACATCTGCCCCCTCTACAAGGGCGCATCTTCGGGCCCACCCACGCGCAGCAAGTCCTACCGCGGCATCTCCCTCCTGCCCGTCGCTGGCAAGGTCTTCACTCACATCCTCCTCAACCGCCTCAAGCTCCAGCTGGAGCCCACCCTCCACACTTCCCAGTTCGGCTTCCGTCCGGGCCGTGGCACCTCCGATGCCATCTTCACCCTACGACGCCTCCAAGAGGAGTCACACCGCGCCCACGCCCCCCTCCATGTGGCTTACGTCGACCTGTCCAAGGCGTTCGACAGTGTCAAACACGCCGCCCTTTGGAAAACCCTCCTCCACCGCGGCGCGCACCCTGCCCTCCTTGCACGCATCGAAAGCCTCTACTCTGGTGCCACCGCCAGAGCCCAAGTCAACGGTGCATACTCAGCCCCTTTCCCTCTCAAAGCTGGCGTCAAGCAAGGCTGCCCCCTCTCCCCCCTCCTCTTCAATGTCTACATCGACACAGTTGTCCAGTCCCTGATTGCCCAGCTTCCCAACGCTGGCATTCAAATTGGCTACATGATCGACGGAAAACTGTACACCCCTGAGTCCCGCAAGGACTTTTTGACCACCATCCTCCTCCTCCTTCTCTACGCCGACGACATGGCCCTGCTCGCCCCCTCCGAGGAAGACCTCCGCACCATGCTCACCCTCCTCGACCGCATCTGTTCAGACCTGGCCCTTGCGATCAACTACGACAAAACCGTGGCACAATCCCTCGGCCAGCCTTCTGCCCACACCGTCCCCTCCGCCCCTATCACCATCCCCTCCAACTCCTCATCTACCCCCCACCTGGTCCACTTCATCTCCAAGTTCAAATACCTGGGAAGTATTCTGTCCTCCCCCGCCGCCCCTTCTGATGACGCTCCCAACACGTCTGATTCCGACATCCTCGACTCAGAGATCTCACGCCGGATCGGAAGTGCCTGGTACGCCTTCAACCGTCTCACTCCCCGGTTCTGGAACTCCAACTCAATCTCTCCCACTACCAAGATCCACCTCTAAAACGCCTTTGTGATCTCTGCCCTACTGTATGGCTGCCAGACATGGACGTTGAACAAGGCCCACATCCACCGACTTGAAGTAACCCACAACCGCTTCCTCCGCCTCATCAAGGGCATCCCTCCTCACACCACAGAGCACACCTCCACCACCACGATGCATGCCTCCCCCCCTTGTACGTTCCCCATCATCGACACGATCAACAAGCACCGTGCTACGTTCATCGGCTCCCTCATCCGCCGCCTCCCACCTCCCCCGTCCCCCGCCCCTCCATCTCCACACACCCGCCCGTCCCTTCTCCCCCCCACTCCCTCCCGACATCATATACCCCCCCACTGCCGCCCTTTTCGCGTACCGCCGACCGGACATGACTTCGCTCTATGCCAGCGGCGCCATCACATCCTACCGGCTCAGCGCCGGCGACTTTTTCGCCCACTCCGTCAAGTTCCGTTCCTCCGCAAACACCCACTTTTCCGACTTCAAACGCGACATCTCCAAGCACCCCGAGTTCATGGACCTCTTGTCCAAGCGAGTCACCCCGAGTGGATCCTCTTAGCGAGATTTCCACAACTGTGGATGTCAATCTGCCGAGACCTAGTTTAAACTCAGTCGAAGCGGAGTGACGAACACAGCCGTCAGTGACCCGCATTTGCCCCTTTCCCCCGCTGCTTTTTGAATGAGGTTATTCACCCTCTTGTTGGCGCACGGTTGGTCACCCGCCTCCAAATGGAATCTCCTCAATGATGACCAGAAACAGCCTATCTAGGTCTGCCGTGCAGAGTTCTCTGTAACGATATCTCTCTCTCTGTGTGTACGTGTGTGTGCGTGCGGGTGGGCGGTGGGGGTGTGGGTGGGGGAGAGGAGCATGTGTGTGTGTGCGTGTGTGTGCATGTGTGTGTGTGTACGTGTGTGTGCGTGTGTGTGCGTGTGTGTGTATGTGCATGTGTGCGTGTGTGTGTGTGTGGGTGCTTATGAACAGGCTGGACACCTTAGCTGAACGGGAGGGGTATCGGGCGCGGGGCCAGGCAGGCTTCCGGAAGAAGAGGGGGACCCCAGATAATGCCTTCATCCTGCAACACCTTCTTGAGAAGAGTGGCTTCCAGCGCAAACCGCTGTTCGCAGCCTTTATTGACTTCAGGAAGGCTTACGATTGCGTGCACCGTCCATTGCTTTGGGAGTGCCTTAGGAGCCTGGGGGTACATGGGGAGATCATGGCGGCGCTGATTGCCATCTACGATGGGTCCGCAATGTGTGTGCGCATTGATGGCAAAGTGGGACCCGCGTTTCCTTCACACAAGGGGGTCATGCAAGGCGACCCACTGTCACCGCTACTGTTTGGGCTTTTTATTGACGCATTGGAGGGAGTCCTAGACGCAGAGCTCCCGGGTGATGGAGTGGAGATGGCGGGGCGGTTACAAAGGCTGCTGCTGTACGCTGATGACTTGACGCTGCTGGCAGAGACGCCCGAAGCGCTTCAACGCATGCTAGGTACTCTGCACGCCTTTTGCGGCACGCGCGCACTAACAGTAAACGTGAAGAAGTCAGAAGGGGTGGTGTTCAATGACCAGTTCTGCCCAGTCGGGGCGGCAGGGGGGAGGGTAACGCTGAAGTTTGTAGGAGCAGATCTACCCATGACACACGAGTTCCCATATCTGGGCATGCTCTTTCACCACCGGCGGGCAGTGGGGGGGACGTGGGCACCCGACGCTCTAGGGGCCAGCGCACCAGATACGCGCTAACTCGCAGATGCTATATGATACGCCTTAATAATATTGGCATTAAGGCCCACCTGTTCGACACGCAAGTACGGCCTGTGCAAAATTACGGGTGTGAGGTGTGGGGCCCTGCGATGATGGCGGATGCTGGGGGGGGCGTGTTTGCCGGGGCGGGCGGACGGTGGGAGAGAGGCAGGAGTGGGAGGGGCGCTAAGGCCGCACGCGACGGATGGCGCACCCTGGAGGAAGTGCTTCTTCAATTTACCCGTGCGTCCCTAGGAGTCTGCAGCAACGGGCAGCAACCGGGGATTTTGGCGCGGGAGGCGGGGTGGCGGCCGCTGGCGGCAGATTGGCTGCGCCAGGCAACGCGCTTTTGGGATAAGGCGCGGGGGCGGCCTGACGGTGACCTGCTTAAAGATGCAATGCGGGAGAGCTGGGGGCTGGCGGAAGCGGGGGGGACGTGCTGGGCGGCACGCTTGCAGGTGTGCCTCGGAACTGTGGGGCACACCCTGGCGTGGGACCAGGAGGGACCGGTACGCATCACCAACCTGCTGCACGTGGCGACCGCGGCGTGGCTGGCCCCCGCGACAAGCACACCGGCGCTGCCAAGCGGCACTACCGTGCGAGATGTACTTGAGGAGTGGTCGCGCGGCTTTAAGATGCTGACCTACATGCGGTGGATGGCGGGTAGCGACAGCGAGCCGCCGGCCCTGTTGAGCTCAGGGCTGAACAGTGCTGCCCGGATCATGGCTCTAGCTAGGTTCAGGATGGGGCTCCATGAGCTGCAGATAGAGCGGGAGCGCTACGCCGTGGCGGGACAGAGGCAGCGACGCAGCCAGCGGGCGTGCTGCCTATGCGCTGGGCTAGAGGATGAGGCACACATGGTATTTGAGTGCCCTGCCTATGAAGAGGCACGGGTGCGGGCCCACAGCCTGTTTCGGTCCATCCCTCGCCCAGAGGAGGCCGATTTAGATGAGCGGATGCGGGAGTTTATGAATCCTCGGCAAGGCCAGGAGAACCCAGGTTCTGGCACGAGTTGGCTGACTTCCTTGTCGCCTGTTTTGAGACACGCACCGTGGGCACAGCAATCATGATGGCAGATGGCATGCTAGGGGTCTAATTTTGACAGCTGCCGGCCTCTTTCCTAGGGTCTCATGCGCCATCAAAGGCGTCCGACGCCGATAGTATCGACACATACCCACGCCACCCACCCACACAACACACACACAGGGCGGTGACGGCGCACACACCCAAATGGAGCTGTCGCTGTGCCAAGCCAACATCGGCATCCACTCCCTGGTTGCTGAGGAGGAGGAGCAGCAGGCGCGTTGTGTTTAACCATGGGGGTGCACCAAAGTTTTTTTTTTTTTTCAAACCTAAAGAGTAGGTGCGCTTATTAGGGCTGCCGAACCCGATGGGTTACCGATTTTTTTTCGGTGCGAGGTTTTCGGGGCCACCATCGGCATCCACTCCCTGGTTGCTGAGGAGGAGGAGCAGCAGGCGCGTTTTGTACCTTTTCGGCATACTGAACGTGTTCGGGATCAGACTCTTCATTTGTAGCTTTTTGGGGGGGGGCGCTCGGGTGTTGGATTTTAGGTTCAAGGCTTTGACGATACTGGGCCAACATCGGCATCCAGTCCCTGGTTGCTGAGGGAGGAGCAGCAGGCGCGTTTCTGTCACCTGTTATTACGGTCGCTTTAGGGTATTGAATGCTACACCCAAAGCAGTGGTTGAGTTCAGGGTTGAGTTGTATGTTACGTTCTAGGGGGGTGAGAGTGCGGTGCCAACACAGTGGTCCAACCCTGGCTGCTGAGGGGGAGGAGCAGCAGGCGCGTTTATGTTACCTGCTAGTAGGGTCGCTTTAGGCTTACTGAGGGCGTTGGGACCCGTCTAGTCCCACCCGGAGTAGTGGTTGTGTGCAGGGTCGAGTTGTACGCGACGTTTTGTAGGGGGGTGAGAGTAAGGTGCCAACATCGGCATCCACTCCCTGGTTGCTGAGGGGGAGGAGCAGGCACGGTTTCCCCGATCCTGAGGGTGTCCGGTTGACAGTTTCAGGGTTGGTTAATACGGGGCCGCCATTGGCATCCACTCCCTGGTTGCTGAGGAGGAGGGGCTGCAGGCGCGTGTTCCTCAAACCCGAGGGTGTTCGTTTTTGTTTTGTTTCAGGGTTTGAGGACACGGGGCCGCCATTGGCATCCACTCCCTGGTTGCTGAGGAGGAGGAGCAGCATGCACGTTTGTGTTTCCTGTTATAAGGGTCACTTTAGGGTATTTAATGCTGCACCCGAAGCAGTGGTTGGGTTAAGGGTCGAGTTGTATGTTACGTTTTAGGGGGGTGAGAGTACGGCGCCAACACAGTGGTTCACTCCCTGGTTGCTGTGGGGGAGAAGCAGCAGGCGCGTTTTCCCCGAACCTGCGGGTGTTTGGTTAGTGGTTTTAGGGTTGGATGACACGGGGTTATTATTGGCATACATTCCCTTGGTTGCTGAGGAGGAGGAGCGCCAGGTGTGTTTATGCCACCTGCCAGGGTTGCTTCAGGCCCTGAGGGTTACTGTGGGCGTTGGGGCATGTCTAGTCCCACCCGGAGTAGTGGTTGAGTTCAGGGTCGAGATTTACAT
>VFSX01000178.1:0-10000 GCA_016618255.1 Chlamydomonas sp. UWO 241
CTAGCCTGTCAATGCAAGTTCTACGGTTGCAACCCATGCGCATGGAACTGAGGGTTCATGACATTTTTTGTGGCGAGTTGAAGGCGTACTGTGCTGCCCGGCGGGCCGAGCGCACGCACACGTACGCACGGCCGTTTTATACGTACGCACACACACTCCAAACCCGAAATGCATACATACACGCTAGCACTCCCCCCCCCCCCCTGCCACATTCACAACGCCTGAGGCGGCGCCTCAGGCGTCCCATTCCATGGCGCGGATCAGGCGGCGCCTCAGGCGTGCCGAACGCCTGCGGCGCCGCCTGAGGCGCACCCCTGATCGCCTCAGGCGTTGCCTCAGGCGTTTTCCAAATCGCCGCAGGTGCCACCCCGACCGCCTCAGGCGCCCACCACCGCCTGAGGCGCATCCCGGACCGTCTCAGACATTATGACCGCATTCCATGGCGCGGATCAGACGTTGGGATTTGGGTAGGATCCCCTACCACAATTCCAACGTCTGAGGCGCACAATTGAGGATGGTCATAACGCCAGAGGCGATCAGGGTGGCGCCTGAGGCGGTCGGTGGCGGCGTTTTTAGGCGACGCCTCGGGCGGTCGGAGCGCCTGCGGCGTTGTGGTAGGGCTCTGCGTGGCCCATGATCCATTATGCACACAGCCCTCCCAAAATCCTGTTGGATACACTGTCGCGCGCGTTGCGGCATCGAAACCGCTAAATCCACGCGGCCTCCCCCTCTAACAGCAAGCGACTGAAATATGACCCTCATCACATTAGAGTTGCGCGGGGCGGTGCCTTCCCGGACACAGGCTACATGCGTCGTGAAGTTCAACCGCACTCCCACCCAAATGGCCGTCGCAGTGCCAACCCCCGCGGGACTGCCCCCTCCCCGAGAGGCCACGGACCCTCGGTCAGGGTTGCACGGTACACGCGTACTGAGGGGGGGCAGGGGGGGGGGGCAGCGTCCTGAGCTGTACCGGCACGTGGTACGGTGCCGCGGTACGCAGTACAGTACGCGGGGGGCTCAAACAAACGTCGAGACTGAAGTGACTGAAGTGACTGAAGTGTTGCAGCCCACAAACCGTCTCCCACGACGCGCATCCCCCACCCACCGTGACGCGCCAACATGCGCAGAACTACCGCCCTAAGAGGATGGCGCCCCTCGGGGGCCGCGCAGGGCCCGCGAGAGATGGCCCTAGCAAGTATTTTCCCCCCGCTATCATTTTTTAAGTGCCAAGCACTGTTGCAGCTTACACGTTGCATCACGGTGCCGCGCCCTGGGCCGCGCCCGCGGCCAGCAGTAGAGCGTGTCGCCATGTGGGGAGGCATCGACTCTTAGATCAAAGGCTGACAACGGAACTGGGAGCCGAAAAAGGAGCGGTGCTAGCGACCAAAGAAGACGGATAGGAATCTTTGGGTGCCAGCACCAGTAAGAGGCGCTTCGTACTTCTCACTTCACACTTAGAAAGTACCTTCCGACCGCAACTCCAGTTTTCTACCCATCTAGGGATTAAGTAGAAAACCAACAGCAGCGTACACGTCGCATCACGGTGCTCCTAGCCCCCCCAGAACCAGGCACAACTCACACACACACAAGCTACCAGGGCGCGAGGAGGCGACGGGCAAAGGCACGCGCACGCGAGAAAATGGGTCAGCAGAGCACAAACTCGTTATCCGCCCACGACACACCGCCCTCCCACCGCGACTCGCCAACGCGCGAGGACAGAGCGTGACCAAAGGGTAGCGCCCCGCGGGGGATGGCGGGCCCACAAAGGATAGCCCCCAGCTGTTTTTTGCCCCTGCTATCATTTTTAGTGCTAGCGGTGTCTATACCCAACACACTTTCACAGCCAACTCACTCACTCTCGACGGATTGTACATCCAACGGTGTTCTTGAAAACGCTTGTCATACGCCTTCCAATGCATGTCGAATCATTAGGATCCACGTGGAGGTCGGGGAGTTCGGGGTATTCGAGTTTTGTGTTGCAAGTAAAAGGCGTTGTGTGCTGCGTACCACGTACGTGCCCCAGCGTCCTGACCGGTACCGGTACGTGTTACGGTACCGCGGTGCGGTTCCACGAACCGTGCAACCCTGCCCTTGAAGAACACGCATGGTCGTAAATGGGTCATAAACTGGCCTCAATGAATCGGGGTGAATCGGAAGAACGATTTGCAACACCTCCATGCAACACCTCCATGCGGACACCACCAAGGCCTGCAGCGGCGGCGACACGCACCTGGGACTGAGCACGTTCTTTGTAGCTGCGGGGCAGTTTGTTCCGCATCTTTTTTGTTTGCGTGTGCCGTGGATTACGTGTGCCGTGGGTTGGCCTTGGATAGTGCGAGATAAAATGAGAAATGTCCACGCCAACTCCTCTCCTCCCCCTCTGCTGCTGCTGCCTAACCTGTCGAGGAGTGGTGGACGTAGGAAGGCTCCCTGGCCCTCGAGAAGTGCCTGTCGTAGCGATTTGTTCTCGTCCCGCAGCGATTGGTTCTCGCCCCGCAGAGCCTCGTTGTCACGCCGAAGCGCCTCCATGTCCTTCCTCAGGGAAGGACAGGGCCTGTCCCCTCTGCCCTGCTTCGACGGCGGCGCTGTCCCAGCAACGTCAGCAACGTCCCACCCCCGCCAGCAACACTGCGTCGCGGGGCGGTTTGGGATGACGTGTGTCCGTAACTGGCTATACATATTGATGTATTTTAAATGTCCATGCAGGATACGGGTAGGGTGTGCGGACTGATTGCGTGTGGACAAGTAAAAGGCGTCTTCCCTGCAACAACACACTTTGTACGAGTCGGACTGACGACGTGCACTGGACGACGGACGATGATGAAGTGGGACTTAAACGTGTGGATCAGCAAGTAGTGAGAGTTGAACCACTGTTTCGTTTGCAATTGAAGAAATAGGCAAGCATCTTAATTGCAATTAGTGCGACTCAAGCGGCACGACTGAAGCCATCAGCCATCGGAGCTGCATTGCCACTCCAGAGGCAGATCACAAGAGCGCACATGCGGGTCTAATGCGCCAACAAAGGCTTCGAACGGACTGTACATTTGACCACGCGCACACGGACACAGCAGCACATGCGATGGCGACAACCGCTGCACCCCCGAATTGACGTGTCAAGATTGGATGCTTGGTGCCACCGCCGCTGCATCGCCACTAAATGCATCTGCCCACACATGCACCCCACCCCAGGCCAGTGTTGTCCTTAGCGCCCCCGCAGCCCCCGCTGCGGGGGCAAAACGGGAAATTTGGGGGGAAGCTGTAGGGGCGAATCGCGGGAATTTCGCCCCGAAAAGTGTGATATTCGGCACAATAATTGGCATGATAATTGGCATTTTCACACTTTCCCGCCAAAAAAAATCGCCTCAATTCGGCATGTTCCCTCCGATGTTGCGGGGGCAAACAGGAGATTCCTCGGTTTCCTTAAGGCTACCACTGGTCTACAGCTAATGACCCCCCTACCTGCATGAGCACTGGCCCTACCACATTCACAACGCCTGAAGAAGCGCCTCAGGCGTCCCATTCCATGGCGCGGATCAGGCGGCGCCTCAGGCGCTCCGACCGCTTAAGGCGCCGCCTGAGGCGCACCCCTGATCGCCTCAGCCGTCGCCTCAGGCGTTATCCAAACCGCCTCAGGTGCCACCCCGACCACCACCGCCTGAGGCGCACCCCGGACCGTCTCAGACGTTATGACCGCATTCAATGGCGTGGATCAGACGTTGGGATTTTGGTAGGGTGGCCCTGAGGCAAGGCCTAGCTAGAATGCCGCGGTCACCTACTTCAACAAGCGTTTGCTGCCGCTGCGGTAGGGGACCTAGGGGTGCGCCCACGCTCTTTACAGAGTTGGGGTTCCCTACCACCAACAGCCAGCCATATCAGTAAGGTGCTCGGGCCATATGTGCCAAGCACGGTCTTATACGCCTTTAGAGGTGTCCCTGACTGTTAACATCCATCATCATCACACTAACATCACCAGGCTACTCATGAAGGGGGTTTCATAGGTAAAAGTCCAAACGTCATCAAATGTCAAAATCTGCAGGGGGCTTAGCCAGGCCAACACAACAAGAGGCTATACTTTGACTGACTGTAGCGCTAGGAGATTTGGTCAAAGCGGATGATACCAACGAATATGGACAGCCCTTGGCGATTCGAGCAATGTATAATATTTGTTTGTTGGATTCAGCGTAGGGTCGTGGAATTCATGCCACACTTCCACCGATTGTGGAATTCTCGTTCACACTTCCACCGATCACCAACGTAACGTGTGTATGAAACAAGGAAAACGGAATACAGAAGAACAAAAATACGGAACACGGAAAAAAGGAAACATGACGTCATGATGATGGATGTTCCAGTCAGGGTCGCCTCTTGAGGCATATTTATATTGTTTATAAGACCGTGCTCGGCGCGTTTGGCTTGAGCATCTTAATGAGATGGCTGGCTTTTGGTGATAGGGAGCCTTGCTCTGTAAGAGCGTGGGGGCGCCCCCAGGTCCCCTACCGCTGCGGCAGCGGACTTGTTGAAGTAGGCGTATCGCATGCAACTCTTATCAAGACGATCACCACCCGGCGTGCACATATACTTAAGTGGCAGCTGTCACGTGCTCGGCCACGTGCTAACGTGCTCAGCCACACACTCGGCCACACACACATGTTTTAACAGTCTTTACATGTACGCGCCCAGAGGACCCCGAGGCATGGGTTAAGGTCTAGACTACACGTCTAGGGGAGCTCTACTAGTAGAGCCTGCAAGGCCACGCGGCGAGCCAGCCTACCAGCGTTTTCGGTGTGCAAGACGTTGCCTTGCAAGTGGTGCTCGGCTGCCGATGCGGCACACAGGTGTCTCTACAACTGCTGCTGCCGCTAGTGTTTGGTCCCCTCAACTGCCTACACGACACCATCTGGATGCGGCCCCGGGAGAGGTCAACTACCACATCGCCTTGACTCATGCCTAGGGATCCTGCAGGCGCTTACGTGTAAAAACTGTAAAAAAAAACTACCACATTGCTGATCTGACTGCCGCGCTGCCCTCCCTTCCCCCGCCAACCCCCTGAGGGCCCTCCGACTAAAGCTGCAATCAACCGCCAGTGCCCGCCAGCACAGCCGTCGCATCTCCACTCAGCGAGGCATTTTCGGTGTGCAAGACGTTGCCTTGTTTACAGTTTACAGTTTACAATGCCCACCCTAGGGGCCTGGGATTGAGGGAGCTGCCTAACGAGGCTAGCTACCATAAGGTGCCTTTCAAGTGGTGCTCGGATGCCGTTGCGGCACATGGGTGCCTCTACAACTGCTGCTTCCGCTAGTGTTTGGTCCCCTGCAACTGCCTACATAACTCAGCTGCTTCCGTGTCTACCATCAATATGGATCGATCATCTTCATGATGCGCCAGGATGCATCTTGATGATGCGGCGGGATGCATCTTCATGATGCGCCGGGATGCATCGTGATCATGCCCAAAGCTGCATCTTGATGATGCACCGGGAGAGGTCAACTACCACATTGCCGATCTGACTGCCGCGCTGTCCTCCCCTCCCCCCCCAACCCCTCCGGTTAACAGGTTTACAGGACGCTCCCTCGGGCGTAGTCTTGAGAGGGGATGAGAAAAAAAACTAGGGACCTCTGTCCGTGTAGCTGCTACAAGTCAAGGCCACCCCACCCCCCACCCCCTCCGACTGAGGCTGCGATTAGCAGTCAGCGCCCGCCAGCACCACCACCGCATCTCCACTCAGCGTCGCGCCTGGAGAGAGGGAGTCGGGTGACGCTGGACAAAGAGCTGCGGGGCCGCCCCCCCCCCTGCCAGCGTGATCAGCCGTCAGTGCCCGCCAGCACAGCCGTCGCATTGCCACTCAGCAAGGCGTTTTTGGCGTGCAAGACGTTGCAGGTTCACAGGTTTACAGGGTGCTCCCTCGGGGCGTAGTATTGACGAGGGCCGACCAAGCAAACTAGGGACCTCTGTTCAACTAGCTGCTAAAGGTCAAGGCTAATGAGGTTGCCTTGCGAGTGGTGCCCGGCTGCCGTTTCGGCACATGGGTGTCTCTACAACTGCTGCTGCCGCTAGTGCTTGGTCCCCTCAACTGCCTGCACGACTCAGCTGCTTTCGTGTCTACCATCTCGATGATCCTTGGTAGGCGGGCGTGCTGCGTGGCCTGGCGGGCTCTCCTAGTAGAGCCCCCCTATGCGTGTAGTCTCGGCCTTAATTCACGCCCCGGGGTCCTCCGGGCGCGTACATGTGAAAACTGTAAAAAAAAACGTGTCTACCATCTGGATGAGGCGCCGGGAGATGTCAACTACCACGTCGCCGATCTGACTGCCGCGCTGCCCTCCCCTCCCCCGACCCCCTGAGGGCCTTCCGACTGACGCTTCAATCAGCCGCCAGTTCCCGCCAGCACAGCCGTCACGTCACCGCTCAGCGACGCGATCTGGGACAGTGACACGTTTGATGTCGCGCTCTGTGTGGCGGCGCCGCCTGCGGGGGAAACGCCACACATGGGGGAGGGGAGGGGGGGCTGTTTAAAAAGTCGGACGACCTGGACGTCACAGCTAAGAGTGCATGGACAAGGGATGGGGGGTGGGGGGGCGCTCAGTTGGGAAATTCAGGGGAGGGAGAGGGGACGGAGGCACAGCACGTCGCGGGGACCGAGGAGAAGGTAGCGGGGTACGACGTCGCGCCTCTGTGTGGCGGCGCCGCCTGCGGGGGAAGCATCACGCATGCGTGTGTGTGTGTGTGTGTGTGTGCGTGTTGATTGCGGGACAGGGGGGAGCCCTGAGTCGGGTAATAAAGGGGAGGAGAGGGGACGGAGACAGAGCACGTCGCGGGGACCGAGGAGAAGGCAGAGAGGTGCGATGCTGCGTTCTGCGCGGTGGCGCCGCCTGCGGGGGGCCGTCAGGAGGGGTCGGGGGGGGGGGTACTGTTGATAGTGGGACGACCTGGATGTCACAGCTAGGAGTGCACAGACAAGGGTGGAGGGGGTCAGTAGGGTGGTACTCCCTCCCCTGCAGGGATGGGAGCGGAAACAGAGGCAGAGCACGTTGCGGGAACCGAGGAGAAGGTAGAGCGGTGCAAGACGCTGCCGCTCTGCGCGGTGGCCGGCCCCCTGCGGGGGATATGCCACGCTGGGGGGAGGGGGGGTACTGTTGATAGTGGGACGCCCGGGATGACACAACTAGGCGTGCACGGACAGGAGAATGTGGGGGGGGGGGGGCGCTCTCAGTGGGGTGGTGCAGGGGAAAGAAAGGGGACAGAGGCACAGCACGTCGCGGGGACCGAGGAGAAGGTAGAGGGGTGCAACGCTGCGCTCTGCGCTGCGGCCGGCCCCTGTGGCGGAAACGTTAGGTTTGGGGGGAGGGGGGGCACTGTCGATAGTGGGACGCCCAGGATGTCACAGCTAGGAGTGAAAGGGCAGGGGGGGGGCGCTCTCAGTGGGGGTAGTGCAGGGGAGTGAGAGGGGACAGAAGCAGGGCAGGTTGCGGGGACCGAGGAGAAGGTAGAGCGGTGCGATGCTGCGCTCTGTGCGTGAGGGTGGTGAGAGCGCGTAGGCGAACTCCACCCCAAACCCCATCCCGCTGAACCCACCGCCATCGGCAGCAGTGAACGCCAAACTTCCTGCCGCCTGCAACACCCCCTCGCCCCCCCCCCCCTCTCGCTCATCTCGCAACCCTATCCAACACCTAATATGGCCACTGTCCCAGTGTCCCACTGTCCCAGTGTCCCTATGTCCCTGTGTCCCTGTGTCTTAGTGTCCCATTGTCCCATTGTCCCATTGTCCCAGTGTCCCATTGTCCCAGTGTCCCAGTGTCCCAGTGCCCCAGTGCCCCAGTGTCCCAGTGTCCAATGCCCCCGTGTACAGAGCCCCCCACCCAAACCAAACCCACCGTCAGTGCCAGCAGCACCAGGTGTATACGCAACGTGCCCTGCCCACGCAGCACCACCACGCCCCTCCCCCTCCCCGCCCCCTCGTCTTGCTTATTTCTCCACCCTACCCAACACTACATGTGCACACTAGATACACCCCTACCCCACTAGATATACACACTGGAAACACCCTCACCCCACCCAACCCACCATCAGTGCCAGCAGCACCAGGTGCGTAAGCCACGCGCCCTGCCCTTCGCAGGACCACCTCGCCCCTCCCAGCTATGTCCCCTTGCAGAACCATGCCACAGCCGAGGAGGAGCGTGCTGTTGATAAGCTGCACCTGTGTGTATGTGTGTGTGTGTGTGTGTGTGCAAGGGTCGTGGGACTGGGCTGGGCCTACGCCGCCGCCGCCGCCATGCGCGCCACCATCGTGTCGCCGGCCCCCGTCCGCCGCGCTGCGTCCTCCCCTACCTCCCCCACCACCGCCACCCCTGCCTCCCTCAACGCCTGGGGCGCCGCCGCCAACGAGCTCAGCCCCCCGGCCAGAACGAGCGCTACGGGTCCCCACCCCCGTTCGGCACCACGATGCACTACGTGCACGCCGTCCCCAAGCCGTCCCCGCCCAAGCCCGGTGTCACTACCCGGTCGCGCAGCGCAGCTGGCCTGGTAGGGCCACGCCTCTGAGCGCACCCCACGCCGGGCAGGGCGACTAGCCACCGACCGTGCACCCACCGTCCCCCCGGCTCACGCGCGCGATCCCGTCCGACAATCTCTTGGGATCGCGCGCCCCCGCCTTCTTCAGCCACGACACGACTTCGTCGCAGCTTCCTACAACTGCTGCACCCTCTGGGGGGCAGCAGATGGCACACGCTCCGACCCCATGGCGCACCCTGGCATCCTCGCCGCCGACCTGGAGAGCCTCGGCATACACATATGCGGCCTCGAGGAGGTGCGCCACCCCGGCTCCGGCTGACACACCCTCCCCAACGGCTACCAGTTCATCTGGTCCGGCCGCGCCCCCGACAGTAAACGACCGCACGAACACGGAGTTGGCGCCCTCCTGTCCCCCGACACCGCCAAGCTCTTGCGTGCCGCCGATGCCGGCTTTGCCGCCATCAACGAGCGCATCATGGTCTTGCGGTTTCAACCCAACGGCACCCTCCCCATGACCGTCGTCATCGCTTACGCCCCTACGGAAGCCGCCGCCGACGAGCCCGCCAAGGATCTGTTCTACGAGCGGCTCAACGAAGCCCTTTCCAACACCCCCTCACACCACTTCCTCCTGGTCCTTGGCGACTTCAACGCCAAGGTCTCCGCAGCGTCCCACACCGTTTACCCAGCGGTTGGTCGCCACACCTGCCCCCCCCCACACAGCACAACCTTGACCTTCCCACCCAACTCCCCCCTCGCTGAGTTCCACCACAAACCCGGCATCAACGACAACGGACACCGGCTCCTTGACCTGTGCGCCGCGCACAACCTCGTTGTCACTTACTCCTTCTTCCCACACACCCCGTCGCGCGTCTACACCTGGTACAGCCGTACCGGCAAAGACTGCAACATCCCCGACCACATCCTCGTCCGACGTCCCCACTTGAGCTCAGTACGAGACGTCCGCGCGCGATGCCCCCTGACCAGACCACTCCTCACCGTCGTCAAACCTGACCACGCCCTCGTCACCACCCTCATCCGGCTCCGTTTCTCCAAAACATGGACCCACACGCGCGCCCACCACCCACGCCCCGCTCCGACCCCTCGCTACTTCACAGACCTTCTCCGCGACCCCGACACGCGACTGAGGTACGCAGCGGCTGTCACAGACGCCCTCGCCATCCCCCCTCCCGCACCCCTTCCCCTCACCCTCGACCAACAACTGGCCCACTTCATCGTATCCATTCACGCCGCGGCCAGCGATGTCCTAGGCCCCCGCCCACCCGAGGTCCCCATCGACTTCACCCTCTCTGACCGTTCGCTCGAGATCGCCAGAAACCTGCAAGCTGCCGGCGCTGAGGGCGCCCCCCGGGAGCAGTCCAAGCACCTGGAGTCCGACCTCAAATCCTCCATCCGTGACGACTCCGACTCCCACAGGAGCGCCGCCGCCAAGCACGTGCAGAACGATTTCGACAACAACAAACCCCACACCGCCCAC
>VFSX01000178.1:15000-30000 GCA_016618255.1 Chlamydomonas sp. UWO 241
TGGCGTCTGACGCCGTGGCCGACACTGTCGTGCGCTGGCGCCACGAGCTGCGCCGCTGCGTGGACTCGACTGCAGTCTTCGACGTCCTCAGTGACCGCGAGGAGGCGCAGCACCAGGCGCTGTGGCCCGCTTTCCTCGCCGCCAAGGTTGCGGGAAGCGGGCGCAGTTCCACCGCGCGCGCCTCGTCGTTGACGGCGAGCGGGTGCCTGCACCTGCTTGCTAGATGGCATTCCCTCTGGGGGGTTTTTTGAAGGGGAGGTGGCGCCACACGCGTGCGGTGGCGGGTGCGGTGTGGTCGCTGAGAAGAGTGCTGCGGCGGTTGTGCTACTAGCCCCGCTTCCGGTGGTCTGCGGGAGGGCTTTTTGGTCCCTTCATGGTTTTATACCTTGGGTCCGCCCTCTGGCCATTTGAGGGGCTGGGTGTGCAGCCTGCACAGTGGTGCTGCTTGCTTGGCGCCCGCCACCAAGTGTGGATGGCGTTACCGTGGGCTACTTATAGCTTGATGATGATGATGAGAGTTTTACAATCCACTTCTGGCGGTCACACGTACGGTTCCAAAGCTCCAGTGGGACTTAGAGAAACAAGGCTCAAGGCCCACAAAAGGTCAAGCTACAAGTAGCCCATGGTAACGCCGTCCACACTTGGTGGCGGGCGCCAAGCAAGCAGCACCACTGTGCAGGCTGCACACCCAGCCCCTCAAATGGCCAGAGGGCGGACCCAAGGTATAAAACAATATATAGCTTGACCTTTTGTGGGCCTTGAGCCTTGTTTCTCTAAGTCCCACTGGAGCTTTGGAACCGTACGTGTGACCGCCAGAAGTGGATTGTAAAACTCTCATCATCAAATATATATATATGTATGTATGTATATGGCCACCCCCACCCAAGTTGGCCTCATAAGTCGGACATTTCCGAAAACGCCCGAACGACCCTCCCGCCCCGCCCCGCCGCCACCCGCGGCACCCAAGATGTGTGTTAGGATGATAGCAGGCTTTTAAGACTGTCGCTGGTCCTGCGGAGAGGCGTGGGCGTGTGCGCTGGGGGAGGGGCGCCCCCACTGCATGGGCGCATGGAACTTTCCAGCCGCCATGCACGGCCAAAACTGCATGCGCGGGCCTAATTCCAGCGCCACGAGCTTTCTACGTATTCCATTAAGTTTGCCTTCAAGTGGCGACGCGCGCGATCTTGTCTGCGTGACGCCCGTGGTGGAACATTCCGAACTTCGGATCGGAAGATCACCACCGATAGCTCTCTTCTGGACCTCATTCCACAGCCAAAAGTTTGAGATTTGGCCCAGTTGGTTCGTGTTCGAAGGGCATCGCATGACGTTGCGTGCTCGCGCGTCCAGATGCCGAAAGGTCCAGCGGCACGTGAAAACACACCTCGTGCCGCTGCACCTTTCGACGTCGTGTCGCGCGCACACGCAACCTCATGCGCAGCCCTTCAAAAACGAACCAAATGGGCCAAATCTTAAACTTTTGGCTGTAAAATTAGGTCCGGGGGTTCTTCCTAGGGGGAGAACGCCGCACCTAAAGTTTTGATTTTCCATGCGATGTCCGACTTTGTGACACTTATGAGGCCAACTTGGGTAGGGGTGGCCATATATATAGAGAGAGGCAGAGGCAGCGAGAGAGATAGGAGAGGGAGACAGAGACAGAGACAGAGACAGAGACAGAGACAGAGAGAGTGCGGAAAGGACAGCGCACACGAGAGCAGGAGTGGGCGTGGAACAGACGATAATATCCAGCCACATACAGCCTCACCGTTGAGTTCACTAGCGACAGCGATGACCCCTCAATGTGCATCATTGTATCGCGCAGGATGAGGGTGGAGCGAGTGAGGGAGATGCTGCTCCCGTCAAGGATGCCGACAAATGGTATCCCCTGCGATTTTGCGAGTGTGTGGTGTGTGTGTGTGTGTGTGTGTGGCTGCAAGAAAGAGGCAGAGAGGGCAGAGAGGGCAGAGAGATTGTCTCCCATGATGAGGGTGGAGCGAGTGAGGGAGATGCCGCTACCATCCAGGATGCCAACAAACGGTATCCCCTGTGTTTATGAAAGTGTGTGTGTGTGTGTGTGTGGCTGCAAGAATGAGAAAGAGCGATCAGAGAGAGAGGGGGTGTCTGTCCAAGGATGAGGGTGAAGCGAGTGAGGGAGATGCTGCTCCCGTCGAGGATGCCGAGAAATGGTATCCCCTGCGTGCATGCAAGTGTGTGTGGCGTGTATGGCGTGTGTGTTTGTGTGTGTGTGTGTGTGTGTTTGTGTTTGTGTTTGTGTGTGTGTGTGCGTGTTGTTGTGTGTGTGTGCGTGTGTGCGTGTTGTGTGTGTGTGTGTGAGTGTGCGTGTGAGAGTGTGTGTGTGTGTGAGTGTGTGTGTCTGCAAGATAGAGACAGAGGAAGCAGGGATAGAGACCTTGTGTGTCCTAGTATGAGAGGCTGCTGCCGTCCAGACCGCCAACACACATAATTCCGTGCGTTAATGAAAACATGTTTGGCGTGTGTGTGCGTGTGTGTGTCGTGTGTGTGTGAGAAAGAAGGGGAGAGGAACGAAGCGCAGAGGGAGAGAGAGAGAGAGAGTAAGATGGACGAGAGATGAGATAGCCAGTGGTTTCCCCCAGAATGGGTGTTGAGCGAGTCAGGGAGAAGGATCTGCAAACGAGGACGCCAACGAATGGAATGCACTGCGTTTATTCAAGTGTGTGTTTGCCCGCATGCGCGTGTGTGTCTGTGTGTGTGTGTGTGTGTGTGTGTGTGTGTGTGTGTGTGCGTGTGTGTGCTACATGGTAAGCCGAAGAAATATGTGCAGCCGCATGAGTGACTGCGATGACACCCGCCCACCTGCACCTCCCACAGCGTGTCGTTCATCTCGACACTCGTGTTGAGAATCAAGACGGCTGGCCATGGCGAGAAGCGGTCTTTGTACGGGCCCGGGGCGCTGCTTGAGCTGCCTGTGTGTGTGTGTGTGTGTGTGTTGAGCATCAGCACTGCTGGCCATGGCGAAGGCGGTCTTTGTACTGGCCCGGGGAACTGCTTGAGCTGCCTGTGTGTGTGTGTGTGTGCGTGCGTGCGTGTGTGTGCGTGCGTGCGTGTGTGTGTGTGTGTGTGTGTGTGTTGAGCATCAGCACTGCTGGCCATGGCGAAGGCGGTCTTTGTACTGGCCCGGGGAACTGCCTGAGCTTGTGTGTGTGTGTGTGTGTGTGTGTGTGTGTGTGCGTGTGTGTGCGTGTGTGCGTGTGTATGTGTGTGTGTGTGTGCGTGTGTCTGTTTGCGTGTGTGTGCGTGTGCGTGTGCGTGTGCGTGTGCGTGTGCGTGTGCGTGTGCGTGTGCGTGTGCGTGTGCGTGTGTGTGTGTGTGTGTGTGCTGGACGAGTGGTGGAGAGGGGTGTTTGTGCTGAGATACAGGTGCAATTGGCAAATCAGGCTTTCCCGATGCATCTCTCTCTGTCTCTGTCTCTTCTCTCTCTCTTTCTCTCTCTCTCTCTCTTCTCTCTCTCTTTCTCTCTCTCTCTCTCTTCTCTCTCTCTCTCTCATTCTCTCTGTTTCTGTCGGTTATCTCTTCATCTCTAACTCCCCCCCTCCCCCCTCTCACTCTGTCTCCTCAACTTCTGACATCAGCCATTGGCTGCTCGAGAAGCAAAGCACAGCGCCGGCGGCAAACAGCGCCACTTACTCTTTCTGTTTCTCTCGCTTTCCTGATGTTTCTCTATGTATGTGTCTCCCCTTATCTCTCCCTCCCTCCCTCCCTCCCTCACATATATCTCTCCCTCTCTGTCTCTCTCCCCTCACCTTCGGATATAAGCCATTGGCTGCTCGAGAAGCGAAGCGCAGTGCCGGCACTACCACCACCACCGCACTATCTCTCTCGCTTTCCCTTTTCATCTCCCCCTCCCCCCCACACACACTCACCTTTTGATATCAGCCATAGGCTGCTCAAGAAGCGAAGCGCAGCGCCAGCGGCTAACAGCACCACAATACCCACACCACCGCGCTTTCCCACTCTCCCTATCTCTGTCTCTCTCTCTTTCTCGCGCGCACGCACACATTTCATCTCTGTCTCTTTTTATCTGACCCCCACACACACACACTTTCCTTCCAATATCAGGCATTGGCTGCTCAAGAAGCAAAGCGCAGCGCCAGCGGCGAACAGCACCACAATACCCCCGCCACTGCGCTATCCCACTCGCTATGCCTCTCTCTCTCTCTCTCTTTCTGGCGCGCGCGCGCGTGCTCCATCTTCTTATCTCTCCTTATCCCCCCCCCACACACACACACACCACACACACACACACACACACACACACACTCACTCACCTTCCGATATCAGGCATTGGCTGCTCGAGAAGCGAAGCGCAGCGCCAACGGCAAACAGCACCACAATTACCCCCACCACCTGGCTACACCACTCCCTCTGTTTCCCTCCCTCTTGCTTTCTCACGCGCACGCACGCGTTCTCTCTCATCATCTCTCCTTCACTCCCCCTCCCCCCCTCCCTCCCAAGCACACTCACCTTCCGATAGCAGCCACTGACTGCTCGAGAAGCAGAGCGCAGCGCCGGCGACGATCAGCGCCACTTACTGTCTCTTTTTCTCTCTTTCTGGATGTTTCTCTATGTAAGTGTCTCGTCTTGTCTCTTCCTCCCTCCCTCCCTTCCATATCTCTCTCTCCCTCTCCCTATCTCTCTCCTTACCTTCGGATATTAGCCACTGACTGCTTGAAAAGCGAAGCGCAGCGCCAGCGGCAAACAGCGACGTTCCGCGCTGCTCAACGGTCGAAATGTATGCGAGAACGTTTGAGTCCAGGAGTGTCCTGTGAAAGGGCAGAGCAAAGCAGGGGACATCAGAGGCAGTGATTCCATTTTCGGAGTTTGGGGCGGGATTTGGAAGCCTTGGGCCGGATATCCAGACAAATGGCTCATTACGTCGATTAAAATTCATGACAAGGAAAGCACTGGTCAGAGGGCAGGGCAGAGCAGATTGATGAAGTGTGGCTTCTTTGTCTGCACAAGGGGGGGGGGGGGGGTTGGAGCAAGGCTGCAGCCTGCCCAGCTACACGTGGCACCACCGCCGCCACCACCACAATGCGACAACGCAACACCACCACCCGCCATCACCACAAATATACGCCAACCCTACCACAATCCCAACTATCAAGGCGGTGGTGGGCGCGTGCAGGTGACGCAGTGATCCCCCTGCGAGCCGTATACCGCTCAGAGCCGGATTTCCCACTTCTCAGAAAACCACCCCGTACTTGGTGGGAGAGGGCGTGGAAGGATGCGTTGGAAAGCTCTCGCCAAGAGCAGCACAGCGGCATGCGTTGCGTGGACACCCGCTGTGTATTGCGACTGGTGTGAGCGGTTAAAGTTGCTCGAGCCGGGAAACAACTAATTTCTAAAATCCTTCCCAGGGACCACTGAGGTGACGTGGTGCCTCAGGCAGTCGGCAGTTCGCCTCATGCGGTTTCATCGCGCCTGAGAGTGTCCGCAGTTCGGACATATTTTGAGGCGTCGCATAAAAGGCTGGTGCTGCAGACCACCCTACAGCATACCCGATGCCTGAGGCGGCGCATCAGTCGGCGTGTTTACTTGCGCAGATCAGGCGGCGCCTCAGGCGCGCCGAGACCGCTCGAGGCGCACCACCGACCGCATCAGGCGTTATGACCGCATTCACCCGCGCGGATCAGACGATGGGGCTTGTGGTAGGGCAGTGTGGCCCCATGGTGGCCACCACCAGCACCACCGCCACCTCACAACCTGCTACCGCCACCACCCGCCATCACCACCAATACCCGACCACCTACCAGGTGAAGTAGTCACCAAGCACGAGCTCAGACTCCTGCAGCGCCAGAGAGCTGTTCTTCATCTCCAGCCTGCGTTGCATCATCATGGTTCATTGTTCAGGGGTTGCGGGTAATCCCAGCAGCAGCGGCAGCGGCAGCGGCGGCGGCAGCGGCGGCGGCGGCGGCGGCGGTGGCAGCAGCAGCAGCCCTTCCGCATTCACAACGCACGAGGCGGCGCCTCAGGCGTCCCATTCCCTGGCGCGGATCAGGCGGCGCCTCTGGCACGCCGACCGCCTGATGCGCACCCACGATCGCCTCAGGCGTCGTCTTAGGCGTTATCCAAACCGCCTCAGAAGCTACACCGACCGCCTTAGGCGCCCAACACCGCCTGAGGCGCACCCCGGACCGTCTCACATGTTATGACCGCATTCCCTGGCGCGGATCAGACGTTGGGATTTTGGTAGGGCAGTAGCAGCAGCAGCAGCAGCAGCAGCAGCAGCAGCAGCAAGCAGCAGCAGCAGCAGCAGCAGCAGCGGCGGCACAGCACAGCACCAGCAGCAGCGGCGCATCATCATCAGCAGCAGCTGCAGCAGCAGCAGCACCACCGCGACCGAACACACGACGACTCCCATCACTGCTACTCACCAGTTGTGCTTAGTCAGCGTCAGCTTCGAGCGCGACAGTGTAACGATGCCGACGCCCTCCATGTGCAGTGTGTTGTTCTCGACAAGTGTGGCCTGTGGTGAGTGTTGGAACAAATCAGAGTGTGGGCGCAGTTGGAGAAGCAGAGTTGGTCGTTGTACCAATGGTTTGCTGGCTGCGCGGGGCAGCGCTAGCGCTGCTATGCTGCCACAGGCGCAGATTCGTGGTCTTGACAAGCGTCGCCTGTGGGAGAACTTGGAGCAGCAGAGAATGGCGTTGAGTTGTACCACTGATTTACTGCAGCAATATACCCTACAGCAGTATTTACCCACTGTTTAGCTTCCACGAGCGTGCCTTCATTGTGGCAAGTGGCAAGGTGATGCGCTCGTTTGGGAAGGCCCTAACAAGTAAATCGGACGCATGCACCTAGCAGCCTGAAATAAGGGGCCATCCGCTAACCTGCCACTCACATCCATGCTCATCAGTTGAACGTTGGTGTGCGCGTCCGGGCATGCAGGCAATACAAACTCAAGAAGGTCCTATCTATGCAGACAAACAGGCCAGCGTTATCAGCCTAGTATACTAGGGGGCCGTTTCCAGCGTGGCGCCGCCCCTCTTACTCACATTCGGGCTGGTCACTTGAACGTGGGTGTGCGCGTCCAGGCACGCACTACGAATGCAGAAAGCTCCTATATATGCGGACACACATATCAGCGTGATCTGCATTTAATAATCAGACGCCTTCCGGCGCGGCGCCGCCACTCTTACTCACATCCATGCGGGTCACTTGCACGTTGGCATGGCGCCCGGGCACGCACTCTTATAATTCAGAAAGCTGTCATTTTTCAGACAGATCAGCGTAAGCAGCCTAGTATGATGAGACGCCGGCCCTCTTTCTCACATTCATGCTGGTCAGTTGAACGTTGGTGTGCGCGTCCGGGCATGCACTCTGGAAAATCAGAAAGCTTATTTGCAGTCACACATATCGACGTGATCAGCCTAGTATATACTAAGGGGCCTTCTGGCGAGGCACTGACACTCTTACTCTTACTCTCACCCTTATGATTCAGACAGCTCCCATCTATGCAGACATATCAGCGTGAGCAGCCTAGTATAATGAGGCGCCGGCCCTCTTACTCACATTCATGCTGGTCAGTTGAACATTTGCGTGTGCGTCCGGGCATGCACTCTTAGACTGCACAACGCTCCCATCTATGCAGACATATGCGCATACGTGATCAGCCTAGTTTAATGGGGGGCCTTGTCCAGCGTGGCGCCGCCTTCTTACTCACAACCATGCTGGCCACCTACACGTTGGTGTGCGCGTCCGGTCACGTACTCTTGAGCATTCAGACAGCTTCCATCTAAGCAGACCCACAGATTAGCGTGATCAGCCTAGTATATACAGAGGGACGTTTCGGCGAGGCGCCACCCCTCGTACTCACATCCATTCTAGCCAGTTCAACATTGGTGTGCGCTTCCAGGTACTCTTAGACTTCAGAAAACTCCAATCTCTGCAGACAGATCAGCGTGATCAGCCTAGCATATACAGAGGGACCTTTCTGCGAGGCGCTGCCACTCTTACTCACATCCATTCTGACCAGTTCAAGATTGGTGTGCGCTTCCAGGCACTCTTAGACTTCAGAAAACTCCAATCTCTGCAGACAGATCAGCGTGATCAGCCTAGCATATACAGAGGGACCTTTCTGCGAGGCGCTGCCACTCTTACTCACATCCATTCTGACCAGTTCAAGATTGGTGTGCGCTTCCAGGCACTCTTAGACTTCAGAAAACTCCAATCTCTGCAGACAGATCAGCGTGATCAGCCTAGTATATACAGAGGGACCTTTCTGCGAGGCGCTGCCACTCTTACACACATCCATTCTGGCCAGTTCAACATTGGTGTGCACGTCCGGGCACTCTTAGAATTCAGACAGCTCCCATCTCTGCAGACAGATCAGCGTGATCAGCCTAGTATGATGAGTCGCCGCCACTCTTACTCACATTCATGCTGGTCAGTTGAACGTTGGTGTGCGCGCCCGGGCACTCTTAGAATTCAGAAAGCTCCCATCAATGCAGACAGATCAGCGAGATCAGCCTAGTATAATGAGGCGCCGGCCTCTAACTCACATTCATGGTGGTCAGTTGAACGTTGGTGTGCGCGTCCGGGCATGCAGGCTGCTCGAGGCACGCCATGACCTGTGAGGGGGCCGGCGAAGGGGGTGGTCTTCTTGGTCACGTCATGGAATTGTCTGCACACAAACGCGCTTCGCACACACACACACACACACACAAAGATATCAATTTAACCACAACTCTGCGTGCGTTGCAGGAACCTCCGCCATATCAAAAGGCCCCGGCCCATGCGCAATCAGGGCGCCAGAAGCTCGGGTCGTGTCATTGGATGTGGGTGCGCACCCCATGCACGGGGCCTTGAGCACAAACACACAAACGCACACACACACACACATACAGCCACAGAGACCGATCGAACACACACCTCTGCGTGCCTTGCGGGCACCTCAGAAGTGTTGAAAGGCCCCGGCCCCAGAGCGATCAGCGCGCCAGAAGCTTGGGTCGTGTCATTGGATGTGAGTGCGCTCTCGGGGCGCCACCATTCGGAGGATGTGCCGTTGAGTGCGTATGTCCCGTCGCGAGTTCGTGTCATGTACGACTGTGTGCACAGTGTGGTGGTGGTGGTGGTGGGGCAGGGGTTGTGTGGGTGTGTGTGGGTGTGTTGGGGGCCTGTTTATTTGTCACAAGTTGTGAGCGACCCCCTATCCCCTGGAAGCAGTTGAGACATATTTTGGAGGCGTCGCACAATAGCTCTCCTCTTTGCTCTGGGACTACACGTTGGCAGGCAGCCGGCTGGTGGCTACCGCCCCTCACAAGTAATTGTTAGGGCCAGAACTGGACTTGGGTCTAGGCGGTGGTACCAGGACTAGGGTAGTCTTTGCTGGAAAGCCGATGTAACTGTAACTGTGACTGTGAGCGGGGAGACAGCACTCCGAGGAGGTGCCGGTGAGTGCGTATGGCCCGTCGCGAGCTCTTGCCATGTACGACTGTGTGCAGAGTGTGTGTATGTGGGGGGGGGGGGCATGTGGCAGTGTGTACGGGTGTGTGAAGGGGTGTGGTCGATTTCACAGTCCGTCGGACGCCTTTGATGGCGCATTAGACCCGGTGTGTGTGCGTGTGTGTGTGTGTGTGTGTGTGTTTTGGGGCCTGTGTTTGTCACAAGTTGTGAGCGGGAAGACACGACTCCGAGGAGGTGCCGTTGAGTGCGTATGGCCCGTCGCGAGCTCTTGTCATGTATGCCTGTGATGTCAGATAGAGAGAGACAGTGTGTTGGGGGAGGAGGGGGGGGGCATTGCGTGTGTGGGTGCATTCATTGACCGGCATTGCGTGTGTGGGTGCATTCATTGACCGCCCCATGCAGCCCCCATGCGGCCCCATGCGATGCGTGCCCGACGGTTTTCAACCGATAGCTTCTGAGGCCCAGTTTTACACGCCCTCGCTTACCCCGCCAAACTGTGCTCTGTCAGGTCCAAGCTGCATGCTTCTAACCAGCGAGTTGAAAGCAGCGACATCGCCAGAGTCCTCGCTCCTGTCGCACGTCGCGTCTACACGTAGCACACTGTCGCTCAGCACCAACGTCGAGCTTGTGTCAGCGTCCGATGGATGAGCCAGCGCCATGATCGCCAACATCAGCATGAGTGCACGGGTACTCCATGCGATCCAGCGCGGCGCCTGTCGACCAGTGGTCATTGCTACAGCCGTTTGATCTGGGAGAGGTTTCGATATGCGGATGAGGGTGGGTTTGGGGGGTCTGCGCTTGCGAGTATGAAGGGTGGAAGGCAGTATGAAGGGTGGAAGGCGAGAGGGTGGTGTGAATGACCACCCTTTCGGAGCAGCATGGGGTAAACGGGGTGGCCGCTTTGGCTCAACGCTTGCATTTAACTGCAAGTTCTTGCAGCACGACTAGCTTGGTTAGGGCACCGCCAACCACGCCCACAGCCCTAGTCTGCCCGACTCCTTTGCACCGATAGCGGCACAGGTGCGCATGCAGAGGATGTGCACCTGGCATTGCCGCAGGGTGGTCGAATATCTAGGGCCTGCGCGCGCAAGAGGCGGGCCCATGTGCGGTTGGTGCCCATGCGCCCATGTGCACTGCATGGCGCGCGCGCGTGTGCCCATGCAGGCCAGCACAACGCAGCATTCGCCGTGCACGTGCAAGCAGGTCCAGACAGCCGCCATGGTACTCGCATGCGCCCATGTGGAGGCGGCTGTCGATGCAGAGGTGGGGATACTATGCTTGGTGCATTTGCCCCGCCCACACGCACACACGGCCTGCCCCCATGCGCCTACCCCACATGTGCTCGCCCCAATGCGTGCGCAGGCCCGAGCGCCCTGCCTGTCGCCGGACAACTTGCTGGCCGTCTTTTTCCACGCCGGTGTGTGGCCAGACAAGGAGGGCCAGAGGCTGGCTGGCGCCCATGCGCTGGCGCCCATGCGCACACAGATCCAGGAAATCGCCATGGCGCTCGATGGATCCCACGTGGAGGAGGTTGCCTCTGATGAGGTGCGGGACGGGCGCATGGCGCATGGTGGACAGTGCCGAGCGCATGCAATCCCATCGTGTTTCCTCCACGCATGCACACGGCCCATGCATGACGTTTCGTCCGTTGCACCTACAGGTATTCCGCATCATGGACCTCCCCCCGCCGCTGCTGCTGGACGTACTCGTACGTGCCGGCGCCTGGCCCGAGGTGGAGGGCCAGCCTCTGGGATGGCGCAACAGAAACTACGCATTCATGGAGATGCGCGTCCACTCGACGCTGTCTGTGTGCCGGGCGTGGCGGGCCATGCTGAGGGGCAGCCCTTTCCACATGGCCGAGCTGCTGTCGGGCGCCCACGGAGGCTCGACGGAGGAGGCTCTCGTGGGGGCATGTGCGATGGGACACGAGCCGGCGGCTCGTCACATCCTGGAGCTGCCGCGACCACCACGTGCGGACTGTATGGGCGGAGCCGCGCTCATCTCAGCGTCCAGGAACGGCTACGAGGGCGTCGTGCGCCTGCTACTCGAGTTCCCCCGCCACGCGCCCCATGCTGACGCATACAACGGAGCGGCGCTGGTACTTTCGGCCTGGTCTGGTCACGAGTCGATCGTTCGCCTGCTGTTAGGCTTCGGCGAGCACTCCCCGCGCGCGGACTGCCAGGGGGGTAAGGCATCCGCGGGCGTCCGACAACCGCCACACTTCCATCGTGCGCCTGCTCAGAGGGTGGCCGAAGCATGCGCCGGACATAGGCTGCATAGGTCGGGACTCGGCGTGACTTTCAGGAGATCTCTGCTCCTACTTCTGACTCCCTGGTAGGCTGGCACGCTGCGTGGCCTTGCGTGCTCTACTAGCAGAGCTACCGTAGACGCGTAGTCTACGCCTGAACTCACGCCCTGGGGTCCTCCGGGCATGTGCATGTAAAAACCAAAAAAATGGAAAAACGCACAGGACATTATTGGGCAGCGCTCACCGGGACCGCCTCGCATGAGAATTTGACGGTGATTTTGCCGACGGTCGTCGGAGCCGCGTTTACCGCGCCTGGTATGACAGGGAGCCATTGCTGCCTCTGCAGTTGGCAGCAATGCGTGAGTTTCGGATCCAAGTCAGTTTTGAATTGAATTTCGACCCGATTACCCGCCCAACACAATTGCAAGCACAGCGACACCCCTCCTAGTGCTGGAAAACGAGCAGCGGGGCGGCATGCACGCTCACACACACATGCACATGCGCGCACACGCACACACCCACACACCCACACACACCCCACACACACACAGGCACACCGAAACCGACAACAAAAAAACGTCACGTGGCATGGGCCGGCCACGCTAGCATGAGTGGCTGAAAATCCGCATGCCCACACCCCCAAACACACAGGTTTTACACGTACGCGCCGGGAGGATTCAAGGCCTAGACTACACGTCTAGGGGGGCTCTACTAGGGGAGCCTGCAAGGCCACGCAACGCGCCAGCCTACCAGTACACACCAGTGATCCCTGGGAAGGATTTAGCAATGAATTCGTATTCCGTCTTTTCCCGGCTTTTTCCCGTCACAAATAGTTTTTTCCCGCTTTTTCCCGGCACAATTATTTTTACCTGCGCGGAAAAGCGGGAAAACGGAATCGCCTACAAAACAATTAATAAAAACAAATCCACTCCGATTCCTTTCTGAGCAGTATACTGCTCATGCGGGGATCACTGTAAAAAAACAGTCCTTGTGATGTATGCAATCTGGTTCAACTTAGCCTGAAGAAGCTGGAAGGAAGTTGTCTGTCAGGTCGTTAATTTGAGAATTAGAAACCGGTACACACGCACACAAGGTTGCACGGGACGCTATTCCTGAGGGGGAGTCAGCGTCCTGACTGTACGTAGGACGTAGGACGGTACCGCAGGACGCAGTACAAGGACGCGGGGAGGTGAGAAAGCGAGTAAGTGCCCACACCCGTCACACATAACTCCGTCGCCTCTCCATGGATTTACGACCTAAGCAGTTCCTTGCAAAGCACTTTCTTTAAGCTCTCCATCGCATGTCGATTTGTCCGAATCGGTGCAGCAGCCAGGGAGTTATGACCGTGGCCTTTTTTGTGTGGCAAGTAAAGGCGTCTGGTGCTGCCGCCGATCGCATCCTGCAGTACGCACCCCAGCGTACTGTCAGGACGCAGGACGTAGTACCGCACCCCAGTACAAATCACGTCCCGTGCAGCCCTGGCTGGAGGACGGACCGGACGACGGCGAGGGCGCATGATGTGGAGGGCATCCACCGCTCGTGGCGATGCTGGCCCGTTTGCTGGGCCAGAACACACACAGCGGTAGCGACAGCGACAGCAGCAGCGACGGCAAGGCCCATGCGCGCAGACCTCGACGCAGTTGCCGCCCTCAAAACAGATCGACTCAGTGCCGTGCAGCCGGCTGGTGACCACCGCCCCTCAAAATTTATTGTTATGGCCAGAACTGGACTTGGGTCTAGGCGGTGGTCCTAGGACTAAAAGGTAGTCTTCGCTGGAAAGCCGATGTAACTGAAACTGTAGTGCTGTGCGCGCTGTGGGCTTCGGGTTGCAGGGCGGGCGCGTGCTGCTGGACAGATCAGACAGGATTGGCCTGGTTGGCGCGAAGCTGCGTGCCAGTATCTCACAGCATGCAACCCTACCAGACCAGACCCCTGACATACGCGTCTCAGACGCGTCTGTAACCCGCCTGCAATCCAGCTCCGCGTCTGTAACCTGTCTGTAACCCAGCTCCGCAAGCAACATCCGCAACAGCGCACCCACCTGCCCCCCTACGCCCTGCGCGTCGGCCATGGCTGCTCGACCACAGCTTGCAAGCTCCTGTGACGCGATGTAGCTGCACACTGGCAGGTAGAAGTGACTGACACGTTCCTGGAGTGTAGAGCAGACGGAATCTGGTGGGCGTGGCGATATGCCCAACACACCCGCCGACGCCGGGGTTCTGATACTGAAAATCTTTTGTGCACCTTCTTGAGATGGAAGATTGGGGGGCTATTGGGTGTAGAGGCTGTGATGTTCGCGCGATCAGAGGCACTGCTGGAAGAGGAGGCTAAGAACTGCTGCATTTGCGAGTCAAACAAGCCCGGGGCAAGAACAGGCAGCTTATTCATCAGACTCACTCTGTAATTACCATCCCTTGCGCACCCAACTGCCTGCCTGCCTTGCTCTTCCCTGACTACTTTTAAGATTTGTGTCTCAAACATGCGCGGTGGGTCTGATCATTGCTATCGTGTGAGCACATGCTGCCAATATACCGACCAAACGCCGCTACTATGCCCAACTGCACCCGCACATGCGTGCCCACCCGTGCACGCACACTGATAGCAGCATGCCCATCTACTGCCTGCCATTCAAGCTATCCGCCAGTTCATTCCTTGCCCATTCCGCAGCCGCCAGGCAGCTGCAGCACCATCCACCAGCACAGGCAGCGATGACGATCAGCCACGCCTCCTGCCACCCGCCGCCATCAGAGATAGAACGTTCCCGGGCACACTGGCAGCGCGCTGGCACAGTCGCACAGTACGCCCCAAAAAGTTTTCGGGCACGCCTCGGCAGCCGCCCCCCACAGGCTGCAAGGATCCATTCGCCATCACCGCCGCCGTGCACGCTCAATCCCTCGCCATACCCCCCATTTCCTGGCCTGGCAGCTGCGCCTCTCGGTAGTCCCAGTCACCCTCCGCTTCCCGCCCCCACCCGCCTCCCCCTCGCCCCGACCGTCCCCCTCCATCGCCATTGTCGTCATCGGCTCCGGGGAACTCGTCGCCGTACCGGGCAGAGTGGACGCCCCCGTTGCCCCACTGGTAGTGCCGCCCTTCATCGCTGTACCACGAGCGGTCGTCATACTGCGGACGAAAGGGCCGGGGTTCAGTCAGCGTGGGCGGTCAGGGGGCGACATGCATGTGCGTGCGTGGTCAGGGTGATGGCTAGACCTGATGGGCAGGGGTGGGACTGGTAGGCTGGCGCGCTGCGTGGCCCTGCCGGCTCCCCATTCATCCATCAACCCCCCTCCAGTCTGAGTCTACATTTAAAA
>VFSX01000178.1:32500-40000 GCA_016618255.1 Chlamydomonas sp. UWO 241
CACCAGCCACAGCTGCGCCAGCGCCAGCGCCGCATCGCGCCCCTTCCCCGCGTGACGCCCCCCAAGGCCTTCGCAGTACCCATTCGTGCACAACGATTCATGACATGCAGGCAGCCAGCTGCGCCAGCGCCAGCCCCCCTTGGCATTGCACTCTCCAGAAGAAAAAAAACTGCGTAGCAGTCATTTTGTTGTGCATTCAAGCATGTCATTTCACATTCAGTGAAATGCAGCAGGCCCAGATAGAGATCGAGTGAGCGCCAGTGCCGCCTCCTCTCACCCCTCCTTGGCTTGCGTTCTTTTAAAACAAACTGTGCAGCAGACATTCATGCACACCCATTGAGTGGCATGCCCTGCCAGGCGGCAGCTGCGCCAGCGCCAGCGCTGCTTCCTTGACCCCTTCCCATGCCCATGCGCTCTCCTCAAAACCTGCGCAGCATCCATACTTGCACACAAATTCAGTACCAGACACAGTACTAGTGGGCGCCAGCGCCAGCGCCGCCCCCCCCTCTCCTTTGCCCGTGCGTCCCCCTAAAGACATGCACCGCACTCGTCCGTGCCAACAAATCCAGTCGCATGCAGCAGGAGTCGTAATAGGTGAACAGCTGTGGTAGGTGAGGTCTCTGAGGCGTCTCTCAGTTCTGTCTCCCACTGAGCCTGCAAAATTCCCCCCACTTCCCCTTGCGATTTCCCTCACCTCCTCGTGAGGGACTCCAACTAGTCCCACTGAACTGTACAATCCCCCTCGCTTCCCCTTACAATTTCCCCCACTTCCTCGTGATGAACTCCAACTAGCTCCATTCCCAGCATCCCAAGCACTGGCGGTCTGGCCTCTATAGGCTGCAGCCTACCCTACCACATTCACAACGCCTCAGGCGGCGCCTCAGGCGTCCCATTCCATGGCGCGGATCAGGCAGCGCCTCAGGCGCTCCGACCGCCTGAGGCGCCGCCTGAGGCGCACCCACGATCGCCTCAGGTGTCGCCTCAGGCGTTATCCAAACCGCCTCATACGCCACACCGACCGCCTCAGGCGCACACCACCGCCTGAGGCGCACCCCGGACCGTCTCAGACGTTATGATCGCATTCCATGGCGCGGATCAGACGTTGGGATTTTGGTAGGGCCCGTGAGGTTCAACGGAGGGCGCGGCCCTGCTGTTTGAGTGAGCGTCTAGAGCTACTTCGAAGGACCAACCGACTGTTATGTCCATCACAGCTGATGTCCAGCTGCGAACCTGAACGAGGCCCGTGAGGTTGAACGGCGGGAGCGCGAGGTGGATGAGGAGAGCTTGCCTCGGTGTGCATGTTTGCCCCGATGCTCCTGCGGCAAGTCAATGCTGCTAGTTCTAAGGCCCAGCAGCCTCTGTTGTCATGTAATCAACTCTTCTCTAAACCCAATTCTCTAAACCCGATTGAGCATTCATCTGTACGAGGCCCGTGAGGTTGAACAGAGGTTGATGAGGAGAACTTTCCATCTCACTCCAACTAGTTCCATTCCCAGCATACCAAGCTTTGGCGGCCCGGCCTCTATTATAGACCATTGAAAGGCCAATCAGCTTCCGTTCCGGAGACCAGATCGCGTGCGATTTACCTGTACAATGCCCGTGAGGTTGAACGGAGGACGCGCGAGGTCGATAAGGAAGGCGTCGCCGATGGAGATGTTCTTGTTGTCGCTGTCCTCTGCATAGGGGTAGCTCCCGACCGCGAGCCACTTTGCACCGCTGCGCTTGGCCTGTGTTGTTGTTGGTGGTAATGGTGTGAGTGGTTATGGTGTGATCATGATGTGTCGGTCATGGTTGAAGGTTGAGGGTTGATTGTTCAAGTGTTTGTGCTGCGTGTGTGCGCGGTTGCGTGCTGCCGAGCGCGAGCCGCTTTGCACCGCTGCGCTTGGCCTGCGTGCGGGATGGTGGCGGTGGTGGTGACGATGTGTTGTTAACGGCTGAAGGTCGAAGGCTGAGGGTTCAAGCAGGCTTCAAGTGTGCTACAGGAAGCCTGGCACGCACTTGACAGGAAGGTGCAGCTGCGCGCCATACGAGCGTTTTTTTTAAATATATTTTATGAGCGCGCACACCCTAGCAGAGCATCAACCGTCCGGCGTAGCCCACCCCGTGGGGCAGGCCACCTGCAAACTCGGCAAATCAGTATCAAAACCCAAGCCACAGAGTGGATGCAGTGGCCCAGGCAGGCTTCAGGCAGCCTCCTGCTGTGGCCTACTAGTCCTGCAGTCCTACTCGAAAATTCAAATGCTGGTGTAGTGTAGCGGTTATCATGGTGGATTCTGATGTGCAACCAACCCAAGTTAGAATTTTCTACCAACCCGAGTTCGAATCTCGGCGCTGGCTCTTCTTCGTTGACTGGTGTCACACGTACTGTAACATCAATCAACAGCAGCGTGTACGCAGTGTGGATAAAGTGGGCGGAACCAGCAGTGTGGATAACGTGTGGGCGGAACCATCTGCTACATGCAGCTTGTCAGACACTTGACTGGAAGGTACTGAGCGCGCCATCAGAAGGCCAAACAGTTAACAGCACCGATGAAAGCAGTCGGAGATGCAAGGTGTGAAGGTGTGGAATGCAGTGTGGATGCAGCGGTGTGAGAGATGGATGCAGTTTTTATTCTTCCAGAGAGAGTTTGTAACACGAACTGGTGGTACTTCCCCTGCTATGGCCTACTATTCTTGCAGTCCTGCTTGAAATTCAAATGCCGGTGTAGTGTAGCGGTTATCACGGTGGATTCTGATTTTCAACCAACCCAAGTTAGAACCTTCCACCAACCCGAGTTCGAATCTCGGCGCTGGCTCTCCTTTTTTGACTGGTGTCACACAGACTGTAATATCCATCAACAGCAAGTGTGGATAAAGTGGGGGCACCAGCAGTGTGGATAAACTGTGGGCGGACACACCTGCACAAGGGAGCCTGTCACTTGACGGGCAGGTGCTGAGCGTGCTAGTCGAGCGGAAAACACAGGAGCTAAAAGATCCCCCATCAGAGCAGTCAGGTGTGAACATGTATATGTAGTGTTGATAACGTGTGGGCGGACAAACCTGCTGCAGGAGGTCTGTCACGCACTTGACCGGAAGGTGTTTCAGCGCGCTATACGAGCGGCCACCAGAAGGCCCAACTAAGGAGAGCACCGATAAGAGCAGTCAGAGACGCGAGGTGCGGAGGTGTGGAATGCAGTGTGGATGACGTGGTGGCGACCAGGCAGGCTTCATGCAGCCTACTACTGCCTACTATTGCTGCGGGCCTACGACTGTGGCCTCCTAGCAGTTCCGCCAGAGTGGGCATACCTAGCAGTCTGGATAAAATGTGGGCAGACCTACCTGCTCAAGGAAGCCTGTCACGTACTTGACCGGAAGGTGCTGCAGCGCATCGCGCGTGAGAATCATGTTCGCTGCAATGTGTGTGTGTGTGTGTGTGTGTGCGTGTGTGTGTGTGGAAGCGTGTGTTCGTGTGTATTTGTGTGTGTGCGTGGCGGCAGCAGCAGCAGCAGCAGCAGCAGCAGCAGCACACCCATCTGACGGGAGGTGATGGCGTGCCGCGTCTTCACGACTTCACATCACCCTGGTTTCGCACACCCACGCAATGACAGTTGCTGATGTGCCGCATCAACAAAAACACAGCAGGTTCTTCAAATTCTCTGTAAAACCCAAATTCAAATGACCCTTGCTGTTTAAATTCAAAACTCCCTGGGTGCACACTCCCTCGCGACGGCAGTTGCTGATGCGCCGCGTCGACGCAATGAAACTGCCAAATTTAAACGACCCTTGTCGTTCGAATTCGAATCAACCGTGCTGTTGGAACCAAACCACCCACCTGACGGCAGTTGCTGGTGCGCCACGTCGACGCAGTGCACCTGCCACAGCAGTTTCTTCCAGACTCCCCAGCCATCAAAATTAAAACGACCCTTGCCGTTAAAATTCAAATAAACCTTGCCGTTTGAAGTACCCACCCGACGGCAGTTGCTGATGCGCCACGTCAACGCAGTGGAACTGCCACAGCAGGTTCTCCACGACTTTCAAGCCATCCACCTACAACAACTACCCTTGCCATTTGAATTCAAACCACCGTTGCCGTTTGAAATCAAACCACCCACCCGACGGCAGTTGCTGGTGGTGGTGCGCCACGTCTACGCAGTGAAACTGCCACAGCAGTTTCTCCACGACTTCCAAGCCATCCACCTACAACAACTTCCCTTGCCATTTGAATTTAAACCACCCTCGCCGTTTGAAATCAAACCACCCACCGGACGGCAGTTGCTGGTGCGCCACGTCAACGCAGTGAAACTGCCACAGCAGGTTCTTCACGACTTCCGGGTCCAGCTGCACCGCGTTGATGACGCTGCACGCGACGTCCACACCTTCGAAAGTGTGGATGCGCGGATGTGTGGGTCTGCGGGCGCGTCGCCTGTGCGCACCTGTGTGCGCTGTGCTGAGCAGAAAGCGCGCGTTTCGTTTGATTGCGCGATTCTCTGTGCCAATGTCACTATCTCTCTCTCTCTCTCTCTCTCTCTCTTTCTCTTTCTGAGTGTCTCTCTTTCTCTCTGTCTCTGTCTATCTCTCTCTCTCTCTTTGTCTCTCTCTCTCTCTTTCTCTCTCTCTCTCTTTCTCTGTCCGTCCGTCCGTCCGTCCGTCCGTCCGTCCGTCCGTCCGTCCGTCCGTCCGTCCGTCCGTCCGTCCGTCCGTCCGTCCGTCCGTCCGTCCGTCCGTCCGTCCGTCCGTCCGTCCGTCCGTCCGTCCGTCCGTCCGTCCGTCCGTCCGTCCGTCCGTCCGTCCGTCCGTCCGTCCGTCCGTCCGTCCGTCTGTCCGTCCGTCTGTCTGTCTGTCTGTCTGTCTGTCTGTCTGTCTGTCTGTCTGTCTGTCTGTCTGTCTGTCTCTGTCTCTGTCTGTCTGTCTGTCTGTCTGTCTGTCTGTCTGTCTGTCTGTCTGTCTGTCTGTCTGTCTGTCTGTCTGTCTGTCTGTCTGTCTGTCTGTCCCTCTCTGATCTTGTGTCTACGAATGCCATCACATACCAGTGTACCGTAGCAGCGGCATCGACTGCATGAGTAGGCGCGCCCACACAAAGCTTCCGCATGGGGCGTCGAGCAATGACTCGACTCCCAATGACGCCACGAGGTGGTGCAGGATCGCCTGTGGGGCATTTCGGTTGTGTCGGTTGATTGTTGTTGGTTTGTCTAGTCAGCCATCCAACAACTGACGCACGGGGCATGAAGCGACGGCTCGACTCCCAATGATGATACTGCGAGGTGGCGCAGCCTATTACAATGATGATGATGATGCGAGGTGGCGCAGCCTATTACATTCCCGACACCTCAGGCGGCACCTTGACGTGCGCGGATCAGGCGGCGCCTCGGTGATGCCTCAGGCAGTGGAGCGCCTGAGGTGCCGCCTTAGGCGTCACCCCGACCGCCTCAGGCGCCACCCTGGCCGCCTAGGCGCCCAACAACGCATGAGGCGCACAACCGACCGCCTCGGGCGTGATGCCTGCCTTCACTTGCGCGCCGCAGATGTTGGGATTTGGGTAGGGCAGAATCGCCTGTGGGGCAGGGTTGTTCACTTCAAACGACGGCGAGGCGCCGCCGTCTTTCGTGCTTGCCCTACCACATTCTCAACGCCTCTGGCAGCCCCTTCACTTGCGCGGATCAGGCGGCGCCTCAGGCCTTGCTACCGCCTCGGGCGCCGCACGACTGTTTTGGGCGTCCACCACCGCCCGAGGCGCACCCCTGACCGCCCCAGGCGGTCATGGCCGCCTTCACTTGCGAGCCCCAGGAGCCGTTTTATGTGCTTGACAGCCCAGCGACCCCAGACCGCCCACCTCCCCCCCCCGCCGCTGCATGGTGCAACACAGTGACACGACGTGGCCCCGCCATTGCGTTTTCGCTCGATGGCCAAGACGGCCCAAACGGGCCCTTAGTAATGGAGCTCTCGCCGAGTTCAACTCATCGTAACGCCGACTGTCGGGCACGGACATGGGCCGACTCTCCCCTCTGCGGGCACGACCCGGGCCCACTCTCCCCTCCGCGGCAGCCCTGCCGCCTCGGCATGTAAGGCCTGCTTAGCAGCCTATACTAATAACGATGATGAAAACAAATGCAAATACATGGACGCACCCGCACGCCGACTGTCGTACTCGGGCACGACCCCGGGGACCGCTCCCCCCGCCGCTGCACGGCGTGGCGACATTCATTGTCGCAGCTTCACCACCGGTTTTCGCTCAACGGCCAAGACAGCCACAGCAGCAGCCCAGGCAATCCACGCTCAAGCAAAAGTAAACTCACCCGCACGCCGACCGTCGCACTCGGGCACGACCCCGGACCGCTGCCCCCTCCGCTGCACGGGGCGACGTAGTGATACGAGCCGAAATCCGACTCCCACGGGGCGCCGCCTCCGCTCGCACCGCTGCCGCTACGGAGTTTTGACCAAGGTGGGCGTGGGTGTTAGTTTTGGTCTCGGCACAAGCGCCGGTCTCGGTCCCAGACTCGGTTTGGGTTATGGCTTCGGTCTCAGCCTCCCACGGAGACGCGGCGCGGCTTCTGTTGCTGCTGCTGCTGCTTCTGCTATTGCTGCTGCCGCTGAGGCGTTTTGAGCGGGGTGGGTGTTGGGTACAGTTTCGGTCTCAGATTCGGTTTTGGTCTCAGGTTTGGATTTGGTGCCAAGGTTAGAGCTGAGGTTCCAGCTTCTCACGGGGACGCAGCGCCGCCTCGGCTGCTGCGGCTGCTGCTGCCGCCCCTGCTCGCGCCGCTGCTGCGTTGTTTTGAGTTTGGTTTCGGTTTCAGATTCAGTGTAAGTGTGGCTCGGTCCTTGTGTGGCGAGTGTGGCAAGTGTGGCGCAGTCAAAGTGTGGCTCAGTCCAAGTTTCAGTTTGGGTTTCGGTTTCAGTCACAGTCTCCGTCGGGGACGTGGCGCTGCCTCCGCTGCTGCCGCTGCTGCTGCTGCCTCCGCTGCTGCTGCTGCCTCCGCTGCTGCTGCTGCTGCCGCTGCTGCTGCTGCTGCCGCTGTGGCGTTTGGGGCAGGGTGGGTGTTGATTTCATTTCCGCTGCCGCTGCGGTGTGTTGAGTTTGGTTTCGGTTTCTGTGTGGCTTGGTCCAAGTTTCAGTTTTGGTTTCGGTTTTCTGTCTTCGCCTCCGTCGAGAACGCGGCGCCGCCTGCGCCGCTGCTGCTGCTCCCGCCGCTGCTGCTGCTGCCACCGCTGCCACTGCGGAGTTTTGAGCAGGGTGGGTGTCGGTTTCAGTTTTGGACTCAGTTTCAGTCTCAGTCTCGGTCCCAGACTCAGTTTGGGTTATGGTTTCTGTCTCAGCCTCCCTCGGGGACGCGGCGCCGCCTCCGCTGCTGCTGCTGCTGCTGCTGCCGCTGCTGCTGCTGCTGCTGCCGCCGCCGCTGCTGCATTGTTTTCAGTTTGGTTTTATATTCAGTGTAAGTGTGGCTCGGTGCAAGTTTCAGTATTGGTTTCGGTTTTTGGTCTCAGC
Source organism: Chlamydomonas sp. UWO 241 (assembly GCA_016618255.1). Lineage (NCBI taxonomy): Eukaryota > Viridiplantae > Chlorophyta > Chlorophyceae > Chlamydomonadales > Chlamydomonadaceae > Chlamydomonas > Chlamydomonas priscui. Next base: position 39,960 of record VFSX01000178.1, read on the forward strand.
CTCCAGCGGGAGCGCGGCACGGCCTTCGCCTCCGCTTCTGC
>VFSX01000178.1:45000-52500 GCA_016618255.1 Chlamydomonas sp. UWO 241
TGCTCTGGCTAGGCCGTCTGATGCGCAGTCGGCTTCTCGTCTCCCTCGTACGATTTTTTACTGCACAATGGATGTGGCTCGGCAGCCTCCAGCCTCCAGCCTCCAGCCTCCTCCCGACACTACTTTCTCAAGCTACTTACCCAGCAGCTAGCCAAAATTGGTGGCACTCATTCTGATTGGAATTCTTCTTCGGGCGCTGCGTTTGTGCGTCCTCAGGATAGGGTCGGGTGGAGACCTGTTGTGTACGGTCCAGCTGCCCCTCTGGCGCCGGCCCCTCCACCTCGGCGGTCAAATGTATTGGCAAGCATCACTTGACCCCCTATCCCCTGGAAGCATTCAGGATATATTTTGGAGGCGTCGCACAATAGCTCTCCTTTTTGCTCTGGGACTACACGTTGGCAGGCAGCCGGCTGGTGGCTACCGCCCCTCACAAGTAATTGTTACGGCCAGAACTGGACTTGGGTCTAGGCGGTGGTACTAGGACTAGAGGTAGTCTTTGCTGGAAAGCCGATGTAACTGTAACTGCATGCAAACAAGCTCTCACTGTGTGCTCTAGGCAGCAGCCGGCGGGTGGCTACCGCCCCTCACAAGTTATTGTTGGGTCCAGAACTGGACTTGGGTCTAGGCGGTGGTGCTAGGATTTCAAGGTAGTCTCCACTGGGAAGCCGATGTTACTGCTACTGTTGATGATGGTGATGATGGATGTTACAGTCAGGGACGCCTCTAAAGGCGTATAAGACCGTGCTGGGCGCGTATGGCCCGAGCACCTTACTGAGATGGCTGGCTGTTGGTGGTAGGGAACCCCAACTCCGTAAAGAGCGTGGGCGCACCCCTAGGTCCCCTACCGCAGCGGCAGCAAACGCTTGTTGAAGTAGGTGAGCGCATGCGGGGAAACGGAAACGCGAGGCAGGCTCATCGCCAATCGCCAAAAGAGACTGTTACTGAGAGTGTCTCCTCGTCACACCAGAGAGTGAACCCTCAACAGTAACAGTCACACGGGGTTTCCAGCTAAGCAGGCTACTCTTCTACTAGAGACACCCGCCGATACTCCAGCACACTAGAGTACCGCCGGCTCCCGGCCGATAGACTACCGCTCCCGCCGGCTAGACTACCCCAAACAGCGGTCTCTGAGAGACATGTCTGGCAAGGAGCATATAGGAGACGACCTTCCTCAGGGTCACAGTAGTGGCCTTGTGGCCAGTCAAGCCGGCAGAGCCGACTGGCGCTGACTGGAACGGTCCCCGCCTGGCAGTGAATGGCTGTCCGCTCTCGTTTTCGTCCAGCTCTCAACATTTTGTCCTAATGATGCCGGACACCCACCAGGTATAGACGTCTCCCAGCCCAAGACTCCTCCTGCGCACCTACTGTCGGTTCAGCTGCAAGCCCACAGCCGGACGACCACTGCAACCGCGCCGCCCGAAACCCGCGCGCAACCGACCATGTGAAAAAGGCACCAAGGAGAAGCCCAGACTGCAGGCACCGCACCTACGGTTGGTTCAGCTGCAAACACACGATCACCACCGCCATGAACCACCACCACCCATGTGAAGTAGTCACCATGGTGCCAGGGCCAGGGAAAAGCTCCAACTGAAAAACTACCCACCTTCCCTCTGCGTAGATTCGCGTGAAGACGTCGGAGACCGTGGCACCTGCACCGCACATAGAGGTGGTTAGAAGGTGGATATAAGGTGGATACAAGGTGGGTATAAGGTAGATTTAAAGTGGATATGAGGTGGGTATAAGGTGGGTACCGTAAACTCGGTTAGCCTGTATCGGTGGCCCAAAAAATATATAATTAATTGATTCTGGAGACAGAGTACCGAGCTCAGCAAGGATTATTTTAGTATTTTGATTGTACCGATGGTGTTTAAATGAATGTTGTCAAATACCGACACGACGTGCATGCGTTCAAGGCCATCCACCATCCACCCCCCACTCCCCCGTTGCTGGGCGCAGCTAGTTTTGCAACCAGTTGTGCAGCAAAAGTCAAAAAAATGTTGTCTACTGGAGTCGACTCGGGTCCACTGGAGAAATCTACTCATTACCCACTGTACCGGACCACGAAACTCATTAATTATGCAAGTAACGGCTCAGAGTACCGAAGGCCTCCGGGACTTAATCATCGGTACACGCTAATGGAGTTTACGGTACGGTGGGTATAAGGTGGGTATAAGATGGATATGAGGTGGGTAAAAGGTGAGTGATTTTCTTTTCAGTTTTTTAGTTGTTTTGTGGGAGCCGGCGCGCGGACCGACGTCCCGTTGACCACCCTGACCGCTGCCTTGGCGTTGACCGTTGACCATCAAACATCGGTCAATTCAAGCTCTCGACGGGAACGATCTGATAGGAACGTCAGACCATCAAGCAACTTTGCTGGTTGAGCTCTATCTGATGGAATCGTCAGCAGCCAATTGGACCCCAATGGCTCCCAGGACCCCAAAACAAAATGACTGGTATGTACAAGGTGGATAAAGTGTGGGTAGAAGGTGGGCAGAAGGTGGATATAAAGTGGGTGGAAGGTGGGTAGAAGGCATACAGTAAATGCAGGTTTTAAAGGCTGGACATTATAAATACGCTCACATTCCGTGTGAATGGACCCCAGGCATGGATTACGGTCAGCGCCAGTGATTTCCTCTTCATGTTATTTTTAATTCTCCCACAGCCAGATTTTGCTTTGACCGCGTTAACCGTCAACCTCCCGTTGACCGTTTGTCGTGATGCATAGGTTATTTGAAAGCTGTTGAGGTGCTCGATTAACGGAGGCGCGTTCTCGTCGCCGAGCCCTGGACCCAGCAATGCGGCGCTGCTGGTGACGAGGATCTCCGTGCCGCTGACGAGTGGGGTAAAATACGACTGGCCTGGCTCTTGCTAGACAGCCCCTCGGTGGAACACTTCAGGAGCGGCTTGCCCGGCGCTGCCATGGCTTGGCGAGTAGCCGCGGCGCTGCCGCGGCCCGTGCTGGGAGACGGCCCTTATCATCCTCCCCATGCAGGACGCCATGCGGCACCGATCTCGACGAGTTGATCGACGAGCGGAGGAGCTGGCGCCCGTCAATGCATGCTGGACATTGGTCAAGATGGCTGCCCGTGGAGGCGGGCTACCATTACGGCTTCAGCGGTGGCGACCGCCGAGGCAACACAGAGTAAATCCGCTTCACGAATCGCAGCGTTCGTCACCGCGCTCATCCTCGGGGTCGCTCGTCTGCCGGTGACTGGCGTTGGAAGGTCTTCAGGCAGCCTCCATGACAACTCTGTCGTCCATGCACCCCTGGAGGGTGGGACCTGGCCATGCATGAGGCATGGGGCGCCGGCTGAGCCCCATGCAAACGAAAGCTGGACAGCCATGCACTGCCAGGCGGGGACCGTTCCAGTCAGCGCCAGTCGGCTCTGCCGGCTTGACTGGCCACAAGGCCACTACTGTGACCCTGAGGAAGGTCCTCTCCTATATGCTCCTTGCCAGACATGTCTCTCAGAGACCGCTGTTTGGGGTAGTCTAGCCGGCGGGAGCGGTAGTCTATCGGCCGGGAGCCGGCGATACTCTAGTACTTAAGTGTGCTGGAGTATCGGCAGGTTTCTCTAGTAGAAGAGTAGCCTGCTTAGCTGGAAACCCCGTGTAACTGTAACTGAGGTGCTCTGTCTGGCGGGCGTGCCCGCCTAACAATCCACTGGATGGGTTGAGCTGTGTGCAAGGTCAGCCAACTGGCTGTGAAGAGCTGAAAAGGAAATCGCTGGTCAGCGCCACCCCACCGCTACAGTGCATGCATGCATGGGACGGTTTCGGTCGCGCCATCTCACACCAGCACGCTGTGGTCGATTTTACAGTCCGTTGGGCGCCTTTGATGGCGCATCAGACCCTAGGCAAGAGGCCGGCAGCTGTCAGAATTATGCCCCTAGCATGCCATCTGCCTTCATGATTGCTGTACATGCGGTGCGTGTTTCAAAACAGGCTGTGCCTGAACACATCAATGTGTTGCCACGACGGACTCAGTGTGAGTACACACTTGCGCCGGCCACATGAAGTGTCCATGGATTTGGGACAAGGTGCATCAGAGGGAGAGAGCAGGAGAGGAAACGTGAAAATAAGAAAGAGAGGGAGAGACGAAGAGAGAGAGACGGAGAGAAGAGAGAGAGAGAGAGAAGACAGAAAGAGACAGACAGAGAGAGAGAGAGAGAGACCGAGTATGCACGCGGCCCAGCGATGACGCCCATGCATACACACACGCCGCGTGCATCGACGCACCGGTCTCGACAAATATCCGCCTTTGAAACTCCCCCCCCTCGCTCGACATCGTCACATTCATTGTCGCGTTGCCTGGGGGTGAGCCCTGGGCCGAGTTGGATCGGAGTCCCCAGTCGAAGGATGCGAGGAGCCTGGGGTGTGGAGAAGTGTGGGGGAGTGTGGTGTAAACACGTGGTTGCGGGAGGGTGTCCGGTGTGTGGGAGGGGGGTGGGGAGAGGGGGGCTCGGCCGAGTTGGATCGCAGTCCACAGTCGAAAGACGCTAGGAGCCCGTTCGTAGAGTGTGGGCGAGTGTGGGGTGTGGGGCGTCAGTGTGGGGAGTGTGGAGAGTGTGGACATCTGGGTGTGGGGTGTGGAAATCTGGGTGTGGGGTTTGTGAGAGGAGGGTGTCGCGTTGCCCGGGGGTGAGCCCTGGGCTGAGTTGCATCGGAGTCCCCAGTCGAAGGATGCGAGGAGCCTGGGGGTGCGGGAGGGTGTGGGGGAGTGTGGGGGGTGGAGATTCGGGTGTGGGAGGGTGTGTGTGTAGGGGGGGCTGAGGGGGCGTACCCTGGGCTGAGTTGGTTCGGAGTCCCCCCAGTTGAAAGATGCGAGGAGCCTGGGAGTGTGGGTGTGTGTGGGGGAGTGTGGGATGTCGAAATCTAGGTGTAGGAGGGTGTCTGTGTATAGGGGGGGCGGGAGGCTGAGGGGGCGTGCCCTGGGCTGAATTTATGCGGAGGCCAAACGATGCAAGGAGTCTGTGTGTGGGGAGTGTGGAAGAGTGTGGAGTGTGGAGTGTGGGGCATTGCCAGGATGTGTGGGGTGTGGCAGGAGTGTGGGGAGTGTGGGGAACCCTACAACCCTAAATTTGGAAGAGCCCTTTCATCTGTACGCACCTAAGGTGTGAGCCCTCGGTGGCTTAGGTGCTGATCTTCCCCACACGCACATACACACACGCACACATACACGCACACACACACATATGCACACACATGCACACACACACGAACTCTCTCTCACAGAGACACGCACGCACGAACACGCACGAACACACACACGCGCACACAAACACACACAAACACACGTGCACACACACACACACACACACACACACACACACACACATACACACACACACACACACACGCACGCACGCACACACACACACACTCACACACTCACTTTAGGTGCGATCCCTCGTGGTGCATGCTCGCTTGCAGCAGCGCCACGCGTGCAGCGCTGATGCCCCACGACTGGCCTGCATGGGTGGCAGTGGTGTCCTTGATGATAATGCATTTTACGGTCGTGTGTGGCGCACCGACCGGCAGCGAATTCGACGCTGCTCGGCGCATATCGCCCGAGTGCTACAGCAGGTGGCTGGTTACTTGTGGTGGGGGGCTAGTGGGTTGGGGCTGGACCTAAACAGGGCACGCGGCCCCCAGATCCGACTCGTCCCTGTGGGAGCATGGCCGGGGTTCACAGGAAAAGAATCCGAGAATGTGCTGCCTGCCCCCGCAACATTGGATGGGACATGCCGACTTTTGGAGGGGTCGATTGTATGCAGAAACAATGTATGTGTGAACAATGCCGATTTCACACTTTTCGGAGCAAAGTCCCCGCGATTCGACCCCGCAGTTTCCCACCAAATGTCCCATTTTGCTTGCAGCCCCCGCAGCCCCCGCAGTGGGGGCGGCAAGGACATCACTGATGAGTGGTGGTGTGCGCTGTGGCTGTGGCACAGTGATTTCTTTTTGGCTGTCCACAGCCATTTGGCTGTATTCCGGCTGAACTTCGACCTCGCATACAGCTCAACCCATCCAGTGGATTGTAAGTCTGACAAGCCCACCAGACAGAGCACGTCAACAGCTTCCAAATAACCTATGTATGAGGACAAACGGTCAACGGGAGGTCAACTGTCGACGCGGTCAAAGCAAAATCCGGCTACGGAATAATTAATTGAAAGACCTAAAAAGGAAATCACTGCTGTGGCATGCGTGGCCATCAAGGGTGGTAGGGTCACGGCGCTGGATTCCCCAAAAATGTTGCAGCCCTACCACATTCACAACGCCTGAGGTGGCGCCTCAGGCATCCCATTCCATGGCGCGGATCAGGCGGCGCCTCAGGCGCTCCGACCGCCTGAGGCGCCGCCTGAGGCGCACACCTGATCACCTCAGGCGTCGCCTCAGGCGTTATCCAAACCGGCTCAGGTGCCACCCTGACCGCCTCAGGCGCCCAACACCGCCTGAGGCGCACCCCGGACGGTCTCAGGGTTATGACCACATTCCATGGCGCGGATCAGAGGTTGGGATTTTTGGTAGGGCAGTCAGTTGGCCACAGCTACCAGAGCCCTTGTGCGTACGGTTGGGATGGCACGGGGCCGACCCCACACATCTGGCCAGCTATGGTGATAGACCCTACCACAGCCCCATTGTTCGATCCGCGCAAGTGAATGCGGTCATGACGTCAGAGGTGGTCGGGGGTGCGCCTCAGGCGGTGGTGGGCGCCTGAGGCGGTCGGGGCTGCGCCTGAGGCGGTCGGGGGGGGTGCCTCAGGCGACGCCTAAGGCGGTCGGCGCGCCTGAGGCGCCGCCTCATCCACACAAGTAAATACGCCGCCTGAGGTTGCGCCTCAGGCGTTGGGAATGTGGAAGGGATGGCACAGGGGCGCACCCCCCACGACTGGCCTGCCATGGTGACGGATGGTGCAGCCTGTCATTGGTTGTTGCCGAGTGTAACAGAGCGAGTGTGTGTGGAGGGGGGGGGGGGGGGGGGCGGCGCTCGGCCCTACACCTGCCTAAACCATGGTCCAGCGTTTTTGTTGTCATTACATGTATTGATTTTCTCGGGCCATTGGACTGGAAATCCGGCTCCATGGCTCCCGAATCCGGCTCCAACCGCCGAAAGCAAAAACACTATGTGAGGGGTCCGCTGCGCTGTGGGGGCACATATATACCCCCACAGCGTGCCCCACTGTCCCACACCCTTTTCTCATTTTGACCTGTAACCCACTCCACCTCCACCCACAACCACACACACGTCAAAAAATTGCACGTCAACACATGTGCACTCCTGGCGTTGCGTCCACAATGCGTGCGTTGAAGGCGCCGCCGTCAGGCCCAGCAGGAAGCTCATCGCCAGCATTGCTGCTTTCACACTTCCACACATGCACACACACACACACACACACACACACACACACACACACACACATACACACCAGATCCACACACACACACGCACACTCACACACAATAATACGCCATTAAAGGCGTCCACACACACACACAC
>VFSX01000178.1:57500-95000 GCA_016618255.1 Chlamydomonas sp. UWO 241
CAGTGAAGGCGAGGGAGTGAGACGGGAGGACGCGACCAGGCTTGGCCCGGGCCGGGCTAAAACAACAACCCACCCCACCCCTCAGTGCTGGGCTCCTTAAAACCTACAGTTGCGGCGCACTCAGCCTTCGTACACACCGCAGTGACGGCAAGGTCAGTCAGCTTTGAAAGCTCCGGCATCCTGTGTGGTGCGTGTATGTGTGCGTGTGTGTGTGCACGTGTGTGTGTGTGTGTGTGTGTGTGAGAGAGAGAGAGTGTGTGTGTGTGTTTGTGTGTGTGTGTGTGTGCGCACATATACGCACAACAGTGACGGCAAGGTCGGTCAGCTTCGACAGCTCTGGCATCCTGCGTGTTGTTGAGGCGGGTGCATTAATCGTAAAGGACGGTGGATCATTGCACTGGTCCTAGCACTCCCCGGGTGGGTCCCACGACTCATTGCTAGACGGGTTGCTGGACTGATTGCTAGCTACAGGCTGGTTGCTAGACAGCTTGCTGGTTGGTTGTGGCTAGACTGATTGCTAGACAGGTTGCTGGCCTGATTGCTAGCTATAGGCTGGTTGCCAGACTGCGTGCTGGTTGGATGTTGCTAGACTGATTGCTCGACCGGTTGCTGGCCTGATTGCTAGCTACAGGCTGGTTACCAGACTGCGTGCTGGTTGGTTGTTGCTAGACTGATTGCTAGACCAGTTGCTGGAATGATTTCTAGCTATAGGCTGGTTGCCAGACTGCGTGCTGGTTGGTTGTGGCTAGACTGATTGCTAGACCGGTTGCTGGCCTGATTGCTAGCTACAGGCTGGTTGCCAGACTGCGTGCTGGTTGGTTGTAGCTAGACTGATTGCTAGACCAGTTGCTGGACTGATTTCTAGCTATAGGCTGGTTGCCAGACAGCTTGCTGGTTAGTTGTAGCTAGACTGATTGCTAGACCGGTTGCTGGCCTGATTGCTAGCTACAGGCTGGTTGTCAGACTGCGTGCTGGTTGGTTGTAGCTAGACTGATTGCTAGACCGGTTGCTGGCCTGATTGCTAGCTACAGGCTGGTTGTCAGACTGCGTGCTGGTTGGTTGTAGCTAGACTGATTGCTAGACCAGTTGCTGGACTGATTTCTAGCTATAGGCTGGTTGCCAGACTGCGTGCTGGTTGGTTGTTGGTAGACTGATTGCTAGACCGGTTGATGGACTGATTGCTAGCTACAGGCTGGTTGCACGACTGCTGGCTGGTTGGTTGTTGCTAGCCTGATGGCTAGACCAGTTGCTGGACTGATTTCTAGCTATAGGCTGTTTGCCAGACTGCGTGCTGGTTGGTTGTTGCTAGACTGATTGCTAGACCGGCTGATGGACTGATTGCTAGCTACAGGCTGGTTGCACGACTGCTGGCTGGTTGGTTGTGGCTGGACCGGTCCTAGGACTGGCTGGCTGGTCTAAGGACCAGGTACTTGAAGACCAGGCAGGACCAGTCCTGGAACAATTCCCAAGACAAGTCCCATGAACAGCCCCAAGACCAGGTCAGGACCAGGGGTCGTGCCCGGAGCAGCACGCACAGCAGTGCTGGCACATGTGTGGTGGCACACGTTGGTGTGGTAGCACAAGCACTGGCATGCGTGTGTGTTGCAAGACGGCAGGATCAGCATCGGTTTAGCTGCCCAGATGGAGCCCAACGTGACACGCAGGCAGCTTGCGCAGGCAGCAGTGCTGTGTTTGCACACACACTGGCACGTGTAACGGCCGGCAGGATCAATCGGCAGCTCAGGCATGGTGCCCGATGTGGCACGGCAGGCAGCGCGCGCATACAGCACGTGCTGGCACTTGCACGGGGTTGCCGCGTGCGTGTGTGTGTGTGGTTGCACACATGCTGGCATGCGTGTGTAACATGTGCATGCATGCGAGCACATGCAACATGCTGCTGCGTGCTCACCTCTGCAGCACGTGCGTGCACCCCACGAACACAGCGCTCCGCACTCCATTCGTCTGCATCTTGGTGATGAGCTCGTAGCGCACAGAGGGCACGGGCTCAGCGCCGTCGGGCACAGGGCGTGGTGCCTCTAGAGTTTGCTCTACTGCCTTACTGTCGCGTGAGGCAAGCAGCTTTCGGTGGCGCCATCCCCTCCTCGGTTGCTGAGAGATCACCAGCGCCTGCACGATAACGATGACGAGCAGCAGGATTACGATGGGTTTCCCTCCACGGCCCAGGCCTCCGCCGGAAGACGGCTGCCGCCCTGGCGAGGAATGGGATGGCGCCATGACCAGGCTTCCTTTGGTACGCGATCTCAGCAGGACCAACTCACAGGCGTAAGTGCACAAACAGCGCACATTTTTGTAAAATGTGTGGAAGTGTGAATGGAATCTGGCAAGTAATAGATGCAGAGGGGGTGTGTGTGCAGGTCCCAGGTCCATGCTATGCCCACCGCTTGAAAAACAACAGCAACTGACAAGGCGATTCGAACGTCTGGGGACGTTTGGGCAAACAGCAGCGGATCCCTGGAATACCAACGGTGTCACCCAGACGGGTGCCAAGTAGCGCCCCCGCCACTTGCAGCCTCACAACACACTGAGCGCAGCAATCCAGTGCGAGTCCCCAGTCCAGGCTCAGTCTCGCGGCTCTTCATGTAGGCTGTGCTGCCGCGCAATGGCCACGGCCTCGTTGACGGTCTCGGCCTACCACGATCCCATCTCCTGCGGCGCGAAATGGAAGGCGGTCAAAATGCCGGAGGCGGTCGCGGGTGTGCCTTAGGCGGTGGTGGGAGCCTAAGGCGGCGCCTGGGGCGGCTCCTCCAGCAGTTGGTGATGCGCCTTGGGCAGTCTCGGCATGCCTGAGGCGCGATGTGATCAGCGCCTGAGGTGCCGCCTCAGGCATTGTGAATGTGGTAGGGTCCCAGCCGAGTTGCGGCCAGCCCTGCTGCAGCTGCTGTCCCCGGGGGTTACCGAGCTTTTATCCTAGATCTGTGCCTAGACCCAAGACGTGCTCAGCTGTTACTGAGCTGTTACCCGAGACACAAGCCCAAGCCTGCAAGCTAGCGCTGCGTGGTGATGCAGAACCTGCGCAGGTAAGGAGGTCGCAGGCGACCTCCTTACAAGGGAGGTCTCCTATGTAATGCATGGCCAGGTAATAGAGGGAGGTGGTCCATTTATGCCATGATGGATAGCGTCACGTGCTGTTGAGGGTGCCAACATTGCGCCTGTAAATCAGCTCTCCTGAGCTCGCGCACATTACTGCTGCCAAGCTGGCGGGACCCCCCAGTCTGCCTCTGCTTGTGGTACGTCCACTAGCCAGGCAGTGGTGTGGTTTGGGGAGAAGCAGTGCGCCTTAGACGTCTACGATCGTGCCATAAGTGATGATTTGACAATCAAATTTGAGCACCCCTCGTGGCTGCAAGCTTCACTCAGGCCACCTGCTGTGGCCGGAGAGGGGGCCACAGGTGAACCATGAACAGTGTTACATCTGCTGGCAGGAAAAAAAAACAGTGGCAAAGCTCCAGCGGGACAAGTAAGGCAGGGGGTCATGCCAAAAATAAAAGGTGCAGCCCAACCGCACGCGTGACCACATCCACACTTTGTGGGCGCCAACACAGCCTCCCCCCGTTCAGTGGGGCATGGCGCTCCAGTTGTGCTTTCAAAGACAACGAAGTCTCAGATGCCGGCCCTGCGCGTTCGTTCCGCGGATAATCGGTTGGTATGTAAGAAGCCGTGACGGCGCGGGGCACCCCACTTGGTGGCCGTGTGCCCCTCGGCACAGCGCGTGCGCCCAGCGTAGCCCTCTCGCCCGTTTCCGCTGTGTAAATGGGTGCAGAAATAACCCACGCAGGAAGAGTATTATCCATCCTCACGTCCCACGTGGGATCCGAAACCAAGTCTTCCTAGGCCAACGCGCCGACGCGATGCGCACGTACACGTACAGAGGGACCGGCCTCGGCCTGACCACAACCCCAACGCCTGAACCGCACACAAGGCGGTCATGCCTGCTCAGGGTGCGCCTGCGGCGGTGGTGGGCGCCCAAGGTGACGCTTCAGGCGAAGCCCCAGGCAATCGCGAGTGCGCCGGAGGAAGTATCGGCGCGCCCGAGGCGCTGCCGGACCCGCGCCAGTGAAGGCGCCACCTGAGGCGCCGCCTCGAGCGTTGGGAATGTGGCAGGGCGGCACCCACCCGAGTCGTTTGGGAGGACGCGCTACATCATGAGCTCGCCCAGGAAGATGGTCCGGTCGCTCGACGCGCTGCCTACGATCATCTCCTTGGGGTGGAACATCGACGCGTTGACGCTGCCCCTGTAGCCGGGCAGCTTGTACAAGCAGCTTGCGTAAGCCCAAGTCCCAGATGTTTGTGAGAGCACGCTACATCATGAGCTCGCCCAGGAAGATGGTCCGGTCGCTCGACGCGCTGCCCACGATCGGCTCCTTCGGGTGGAACACCGACGCATTGACGCTGCCCTTGTGGCCGGGCAGCTTGTAGAGCAGTTTGCGCGAGCCCGCGTCCCAGATGTTCACGTTGCAGTCGGCCGACCCGGCCGTGACCTTGCTCCCGTCGGGGCTCCAGTCGCAGCGCAGCAGGTTGCGTTCAAACGTGTGCGCGTGCCCGGTGAACAGCTTCACGCAGCGGTTCGCCGGCGCGTATGGTCGCATGTCCCACACTCGCAGCGTGTTGTCCATCGAGTTGGACAGCAGGTGGGAGCCGTCGGGGCTCGTGCGCAGCCCGGTGACCGTGTCGCCGTGGCCGCGCAGAACGAGCGCGGGCTCGTCGTCCTTCCGCAGGTCCCACACCTGCGCGGGTGCAGGGTTCAGGTTTTTTAGGGTGCAGGGTTTTAGGTTGTAGAGGGCTCGTGCAGAGCCCGGTGACAGTGTCGCTGTGTGGCCGCGCAGAACGAGCGCGGGCTCGTCGTCCTTCCGCAGGTCCCACACCTGCGCGGGTGCAGGGTTCAGGTTTTTTAGGGTGCAGGGTTTTAGGTTGTAGAGGGCTCGTGCGTAGCCCGGTGACAGTGTCGCTGTGTGGCCGCGCAGAACGAGCGCGGGCTCGTCGTCCTTCCGCAGGTCCCACACCTGCGCAGGTGCATGGTTCAGGGTTTTTAGGGTGCAGGGTTTTAGGGTGTAGGGGCTCGTGCGCAGCCCGGTGACCGTGTCGCTGTGTGGCCGCGCAGAACGAGCGCGGGCTCGTCTCCCTTCCGCATGTCCCACACCTGCACGGGTGCAGGGTTCAGGGCTTTTAGGGTGCAGGGTTTTAGGGTGTAGGGGCTCGTGCGCAGCCCGGTGACCGTGTCGCTGTGTGGCCGCGCAGAACGAGCGCGGGCTCGTCTCCCTTCCGCATGTCCCACACCTGCGCAGGTGCATGGTTCAGGGTTTTTAGGGTTCAGGGTTTTAGGGTGTAGGGGCTCGTGCGCAGCCCGGTGACCGTGTCGCTGTGTGGCCGCGCAGAACGAGCGCGGGCTCGTCTCCCTTCCGCATGTCCCACACCTGCACGCGTGCAGGGTTCAGGGCTTTTAGGGTGCAGGGTTTTAGGTTGTAGAGGGCTCGTGCAGAGCCCGGTGACAGTGTCGCTGTGTGGCCGCGCAGAACGAGCGCGGGCTCGTCGTCCTTCCGCAGGTCCCACACCTGCTTGTGTGCGTGCATGCATGCGTGCGTTTGTGAGACCTGCGTGTGTGGTATGCTGCGCGGTACGAACGGTGTCACCGTGTCGCCGTGGCAGCGCAGAATGAGCGCGGGCTCGTCGTCCTCCCGGAGGTCCCACATCTGCACAGCTTTGGGGTTAAGGGGTTTTAGTTTTTTTTAGGGTTGAGGGTTTAGGGGCTCGTGCGCAGCCGGTGTTGTCGAGCCTTCCGGAGTGCACCAGGTCGTCTGCGCCCCCCTCGCAAACAAACACATGCACATGCTCACACACGCGTGCACACACACATGCACCCCCCCCCCACACACACACACCCACACACCGACACAACCACAACCCACCCCCACACACCGACACACCGACACACACACACACACACACACACACACACGCGCCAACCCACCCCCTCACATCGACCACGCACCTTGATTGTGTTGTCGAGCCCCCCGGAGTTCACCTGGTCGCATGCGCGCCCCCCTCCACCCCCTCCCACACAAACACACACATGCTCACACACACACACACACACACACACACGCACACACACACACACACACGCGCCAACCCACCCCCACACATCGACCACGCACCTTGATTGTGTTGTCGAGACCCCCTGAGTACACCTGGTCGACCGCGTTTCCCTCTCCCCCTCCGATACAAACACACACACATGGTCTCACACATGCACACACACACGCACACACACACGCACGTGCGCGAGCATGTGGTCGCTTGCAGCCCCCCCCCCTTGCACCATCACACACGACAGTAAAATCCATCATCATCACCTTGATCGTGTTGTCGAGCCCCCCGGAGTACACCTGGTCGCCCGCGTCTGCAAACGCGACTGCCGTGACACACACACACACACACACACAAGCACCAACCCACCCCCACACACCGACCACGCACCTTGATGGTGTTGTCGAGCCCCCCGGAGTATACCTGGTCGCCCGCGTCAGCAAACGCTACTGCCGTGACCTGGAACTTGTCTGCAAACGTGACAACACTCCGCTTCCAGCGGTGATCCCACACCTGGTGGGGGCAGGGCAGTGTGTGTGTGTGTGTGTGGGTGGGGGGGATTGTTTGCAACCGTGACGACACTCCGCTTCCAGCGGTGGTCCCACACCTGGTGGGGGCAGGGCAGTGTGTGTGTGTGTGTGGGGGGGGGGAATTGTTTGCAAACGTGACGACACTCCGCTTCCAGCGGTGGTCCCACACCTGGTGGGGGCAGGGCAGTGTGTGTGTGTGTGTGGGGGGGGGGAATTGTTTGCAAACGTGACGACACTCCGCTTCCAGCGGTGGTCCCACACCTGGTGGGGGCAGGGCAGGGTGTGCAGGGTGTGTGTGTGTGTGCGTGTCTGTGTGAGTGCGTGTGCGTGCATTGTGTGTGTGTTTGTGTGTGTGTGTGTGTGTGTGTGTGTGTGTGTGACCTGGAACTTGTCTGCAAACGTGACTACACTCCGCTTCCATCGGTGATCCCACACCTGGTGGGGGCAGGGCAGTGTGTGTGTGTGTGTGTGTGCGTGTGTGCCCTGGAGCTTGTCTGCAAACGTGACTACACTCCGCTTCCATCGGTGATCCCACACCTGGTGGGGGCAGGGCGGGGTGCGCAGTGTGTGTGTGCGTGTGTGTGTGTGTGTGTGTGTGTGTGAGTGCATGTGTGTGTGTGTCCGTGTGTGACCTGGAACTTGTCTGCAATCGTGACGACACTCCGCTTCCAGCAGTGGTCCCAAACCTGGGGGGGGCAGGGCAGGGTGTACAGTGTGAGGGGTGAGGGGTGAGGGGCAGGGCACCATGGCGATGCGGTGTGTGCACCCATGCCCTACCACATTCACAACGCAAGAGGTGCCGCCCCAGACGTTGTCCCATTCACTTGCGCGGATCAGGCGGCGCCTCGGGCGCTCCGACCGCCTGAGACGCCGCCTGAGGTGCACCCACGATCGCCCCAGGCGTCGCCTTGGGCGTTATCCCAACCGCCTCAGGCGCCACACCGACCGCCTCAGGCGCCCACCACCGCCTGAGGCGCACCCCACACCGTCTCAGATGTTATGACCGCATTCACTTGCGCGGGGATCAGACGTAGGATTTTGGTAGGGCTGCCACAGCCGCTGTGCCTGTGACTCAGGGCTTCAGGCTCCGACGTGCCGAGGGCAACAGCTTGGTTACCATTCACTACTTTGGCAGCGATTGGTGGCCGAGTTACGACCCTAGGAATTTCCAAGCCCTGCCCAAGCGAGAGGGAGGAACCGCTCGGGCAGGGACCCGGCCGATGGCTGCCCCATACCATCCATGGCCAAGTTGGCCATGGTAGGCCAACGGCAGTCTGGAGGGGGGGCACGTGCACGCAGCTTGGTGGCTGTGGGAAGCTCATGCATGCGCAGTTACAGTTACATCGGCTTTCCAGTAAAGACAACCTCTAGTCCTAGTACCACCGCCTAGACCCAAGTCCAGTTCTGGCCCTAACAATTACGTGTGAGGGGTGGTAACCACCAGCCAACGTGTAGTCCCAGAGCAAAGAAGAGAGCTATTGTGCGACGCCTCTAAAATAGGTCCTAACTGCTTCCAGGGGATAGGGGGTCAAGTGGCGCTTGCCAATCTACTTGACCGCCGTGGTGGAGGGGCCGGCGCCTGGGGGGCAGCCGGACCGTACACCACGGCTCTCCACCCGACCCTATCCTGAGCACGTGTCCGAAAAAGTCTTGCAATCAGAACGGGTGCCACTTATTTTGCCTAGCTGCTGCCATGGCACCAGCCCTACCAAATTCCCAACACCTCGGGCGGCGCGTTCAGTAGAGCAGGCGGCGCCTCAGTAGACGCCTGAGGCGCCGCCTTAAGTGCCGCCTTAGGCGTCACCCCGACCGTGCAAGGCCGAACCCTGACTGCGTTCGGCGCCCACCACCGCCTGAGGCATGCCCCGAGTGCCTCAGACGTTATGCGCACCATTGATAAATGAACCCATTGATAATTTACCACCTCTCCTCCTACGCGCATAGCCCGTAGCCCCAGGCTACAGGGGCATCGGCTGTGGTAGAGTGCGGCCAAGGCGTGCGTGCATCGCGCAAACTCTACCGTGTGTGTGTGTGTGCGTGTATTCGTGTGTGTGTGTGTGTGTGTGTTTCTGACTTGGATGCGGTGCACCACCATGTGCGACACAGCGTGTCCGGGCCGCGACCTACTTTGATGGACGCGTCGTCTGATCCAGTCACGAAGAGCGGTGGCCCGCGCCTGATGGGGCACACTGAGTTGACGTGGTTGTCGTGCTCGGTGCACTTCTTGATCTGCAGGCCCGTGTGCGCGTCCCATGCGCGCGCCGTCTTGTCCGCGCTGCACGACACCAACCGGTCGCCGTCTGTGGTCCACTGCACCTCCAGCACCGCGTTCTTGTGCCCCTGCATGGCGTGTGGGGTAGCGCGCTGAGAGTTGGCGCATGGGGCACATGCCAAACCGCCGCAGGCATGCCGCATGGGCATGCCGCATGGGCATGGCGCTGCATGGGGGTGCATGCGCGGTATCCCGGCAGCCCTCCTCGACGTGCGTGGCGTCTGCCCTCCCTGTCTCCCAGGAGGTGGCACGGTCGCATGCGCCCCCATGCTTGCGCGCTCGCCTTCATGACCATGTAGTTCTCGCACTCCCCAAACGTGCGCCACAGGTACACCAGCTTGTCAAAGCCGCCGGACGCGATGGACAAGCCATCGGGGCTGAAGTTTAGGCTGAACACCTCGGCGCCGTGGCCGGAAAGCTGCATGATTGGAGCCTGCAGGTTGCTGGTGCGCTTGATGCCCTGCGACAGCGCGCCATTCAGCATGTTGGACCAGCGCACATGCAGCCGGGAAGATCGAGACATCGTCCTTCAGTGAACCCACCTCCTTGGTGACGGTGCCCACAATTGCACCCCCAGTTTTCTGCTTCTTGAGCACCATCGCCATCGCCTCATCGCCAGGCCGCTTTTCAGCCATCGCCGCCAAGTCCTACGTCAAGTGAATGGCATTGAGGAGGGCTGGTTGTGGACATGGGTGTGAAAGTGTGAAATAGTTTCACAGGTTTTTATTCGTATAAACGTGCTGTATGTAACTCAGGTTGCAGTCTAAGATGAAAGCAACAGTCGGCAGTGGCTGGGGCGTGCTCGGCAGCTGCTCGTGGGTGGCAGAGAAGAGCACATTGGTGACAATCGATCCAGCTGCCGTGGATCGTGTTGCCGCAAGCCTGTCAGACTCCACGCTGCGGGAAATATGCAGTCCTGCGGCTTTTGATGCTGGTGCGTGCGGCGTGCTGAGTGCCCAGGCTGGCATGAGGCAACCATGCATGGCGCCCGATGCATGCATGCAAGCACGCATGGCTCGCACCTGTGCGCACACGGGGGCACTCCCTCCCAGGGGCAAGGCACACCAGCGGCAGTGGCAGTAGCATGCGTGTGTCCGTGTGGCTAAGCTCTGCATATTCCTGCATGTTGTGGCCACCACACGCACACACCCAACTCGGCACACACCCGGCTCGCACGCACTCGGCACACACTACCTACCAGTGATTCCCCTGCAAGCCTTATACCGCTCCGAGCCGGATTCCCCATTTCCCAGAAAACCACCCCACACTTAGTGGGAGAGGGCGTGGAGCGGTGCGTTGGAAAGCTCGTGCCGAGAGCAGCACAACGGCATGCGTTGCATGAATACCCGCTGTGTATTGTGCCTGGTATGAGCGGTCAGAGTTGCTGGAGCCGGCAAAAAACTAATTACTAAAATCCTTCCCACTGCTACCTACCCGACACCACCGCCTGCCACACTTCTCATACCTCCACTTCATCAACAGTTCACACCCCATGTATGATCGTGGAAAACGGAACACAACGGGAGCGCCTCTAAACCCTGAGTAAACACACGAGACCCCCAAAAGCTAGCCATGCATGGGGCTTTTGCAGCAACTCCATGAGCAGCGCGGCCGCTCGTGCTGGGGTGTGTGGCGATCCCTACGCATGGAACGGTCCTGCTGGGAGCCGTGGGGCAGGCAGCAGATGCGCGGGCGCGCATGACGTGTGTGGCCTGCATACGGCGTAGCAAGGGTTGTACAGCTCTGAACAGGGGTTGAGAAGTTCTGAGACAATGGCGTATGCTAAGAGGCGTGCTCGTCGTCGTCGTCGTTTGCATAACACAAAGGGGGCGCTTGCCCTGAGTAAAAACACAAGACCCAAAAGGCCGCCGAAAAGGTAAGCACATTAATCCGCACTGTCTTTTCATTTAGCCAGCAAGGCTTGCACACACAGCCCCCCAGCACAGTCCCCCGTTGTGACGAACCGCCCAATGGCACTGCCCTCCCTGCTGTTCCTCACACTTCCACCGCGCAGACCTGCACTTCATAGACAGTGGCCCGCTCACTGCGCAAGTGGTCCTCGTGGTCGACGCTCTCAACTTCTGCTTCTGGCCGGACGACGAGGTCAGAAACAATGGTCTAGTGGGGACAATTAGGGTTTCAAATTGGCTAAGCAAGCTCTACATCTTTTGAAGGGCTAAGCTCTAGCTCTAGCTCGCTAGAAGGGCGAGCTCCTAAGAAGTGCTAGCTTTAGCTCTAGCTCTTTAGTAGAAATTCTACGTTAGCTCTAGCTCTAGCTCTTCAAAGGGGCTCAGAAAATGGGCAAGGTTTACTTAAGAAGGTGTTTGAACACGCACGTCCCCGTTTAGTGTACGTGCTCAACTTTGACTCTGTTCGGATAAGGAGTGCCCCCCCTCCCCCATACACACACACGCGCCTTCGCACATCCCCCCCCCCCCCACCACCACCGCACATGCGCGCTCGCACACGCATACACACACACGCTCCCCCCCCCCTTCCCCTCGTTAATTCCTTCACAGCTGAAGGACGAACACTTAGCGCGTGGTGTCAAGGCAGCTGTGCAGTCAGACCAAGAGTGCCCCCCCCACACACACACACGCACACACGAGTGCACGCGCGCACACACACACACACCCCTTCCCCTCGTTAATTCCTTCACAGCTGGAGTACGAACACTTGGCACGTGGTGTCAAGGCAACTGTACAGTCAGACCAAGAGTGCCCCCCCCCCCCCCCACACACACGAGTGCACGCGCACACACACACACACACCTTCCCCTCGTTAATTCCTTCACAGCTGGAGTACGAACACTTGGCGCGTGGTGTCAAGGCAGCGGTACAGTCAGACCCAGAGTGCGTGAGCGCTGCGCGCCTGGCAGCTGCAACAGTTGAGGACGTGCGCCGCCTGTTTGGGGAGTGGCCGCGGGAGCTGCCGCTGGAAGCTGAACGGGTGCGGCTCTTGCGGGAGGTGAGTGGAAGATGCATGGAAGGTGCAGGGAAGGTGCAGGGAAGGTGGGGAGGCAGCAGGAGAGAGAAGGGAGGATGTGTGTGTGTGTGTGTGTGTGTCGGCTGTTTGGGGGGTTGGCCAGTGGGAGACGAACAGGTGCAGCTGTTGCAGGAGGTGAGTAAAAGCTGCACCGAAGTTTCAGGGAAGGTAGGGAGGTGGCAGGGGTAAGAAGGAAGGATGTGTGCGCCGGCTGTTTGGAGGGTGGCCGCGGGAGCTGCCGCTGGAAGATGAGCGGGTGCGGCTGTTGCGGGAGGTGAGTGGACGGTGCAGGGAAGGTGGGGGAGCGGCAAGGGGGAGGAGGGAGGATGTGTGCGTGGGCTGCTTGGGGGGGGGGGGCTGCTGGAATGAACCAAAACAACTTTCAAACCCTTGACAACTTGTGCTTGACAACAAAATCAAACCGCTCTCGCATGCCAGGTTGGCACTGGACTGCTGCGGCACTACGGGGGCAGCGCAGCGCGGCTAGTGGAGGCTGCCAGGGGCTCGGCTGTGACCCTGCCCCCCCTAACACAAGCAACGCCTCTCTCTCTCACACTCCCTCTCTCAAACAAACACACGTGCCAGGTTGGCACTGGACTGCTGCGGCACTACGGCGGCAGTGCGGCGCGGCTAGTGGAGGCTGCCGGGGGCTCGGCTATGGCCCTGGTGGAGCTCGTCACGCACACGTTCCCTGGATTCCGCGACGCGACAGTCTACAGGGGGCGGCAGGTGGGTGGCTGGTGTCGGGATTGTGGATTGTGGAGTGTGGAGTGTGGAGTGTGGAGTGTGGAGTGTGGAGGGCGGGGTGTGGAGGACGGCCGGGTATATATTCTGCTGTCGCCCTGGTGGAGCTCGTGACGCAGGCGTTCCCTGGGGTTCGCGATGCAACGGTGTGCAGGGGGCGGCAGGTGGGTGGGTGGTGTGTGGAAGTGAGGAGTGTGGAGTGTGGAGTGTGGAGTGTGGAGTGTGGAGTGTGGAGGGCGGCCGGTTATTCTGCTGTGGCCCTGGTAGACTTTCGTCACGCAGGCGTTCCCGGGGTTCCGCGATGCAATTGTGTACAGGGGGCGGCAGGTGGGCGGCTGGTGTGGAAGTGTGGAGTGTGGAGTCGGGAGGGCGGGCTGTGGAGGACGGCCGGGTATATATTCTGCTGTCGCCCTGGTGGAGCTCGTGACGCAGGCATTCCCTGGGTTCCCGATGCAACGGTGTGCAGGGGGGCGGCAGGTGGGTGGGTGGTGGGTGGAAGTGAGGAGTGTGGAGTGTGGGGGGCGCGGTGCGGACGAGCGGCCGCTTATTCTGCTGTGGCCCTGGTGGAGCGAGCTACTCAGGCACTCCCTGGGTTCCGCGATGCCACGTTGTGCAAGGAGTGCCAGTTGGGTGGCTCGTGTGGAAATGTGGAAATGTGGAAGTGTGGAGTGTGGAGTGTGGAGTGTGGAGTGTGTATGGGTTTTGTCCTTGGGGGGGCTATGATGAAGCGGTGTCGGCGCGCCTGAGGCGCCGCCTGATCCGCGCAGGTGCAGTGATTCCCCTGCGAGCCGTATACCGCTCCGGGCCGGATTTCCCATTTCCCAGAAACCACCCCGCACTTAGTGGGTGAGGGCGTGGAGCGGCGCGTTGGAAAGCTCTTGCCGAGAGCAGCCCAACGGCATGCGTTGCATGAATACCCGCTGTGTATTGTGCCTGATGTGAGCGGTCAAAGTTGCTGGAGCCGGCAAAAAAACTAATTACTAAAATCCTTCCCAGGGACCACTGCGCAGGTGACGGCGGCGCCTCAGGCGTTCGGAATTCTTGCGGTAGGAGGAGGAGGGGCATATGATTTAGCGGGGTATATTATATAACGTTGGGGTTCAGGGGCTTCCCACAGCCAGCTCGCTGTGCGTGGGCGCCCCCCCTTCCAGACTTGAGCTGTCTATGGTATAAGGCAGCCATGCGCCCGTGAAGGGAGGGGCGGGGGGCGGGTCTGGCTGCCCTGGCCGGGGTGCAAATATGGGCCCATCAGAAAAAATCCTGGCCCAACCTCCTAGGGAGTTCTCCTGTTTACAATTCATCTGTTCGTCTTTATACTTTAGGATCCATTAAAAAAAAAGTTCCGTGGTTTGGCGGTACACCCAACCAAACACTCAAGCACCCACCCATAGTGATTTCCTTTTCGGCTCCACGCAGCCATTTGGCTGTATTCCGGCTGAACACAGCTCAACCCATCCAGTGGATTGGAAGGCTGTCGAGCCCGCCAGACAGAGCTTGGCAATAGCATTCGAGTGACCTATATATGAGGACAAACAGTCAAACGGGAGGTCGACGGTAAACACGGTCAAAGAAAAATCCGGCTGTGGAATAATTCATTTAACTCTTGAAAAGGAAAATACTGCCTACCCACCCCACACACCCACCAACCAGGAAACCACCCGCGCTCACTCGCAGGTCTGCCTCTACAGGCGCTCACATATCTGTGGGGGGGGTCTGCAGATCTGCATGGGGCGTACCCAACCAAACATGTAACTACGTAACCAACCAATCATCAATACTGTCCATATTGTTTGCCTTCGCCGGGGGGGGGGGGTCGAAACTATAGTTGTTTAATGCGATTGCGGGGGTCGTTTTTCGTTGTTTTTAGTCGTTTTGACGCGCCCCAAATCGCGATTTTCGACGATTTATATTAATTTCTTAGCTTCGCGGGGGGGCAAAAACGACAATTATACGTCAAGGCTAACCGCCCGGACGGTGTAGCATACAAACCAAACAACAAGGAAACCAACGAGCCAACCCACAAAACACCCAAACTCACTCGCAGGTCTTCCTCTGCAAGCGAGCGCAGATTTTTATGGGGGAACTGCACGGGGCTTTTGGAGGAGTGCCCCCTGTCCCTATCTCTCTCTCAACCCCCCCCCCCACACACACACACACACACACGCGCGCAGGTCTTCCTCTACAAGCGCGCGCAGATCTTTGTGGGGGATCTGTACGGGGCGTATGGAGGAGTGGGGCTGGGAGCGTTCCGCGACATGAACGAGATCACGATGTTTGCTGATTACAGGTGTGTGTGCATGACTGACGCACACACACACACACACACGCACACACACACTGCTGTGCATGTGTGTGTGTAGGGGGTTGTGCTAGTGGAATGAGGCTGGGAGCATTTCGTGACATGAACAAGATCGCGATGTTTGCTTGACTACAGGTGTGTGTGCATGCATCACATTCCATTCCATTCCATTCCAAAGTGTAACATGACTGCAACAGCACTACCCGTATAGTACAAGCAATCTTCCAGAGGTCAAATGGCACATGTGTGTCGGTCTGCAGCGGGTGACCAATCAGCGCTAAGAGGGGTACATCACATGGCGGGTGGGGTTGCCACTCTGGCCAACCAACTTCAACTTCAATCGCGGCGTATCATCTCCCCATGGGCCGATTAATTCCATGGGGCGATATTCGGGTGTAGGCAGGCCTAGAGGACGTCGGATCAGCTCCTCGATGGGGCGACAGACGAATGTAGGCGGGCCTGGGATAGGGGGCAGCGGCGGATCATCTCATGAGCCCACGAACTCGATGGGGCGATGATGAACGTAGGCAGGGGCGCAGGGATGGGGAGGCGGATCATCTCCATTGGCCTCTGAACTCCAAGGGGCGATGATGTAGGTAGGCAGGGGGCGGAGGCAGGGGCGAGGGAGGAGAGGCTGGGGCGTGGGGGGTGGTGAGGCGGATCATCTCCATGGGCCTGTGAAGTCCATGGGGCGATGATGTAGGTAGGCAGGGGGTGGAGGCAGGGGCAAGGGAGGAAAGGCTGGGGGGAGGGAGGGCTAGCATGGGGTCGGCGTGCGTGAGGGCGCATGGGCGGGAGGCGCATGGGGCGGGGGTGCATGGGCCTGCATGGCGCGCACATGGGACGGCGAGCTCCATGTGGGGGTGGAGCGTGGGCGGGTTGTCGACTGTGGGTGGGTGAAGGTGGGGGAGAGTTGGACTGTGTAGTTTGGAGCGTGTCAAGGGGGGCGAAGGGTGCTGAAGGGGGGCCATGGCGATGGGAGGTTCTCTGTGGTGCATGGTGGCGTGGCGCCGCAGTGGGGCGCGGCCGAGGATCCTCGGTGGAGGCGAGGCGGTCATGCATCACACACGCACACACACACGCATACACACACATGCACACACGCACACACACACACACACACACACATATGTACACATGTCACACACACACACACGCACACGCACACACACACACACACACACACACACACACGCACACACACACGGGCACACGCACACACGTACACCCACACACACACACACACACACACACACACACACAGGGTGCTGGTCGTGCTGAGGCAGCTCGGCATTCTGGTGTATTCCGAGGCGCACGCACACACGCACGCATACTCGCACGCACGCACGCACTCTGTACACACCCTCCCTCACTCAAATGTGCACAGGGTGCCGGTCGTTCTGCGGCAGCTCGGCATTCTGGTGTACTCCGAGGCGCTCGCAACACAGGTGCGCATACGCCCTGCCACTAGTGCTTCTTCGACTGGGCAGTCTACCGCCTACGACGGTGTCTGGGCGGAAATAATTGATTGATTTTTTGGGTTTACCGCCTGAGTTTTGGTCGATTTTGGTCGATTTTTGCCGGTATTTTGTTTTTTTTGCCGATTTTAGCCGATTTTGGCCCCGCCGTCAGCGGCCGAGCTGCAAAAATTAATTAATTTAAATCATTGAAGAAGCACTGGCTACCAAACTCCCCGATTTTGGCCCCGCCGCCAGCGGCTGGACTGCAAGAAATAATAAATTGAAATCAATTGAAGAAGCGCTGGCTACCAAAATCCCAACGTCTGGCGTCACCCCGATTGCAGTAGGCAACCACCACCGCCTCAGCCGCACTCCCGACCCGCGTCAGGCGTTATGACCACCTTGACTTGCGCGCTTCAGGAGTTGGGATTGTAGAAGGGCCATCACTCTTGCACTGGCCCTACCACATTCACAATGCCTGAGGCGGCGCCTGAGGCGTCCCATTCCATGATGCAGATCAGGCCGTCGGAGCGCCTGAGGCGCCGCCTGAGGCGCACCCACGATCGCCTCAGGCGTTGCCTTAGGCGTTATCCAAATCACCTCAGGCGCCACACCAATCGCCTCAGGCGCCCAACACCGCCTGAGGCGCACCCCGGACCGTCTCAGACGTTATGACCGCATTCCATGGCGCGGATCAGACGTTGGGATTTTGGTATGGTGGGGACGGGCGGAGCCCCCCGCTGCCGCGGCCTGCCCGCCCTGCTGGGCTCCCCGCCCTACCACAATCCCAACGACTGATCTGCGCAAGTTACGGCGGTCATAACACTTGAGGCGGTGGGGGTTGCGCCTGAGGCGGTCGGGGTGACGCCTAAGGCGGCGCCTGAGGCGGCGTCTCAGGCACTCCAACCGCCCGAGGCGCTCTGGCTGGCTGAGGCGTCGCCTGAGGTGCCGCCTGATCCGCGCAAGTGAAGGCGCCAACCTCCGTAGGCGCCCACCACCGCCTGCGGCGCACCCCGACCGCCTCGGGCGGTATGACCGCCTTGACTTGCGCGGCTGAGACGTTGGGGCTGTGGTAGGGTTGAAACGAGGGGGTCTGTCCCTATCCGAGAGAACCTGCTCGAAAGTTGATGTTTCCCTGGGGCGTCCTGCCCGCCTCACCACGAGGTGTGAGCGACGATGGTCTTTGCTTCGGCCGTATACCGCTCGGAGCCAGCTCGGAGCGGAATGTGAGCGTATTTTTTATACTATTTTTTCGACTGCTCCGCTTTTCCGCGTTTGCGCTCGGGACAAAACAACTGTGTGACGCCGCAGGCGTCCCACCAAGCGGGCATGCGCAGACCTCTCCAGTGCGAAGCAAACGGACAAGACCATACGGGTCCTTCCCACTGGGTCCTAATTTGGTGGGACGCCAGGGGGGGGGGGCTGTGGCCTGCACCGTCCGCGCCCGCACGGAGCGTGGCTTACATCAGTGCTTCCGCCAAGGATCTTGGGGAAATGGTGGCTTAGCCTGGGCCTCACGCGCACTTCCCCAATCTCGACCCGTCGTGGCGCGTTCGTTTTGGCGAAAGTAAGATTTGCCGACTTTCCACACTTTTAGGATCGAGATTCGCGCAATCTCACGCCGAATCGTCCAATCTCACCCCGCAAATGCACTTTTGCGGAGGGCGGGGCGGCTAACGGAAACACTGTGACATTCCCCGCGCACTGAAGTGCCAATCCTAACAGAGCGTGTGCCCCTCCCCCCAGGTCCTCAACCGCAGAGGCATAAAAAGCTTGCTGGAGTAGGAGAGTAGATGTTGCAAATCTAGGCTAGAGGTCCAGAAGTCTCTACTGTGACGCCCCGTGAGGCCGCGCAAGCCCGAGCTAGTGCTTCCAGGATAGATTCAGATGGATTGATTCTTTACCGCCAGAGGCACTGTTTTCCCTTGAAAGAGGTGTGAAATCGTCGATTTCACACTTGTCACTTTCGGGCAAAAAAATGAAATCTTCATGCGATTTCAGGTGGCAGGCTGCCCCATGGGCCAATCTTTCTCTACCGCCTCCATGCCGCCGACGGCGGTATACCGTCTCTCCGAGGAAGCACTACGAATACGCTGCCTGTTAGGTGTTGGTGACAAAAAGTGTGAAATCACATTTTCACCATGCAGCAGAGTGGTCAGCCCCGCTGGCGCGAGACGACCAGCCCAGTCGGGGCAGTGGGAAATACGCCGGCGCGAGTGAATCTTACAAGGGTGGCACTCTATTCGAGGGTCTCGCTCTGCCGCTCTCTCTCACACGCACGAACACAGACACACGGGCACACATGCACACACACACACACAAAATGAGAAGAAAATAAAACAAAAAACTCGAAATACGCAAAACACACACACACACGCACGCACGCACACACACACACAATAACACACACACGTGCACGCACACAAACACAAACACACACACACACACATCTTCAACGCAGGTCGCAGCCCTGAAACAGATTCCCTCAGGATCAGAACAAGAGGTGGAGATTAGGTGTGCAACAGTAATTGCGGTGGAGCGGCTCAGGCAGGCGATCGGGGTGGGCGCGCACAGAGGCGGGGGCGGTGGCGGCAGCCGAGGCGGCGGTGGTGGCTTGGAAGGTGTTGGCGCTGCTTCTGCTTCTGCTTTTGCTGCTGCTGCTGCAGGCGGCGCTAGTGTCGGTGGTGCTGGTGGCGCTGCCCCTGTTGGTGGAGGTGGCAGTGGCGTCGGTGGTGGAGGATCTGGAGATGGTGGAACGAGAGGTGACGGCAGCGCCGAACGGCGGCGGCAGGTGCCGAGTGCTGTTCAGCTAGACTGGTGGCTTTGGACGCAGGGGGAGGCCGCACGCGTCACTGCGCACACAGCGCACCACCGCACACTGACTGTGTTCTACTGACGTGCCTCGGCAGCCTGCCAGTGTGGCCTAGAGACAGTTGCAAAGAGAATGTGAGAGTTGGAATGAGTGTGTGTCTGTTGGTGCGGATGCTGTGCAGCTAGACTGGTGGCTGTGCACGCAGGGGGAGGCCGCACGCGACACACACAGCGCACCACCGCACACTGACTGTGTTCTACTGACGCGCCTATTAGTGTTTCCGTTAGCCACCCCGCAACCCGACAAAGTGCACTTTCGGGTTGAGATTGGCCGTTTCGGGCTGGCGCGTCGGGTTGAGATTTCGCGAATTCCGACAAAGTGTGAAATGCCGATTTTCCGCCAAAATTAGCTTCCGGCGGGTTGAGATTGGCGAAATCACTGTGAAGCCCGGGTTGAGCCAGCATTTTTCCAAGATCCTTTACGGAACCACTGGCGCCTAGGCAGCCCAGCCCGCCTGGATGGCCTAGGGACAGCTGCAAAGAGAATGCAAGAGTTGAATAGTGTCTGTTGGTTCAGATGAGTGATCTGTGTAGCTGGACGAGTGGCTGTGGACGCCGGCCCGGAGGGCGTGGCCGCACAAGCCACAGCTCCGGCGTACCACCGCACACTTACGTAGTTCCACTGATGCGGTTGATGAATCGGCTGCTGCCTCGCAAACCCGCTCGCATAATAATTGCTGCAGGCTCCCCAAAGCCCACCCCTTCCAACAGTGTAACTGCCATCATCGCTAAGAATCAGTTACAGTAACAGTAACTGATAAATCGGCTTTCAAGCAAAGACTACCCGAGAGAAAATCATTTTACTGCACAAAAGTCCCTGTCGCGTCGCACAATAGCTCTCCTTTTTGCTACAGGACTACACGTTAGCAGGCAGCCGGCTGGTGGCTACCGCCCCTCACAAGTAATTGTTAAGGCCAGAACTGGACTTGGGTCTAGGCGGTGGTACTAGGACTAGAGGTGGTCTTTGCTGGAAAGCCGATGTAACTGTAACAAAAGTCCCCCAACCTTTTAAGAAAGGAGCCCTCGACCCTGGGCACCAACGTGTCCATTCGCTACGATGATGATGAGAGTTTTACAATCCACTGCCGGCGGTCACACGTTCGGTTCCAAAGCTCCAGCGGGACTTAAGAGAGCAGGCACGAGGCCCACCAAAAAGGTCAAGCTACAAAAGTAGCCCACGGTAGCGCCAACCACGTAGTGGTGGGCGCCAAGCAAGCAGCACAACAATGCAGGCTCCACACCCAACCCCTCCAGTGGCCGGAGGGCGGGCCCAAGGTATAAAACCATAAAGGGACCAGAAAGCCCTCCCCCTACGTGCTGTTTCACTGAACCACACGGCTCACGTGCGAGCCGCCGTGACAACCATAGCGCACGGAGTCGTGGCCGTGCGCGCACGCGTGCGCGGCCGCAGCGCCAGCCACCTGTCAGCCCCTCCCACCCCACCCCGCCTGTCAGTGTCAAGCCAGCTTCACGGCGACAAAGGAGCACTCTGCAGGTTGCCACGCGGCAGCGGGCACGGAAGCGAGAGGGCGCCACACCAGCGGCTGTGCGCTGCCCGCCGCCATCACCTCGAGCGTGATTTCGCCTCAGCTCATCAGAGTCAGCCCGGGCACTGCTGTCTGCTCCATCTGGTATGATCCGCAGCGCGCGCCCGCCCTCCACCTCCACGCCCACGGCGTGCATGGCTCTGCGTCGGTCGATCCTGATTGCAGCGTCTGCCCCGAGGCCTGCGCATTGGAGGCTATGGCGTTGCCGTCCCTGCCGGATTGTGCGCCGCAGCTGCTGCGGTTTGTGTTCTGGCCCAGCAGACGGGCCAGCACCGACACCAGCGATGGATGCCCCCCCACATCATGCGCCATCGCCTTCGTCGTCGTCTCCGCCGTCATCGCTGCCGCCGCCGCCATCGCCATCGCCGCCGCCCGCGCTGTCCCCCAGCTGCTCCATTGACTCCTGCAGCAGGGCAACAATAGACGCATGGCAGTTCTCGGCTGCCAGATGATGTGCCCTCTCAATGAAAAAATAGGGCTGTGGCGCATGCTGTGGCATACCACACCCAAGCAGCAGGCGCACAATGGACACGTTGCCCCGTTCGGCTGCAAAAGCCAGTGCCATCCCAAGCACTTCGCCACGCGGCGCTTGCTCTGGGAGGCCCAGCATCAGCCGTGCAATGGAGTCGTGACCAAACATGGCTGCACTGACAAAAGACAGTCCCCCTCTGCAGTCACCTCGCGCCGCGCCCTCGGGTGCCTCAAGCAGCATGCGCACGATGGACTCGCGACTATACTCGCGACCATGAACCACCGCCAAACAGAGTGCCTCTCCATCCAGGAAATCCGCGCGCGGTGCACCCTCAGGCAGCTCCAGCAGGTGGCGAACAGCCGCCTCGTGTCCCCCGGTGCATGCGCGCACAAGAGCAGTCTCCTTGCTGCCTCGGTGCACGCCAACAATCAGATTGGAAATGTGCTGCGCACTGCCCATCAGCGCGTCACGGAACTGCCGACACACGGACAGTGCGGAGTGGACAGGCATGCTTTGTGTGCCTAGTCCCTGTTGCGCCGTCCCAGCGGCTGGCCCTCCTCGTCTGGCCATGCGCCGGCGCGCACGAGGATGTCCAGCATCATCTCAGGCGGCAGGTCAAGAATGGGGAAGCCCTGGAGGGACTCCGTCCAAGCCTGGTCCTGGAAATGGGGTGGGAGGGCGAGAATTTCAGGCCACGGCACGGTGCGCGTCAGCGAGCATGCATGCATGGGGGCATGCGCCATGCGTGTACGCCATGCGAGCACACACACGTCCGCGCGCGCACCTTGGCAGCTGCGGCCGACTTCTGGGCACGCGTGAGTGGCATGGCGTCTGCCTGGACCTGCGTGCGTATGGGCAGGCGAGTGGTGCACGCCGTGCCTGCCGGTGTTGGATTCAGTCCCTCCCATGCAGGAGCGGGAATCTCTTGCAACGCCCCATCCGTCCTCGCACGCCACCTCGCGCATGACAGGCGCAACCCACGCACCTGCCTCCCGAACTCCGCGCGTGAGTGGGAAGGGGCGGACTTAGCTGGTCAGCACGCCTCCAATCAGCGAGGCGCTGCGCGCTGCTCCAGAGCCACAGCTAGGTACGGTATGGGGTGGTGGATAGATTGCGTGAGTGCAGCT
Organism: Chlamydomonas sp. UWO 241; assembly: GCA_016618255.1. Classification (NCBI taxonomy): domain Eukaryota; kingdom Viridiplantae; phylum Chlorophyta; class Chlorophyceae; order Chlamydomonadales; family Chlamydomonadaceae; genus Chlamydomonas; species Chlamydomonas priscui. Next base: position 79,913 of record VFSX01000178.1, read on the forward strand.
TTTTTTTTATGGATGGCCCTGGGAGGCCCGGATGGCCTTGGGATGGGATGGAGTTAAAAGCGTTTGAAAGCAGGTGTGAATCACACCTGCGGTTTGAAAAAAGGCTCCTGCTACCTCCATCAGTTGCTCCTGAAGTATGGCATTTTGACATAAAACGTATTCCACTGGTCCACAGCAGCCCCTGGGAGACACGGTTCACGTGCGAGCATAACAGCATGTAAGCGCGTAACAATCGCGATTAAATGAAATTGAATGGTGACGCCTCGCATAATAATTGACGCATCACTCCGCAAAGCCCATCCCCTTCCAACAGTGCCACTACCTTCATCGCTTAACCTCAAACTGCGCAAAAGTCCCCGTGAATTCCATGCCAGGTGTGACTGGCCTAGCGCATCCTGTCACATCTCAAATTTGAAAGCTTAGCCACTGGGCCTTCATCTGTCGGAGAGCTGGGTGTGGGTTCCCGCTCCAAAAGGGTCGGATCTCGAGATGTCAAACCACGCTCTGGTTTGACATAAGCATCCTATGTGCCAACTCCTGAAGTAAGGACTTGACATGCGCGTGGCTGTGACACCAGGGGCCCTCGACCACGAGCTCCGACGTAGCGAGTGCTGTTTCACTGAACCACACGGCTCAGGTGCGAGCCGCCGTGACACCCCTAGCGCACGGAGTCGTGGCCGTTCACGCACGCGTGCGCGGCTGCAGCACCAGCCACCTGTCAGCCACTCCCACCCAACCCCGTCAGTGTGAACCCGGCGTCACGGCGCCAACGGAGCACTCTGCAGTGCTGACACGCCGCACCGCTCACAGAGGCGAGAGGGCGAAGCAACGACGACTGCGCGCCCCCCCCCCCCCGCTGCCGTCTCAAGCGCGATGTCGCCTCAGGAGCTCATCATAGTCAGTCGCCAACCAGGGCACTGATCCGCTTGGAAGCTGCTGGCTTTCTGCTCCTTTCTGAAGCTTGTGTCTGACCTGCCGCTGTCTGATCCGCTCCCATGTGAATTCGCTGCTGTCTGAAGCTGCTGTCTGAAGCCGCTGTATGTATGAAGCTACAGTCTGATCCGCTGTTGTCTGTGCCGTCTGGGCTGTCTGATCCGCCAGACAGCAGGCGTCCGCCCTCCACCTCAACGCCCACAGCACGCACGGCACTGTGGCGGTTGATTTCGAAAGCAAAGCCTGACCCTACGCCTGCGCATGGGGGCGCTTTGCCGCCGTCGCGCCTGCCACGTTGTGTTCCGCAGCTGCCGCTGTTTGTGTTCGTGGCCCAGCGTGCGGGCCAGTACCGCCATCAGCGGTGGATGCCCCCCCACATCATGCGCCATCGCCGTTGTCGCCGACTCCGCCGTCACCGCCGCCGCCGCCACCAGCATTGCCGTCGCCCGCGCCGTCCCCCAGCTGCTCCAAGAACTCCTCCAGCAGGCGCACAACAGACGCATGGCCGCTCTCAGCTGCCATATTCCGTGCCTCCCCGCCGTAAAAAGCGGGATCCGGCATACCACACCCAAGCAGCAGGCGCACAATGGACACGTTGCCCCGTTCGGCTGCAAGAGCCAGTGCAACGCCAACCGATTCGCCACGCAGTGCATGCTCTGGAAGGCCCAGCAGCAGCCGTACGATGGATTCGTGGCCACACATGGCTGACATGCGAAGCGGCAGTCCCCCTCTGCAATCACATCGCGCCGCGCCCTTGGGTGCCTCGAGCAACATGCTCACAATGTGCTCGCAACCATGATACGCTGCCAACAAGAGAGCCTCTCCATCCAGGCAATCCGCGCGCGGTGCACCCTCAGGAAGCAACAGCAGGTGGCGCACCGTTGCCTCGTGTCCCCCGGTGCATGCGCGCACGAGAGCAGTCTCCTTGCTGCCTCCGTGCACGCCCACAAGCAGAGCTGCAATGTGCTGCGCACTGCCCATCAGCGCGTCACGGAACTGCCGGCACACAGACAGTGCCGAGTGGACAGGCATGTCCTTGTGCGCCACGTCCCTGTTGCGCCGTCCCAGCGGCTGGCCCTCCTCATCTGGCCATGCGCCGGCGCGCACGAGGATGTCCAACATCATCTCCGGGGGCATGTTGAGAATGGGAAAGCCCTGGAGGGATGCGATCCAAGCCCCGTCCTGGGTGCGTGGTGGGTGGTGTGCACAGCATGCATGGTCGTGTCGCTGCGTGAGGCAGCGCTGCCTCGGTCGAAATCGCCATGCATGGTGGCCATGCGCCAACGCACTGGCATGGTGCATGGCATGCAAGCAGCATGCGCACGCAAATGCTCGCACCTGGGCCGCCGCCTGCGCACGTGTGAGTGGCATGGATGCACCTGGGACCCACGAGCACGGCCACCGACGGTCACCAGCGCACGCCAGATCTGCAGTAAGACTGACCTGGCTGTGCACGCTGATGGAGAGTGGAGGGTTTAAATTGTACCTGTAGTGTGCCGATGTGCTCAGGTTCAGCTTTGGGCATGCATGACAGGCTTGAGTGACCAAAGGGTTTCAAACATGCCCCCCACACAATTGGGACGCTTCCCACCGCGCCATGCCGTGGCCATGCTCGATTCCTCCTCATTTCGACGACCACACGCTCAGGGGCCCTCTTCATCAACGAAGCCTGCGACCAGAGTGCTCCGTCTCTCGTTCTTCCACCTCTCATTTTGCGCCTGCGGTGCTGCCCCCCTCTGCCACCCGCGACAGGCGGTCGGATACTGCATCGTCGCCTGCCCATCGTCGATTCCTCGAACGTGAGTGGTCTGCACCGCTGCAAGCCTGCCCCATGCACGCCTCCTGGCTGCCTCCGCCCCACAGCACATCATGTGCGAGAGTTGCACCACGAGCGAGCATCTGCTGCCTGCAGCCCGCACATAACACGAACGGGACGACCGGGGGGCGGAGCTGCGAGGCCTGCGCTGCGATGAAAGCGCCCCCATGAGCCCCGCATGTGCCGGCTCGCCCATGCACCCGCGCCTATACAGTTTACAGTGCGCACCCTCGGGGTGTGGGACTGAGGGAGCTGGCAGCTAATGCCACCTTTATAGAGGCTAGCTACCAAAAATCGCTCGCCCATGCGCCTCCTGACGCTGCGTTCCCTTCACATCTCGCAGCCCCTCCTCAAATGCCCCCACTACCCAAGTCGAGGGACATCAAGAAGCTGGTCAAGGAGCTCGGCGGGGGCGAGACCAAGCGCGCCGCGGCGCTGGCGACGCTCACCACCCTGTGTGCACGCGAAGATCTGCCCCCGGATGGCCTGGCCATGATAGCAGGCGCAGGCACCGTGCCCCCGCTGGTGCACCTTTTGTTGCGGAAGGAATCCCCAGTCCCGGAAAAAAACAACGCGGCGGTTGCGCTGTCATGCCTCGCGTTCCACCCCAGCAACGCGATCACCATCGCCGCGGCTGGCGCCATCCGGCCGCTCGTTCAGCTGCTCGGGCCTAAGCTGCCGTGTTTCCTGCAGCAGAACGCCGCAGGCGCGCTCATGCGCCTCGCCCTCAACGCCGAGAACAAGGTCGCGATCGCCGCAGCTGGTGCCATCCCGCGCCTCGTGAAGCTCATCGAGCCTCGCAACGCGTCGGAGACTCAGCAGAACGCGCTCACGTGCCTGGCCAACCTCGCCACAACGGTCGGTGCAACTGTTTAGCGCAGCCCTCAGGTTTCCCTGGCCAACACTCACGTCACAGCAGCCCCGCGTTTTCGCGTCTCCCGCTGTCCGAAGATTATGGAGACATGCCTCAGCATGCCCAGCGTGACGCCTGCTTGCCTGCTGCCCGCCCGCGCGCCCGCCTGCCTAGCCTGACAGCCTGCTTGCCTCGCCTCACCCCTCCCTCTCACTCCCAAAGGTCGAAAACGCGAAGGCCATCTGCGAAGCCGGCGGCCTCGAGAGGGTCATAGCCATCAAGCTCACGGAGAGAGACGAGACGACCCAGATGCTGGCAAACAAGGCGTGCAAGGTGCGGCAGTTTACAGTTAACAGTTAACAGTTTACCGTAGTACCGCTTTGCCTTGCCACCATTTTTATAAAGGAGGTAATTGTTTAGAATTTGGGTGCCTTGCCACGGGGTTTTCCTAGATTTATCCCGTTTTGACGTCACTTTGAGCGTTTCTTTTCTTTTTCGGCAATATTTTTTAGAAATTGACTTTGCCGGCACGTCCTCGGAATGATTTAATCGGCAAGGCAAAGCGGTACTACGGTACAGTTTGCAGTTAACAGTTAACAGTTTGCAGTACGCACCCTCCGGGCGGGGGATTGAGGGAGCTGCCTAACGAGGGAAGCCACCATCAGTGCTTCTTTGATTGGGCGGTTTACCGCCTGCGGCGGTTTATGCGCGCTAATAATCAGTTGATTTTTCAGGGTTTACCGCCCGATTTTTGCCGAATTTGGTCGATTTGTTGAGACAAAATCGTGTTTATTCGTTTTTGGCCGATTTTGGCCGATTTGGGGCCCGGCCGCCAATGGCTGGGCTGTAAGAATTAATTAATTAAAATCAATTGAAGAAGCACTGGCTACCATGACCCGTGAATGAACAACAAGGTACGGCGGCACAGATTGAGTGTGTGCGCAGGTCTTGCAGGTTTTACACGTGCGTGTCTAAACCCGGAGGACCCCGGGGCGTGGTTTTACAGGTGCTACACATACGCGCCAGGAGGACCCCGGGGAAGGAGTTAAGGCCTAGACTAAACGTCTGAACGTGCTCTACTAGGAGAGCCCGCAAGGCCACGCATGCGCAAACACGGCGTGCAAGGTACGGCAGTTTACAGTTTACAGTTTACAGTTTACAGTACGCACCCTCGGGGCGTGGGATTGAGGGAGCTGTCTAACGAGGCTAGCTACCATGAACAGTGAATGAACAGCAAGGTGCGGCGACAACTATTGAGTGTGTGCGCAGGTCTCGCAGGTTTTACACGTGCGTGCCCGGAGGACCCCGGGGCGTGGTTTTACAGGTTTTGCACGTATGTGCCAGGAGGACCCCGGGGCAGGAGTTAAGGCCTAGATTAAACGTCTAGGGGAGCTTTACTAAGAGAGCCTGCGAGGCACGCAGCGCGCCAGCCTACCACGGAGTCAACAGATAGAGGTTGCCCTCCTCCCCTCTCCCCCCCCCCCCCCGCGCCACTACACAAGCGCCAGCTAGATAGGGATCAGGGGGGGGGTCGGCAAAACAGATTGAGCGTGTGTGCGACGAGGAGGCCCTGGTGGTCGCATGATGCTCACCAATAGCTGGCCACGCGCATGGCAAGCACACAAACACATAGACACACACCCACAAACGCACACACACACACACACACACACAAGGTCTACTGCGCCACCAAAGGCGTCCGACAGACTGTAAAATCGAACACACACACACTCACACACACACACGCGCACACACGCACACACACACACACACACGCACACACACAAACACGCACACACTTCCCCCCCCTTCCCCCCCCCCACACACACGCGTGTCCCGCCAGGCGCTGTGCGACAGCAAGGATGCGCAAGTGCGCGCGGCGTACCGTGAAGCGACGGCGCGCGGCAAAGAATCCGATGACAGCACTGGCAACGGTGGTGCTGACGGTGGCGACATGCAGCCGCGCGTGCTGCTGCTGACTATCTGTGAGCTGTGAACGAGCAGCTCAGCCTTGAGGCATGCTTGCCAGCAGTACGCGGCTGTGGCATCTGTTGTGCTGACGGCGGTCGTGACGTGCAGCCGCACGTGCCGCTGCTGACTATCTGCGAGCCGTGAACAAGCAGCGCAGTCTTGCGGCATGCTTGCCAGCAGTACGCGGCTGTGGCGTATGTTGTGCCGCGCGTGCAGCTGCTGACCATTTGCGAGCTGTGAAGAAGATGCGCAGCCTTGTGGCATGCTAGCCAGCAGCACGCGGCTGTGGCGTCTGTGGTGCTGACGGCTGTGATCATGGCGGTGCCGACGGTGATGTGAGGCCGCGAGTGCCGCTGATGATGATCTGCGAGCTGTGATGTCGCGGTGCGTCACTTGCGCAGCGCACTGCACCTGAGCCGACGGCGCCACGGCGCAGGAGCGTGGCGCTGGAGTGGCATGCCGCAGCTGCGGACGCTGTGGTGGCAGGCGGGCATACTGACGTGCAGCGGCGCGTGCCGCTGCTGACGATCTGCAAGCTGTGTGATGCCGTGGTACGTCACTTGCGCAGCGCACTGCACCTGAGCCGGCGGCGCCACGGCGCAGGTGCGTGGCGCCGGAGTGGCATGCTGCAGCTGCGGACGCTGTGGCGGCAGGCGGGTATACTGACGTGCAGCCGCGTGTGCAGCTGCTGACTATCTGCGAGCTGTGATGCCGTGGTACGTCACTTGCGCAGCGCACTGCACCTGAGCCGGCGGCGCCACGGCGCAGGTGCGTGGCGCCGGAGTGGCATGCTGCAGCTGCGGACGCTGTGGCGGCAGGCGGGTATACTGACGTGCAGCCGCGCGTGCAGCTGCTGACTATCTGCGAGCTGTGATGCCGCGGTGCGTCACCGTCTGCGCCTGCCCAGCGTGCATGCTGCCGCAGCAGCAGCACGAGGCAGGGTCGATGGCTTTGCTGACGGCGGCCACATGCAGCCGCGCGTGCAGCTGCTGGCCATTTAGGAGCTGTGAACCCGTGGTGCCCCGCTGGCTGCGCCTGCTCAGCGTGCATGAGCCAGGCAGCGGCGTAGTCGCACAGCGCTGGGTGGAACTGGCACTGCAGGTAAATGCACTCGGGGCGCGCTTTTGATCAGCACGAGGCAGCGTCGACAGCGGTGCTGATGTGCCGCAGCGCGGCCATATGAGCCGGCGGCGCCGCGCCGCTTGAGTGGCACTGACCATGCGGACGAGGGGAGGCACAGTCTGACGGCATGCCGCTACTGCGGACACTTTTGCGGCAGGCGGGGATACTGGCGTGCAGCGGCGCATGCAGCTGCCGACCATGTGCGAGCTGTCAGCTGTACCTTCTCAGCGTTCACCTCAACCGGTAGCGTCACTGATGGCGACAGCGGCACTGATGGTGGCAGCGGTGCTGATGGCGGTTGCGTGCATCAGCGGGCGCCCCCGGAAGGCCCCTCTAGGTGGCTCTAGCTAGGTAGGAAGGTTGAGAGGGCGTCTGTACTGCCTACCCGCCTGCTGCTACTTCTGCGGCAAGCGGGCGTTTGGGTGCAGCAGTAGGGGAAGCCTCTGGCCATCGAATGTGGGCAGGTGGCGTCTTGGTGCTTCGTGCACACTGGGGGGTCTGGCAAGTAGTGCACATGCGCTGCATAGGGTGTGTTTCCTGAATAGAGCATAGTCTAACAGAGGCATAGCTAACAGCGGCAATGCTTCCTGCTCTGATGAAATCGAAACACCCAAATCAAGTTGTCTTGTTACCGATTTGCCAGAGCTTCATTCATTTTCACAACGATGGCCGCTGCTGATCCACCGGTGCAGCTGACCGAGGTTCATCCTGTCTGAGGCGCAGTGGCAGCATGGAGAGGCCCGTCGAGAGAGTTTGCCGCGACGCTCCTGTCACAGAATGTGTCCCATCTGCTGTTTTTACAGTTTTTACATGTACGCGCCCAGAGGACCCCAGGGCGTGAGTTAAGGCCTAGACTACACGTCTAGGGGAGCTCTACTAGTAGAGCCCGCAAGGCCACGCAGCGCGCCAGCCTACCAGGGGTCCCATCTGCTCTCAATTACAGCCGCAACTTACGTCTGTGCCTTGACCTGCTACCCCACTGGCTGTCATGATCACCTATTGTGATGAAGTCAGGCTGGTAGGCTGGCGCGCTGCGTGGCCTTGCAGGCTCCAATATTAAAAAAACCTAGACGTGAAGTCCAGGCCTCCGGGACCTCAAGGCGCATACATGTACAAATGGTAAAACCTAAGTTATGGTCACAGCCGAAGCGGCGGCTTGGAGATGCCTGTCGAGAGAGTCTGTCGCGACGCTCCGCTCGCGGGCCCCGAGTACTTGTAGCGCCCGCCCCACGTGAATGTGTGTGACACCGTCATCGTCGCGCGCTCGCGCTGAAAGTGGCGCTGCGAGTCCTGCAGGTGTGGTTGGAGTGGGTGGGGGTAGGTTTGAAAATGCGGGTGTGGGGAAGGGATGTGTGGACTTGCGGGTATGAGGCACGCAGGTGTGAATGTGTGTGACACTGTCATTGTTGCATGCTCGCGATGGAGGTGGCGCTGCGAGTCCTGCAGGTGTGGTAGGAGTGGGTGGGGGTAGGTTTGAAAATGCGGGTGTGGGGAAGGGATGTGTGGACTTGCGGGTATGAGGCACGCAGGTGTGAATGTGTGTCACACCGGCATCGTTGCATGCTCGCGATGGAAGTGGCGCTGCAAGTCCTGTAGGTGTGGTAGGAGTGGGTGGGGGTAGGTTTGAAAATGCGGGTGTGGGGAAGGGATGTGTGGACTTGCGGGTATGAGGCACGCAGGTGTGAATGTGTGTCACACCGGCATCGTTGCATGCTCGCGATGGAAGTGGCGCTGCAAGTCCTGTAGGTGTGGTAGGGGGGGGTGGGGGTAGGTTTGAAAATGCGGGTGTGGGGAAGGGATGTGTGGACTTGCGGGTATGAGGCACGCAGGTGTGAATGTGTGTGATACCGGCATCGTCGCGCGCGCGCGCTGGAAGTGGCAATGCGAGTCCTGTAGGTTTAGGGGTGGGTGGGGGTAGGTGTGAACGTGTGGGTGTGGGAAACACAGGTGTGCACGTGCGGGTGTTGGGCACGCCGGTGTGAATGTGTGTGACACTGTCATCGTTGCATGCTCGCGATGGAAGTGGCGCTGCAAGTCCTGTAGGTGTGGTAGGGGTGGGTGGGGGTAGGTTTGAACATGTGGGTGTGGGAAACACAGGTGTGCGGATGTGGAAATGTGGACACACATAGGTGTGAACGTGCGGGTGTTGGGCACGCAGGTGTGAATGTGTGTGACACCAACATCGTTGCGCGCGTGCGCTGGAAGTGGCGCTGCGAGTCCTGCAGGTGTGGATGTGTGGACAAACACGTGGGTGCGAACGTGCAGGTATGGGGCACAAAGGTGTGAACGCCGCCATCGTCGCACACTCGCAATGGAAGTGGCGCTGCGAGTCCTGCGGGTGTGGAGATGTGGACACCCGGGGTTTGTGTGGCTGTGTGGATATGGGGTATGCAAGTGCGCACAAGCGTAGTTCAGCCATCTTTGCGTGCGTGCACAGAACGTGACGATTCATGGCGTCCAGTGTGGGGTCCAGTGTGTATGTGTTTGTGTGTGTTTGTGTGTGTGTGTGTGTGTGTGTGTGTCTGTATATGTGTGCGCGCGCCTCAGGGTTTAGGGTTAGGTTTCAGTCAGGAAAAAAAAACCTTTGAAAAAAAGGGTTTGGGGTGAAAGGTGGAGAGTTTAGACGCACAAGCTCCGCTTGTCTGGGCGTCATATATGTCCACGTGGATCCCATACTTGGTTGTCCTCTGGCCCCCTCCCCATGGTTTCATTATGAGAGCGTATGGGGCGTTGTGGGTTGGAGCAAACCTTCACCCAAACGCACCAGCTCTGCCTGGCTGGGCGTCATGTCGACGTGTATCCCGTACTTGGAGCTCCTCTGGCCCCATCCGCCGGCGTCTCCTCCACCACTGCTCCCTCTGCTGCTGCCTCCCCCTCCTCCCCCGCGTGTGGACGCAAGTGTGGACGCAAGTGTGAGGGAGCCTGGTCGCGCGCTGCTGTTCCCCGCGGCCGCCCCGCCACCCGCCGCTCCCGCGCTGCTGCCGCCGCCACCGCCACCGCCGCCGCGCGTGCTCGTCCCCGCCTGCTGCCGCTGCTGCTGCGCCTGCTGCTGCTGCCCCTGCTGCTGTTGCCCCTGCTGCTGTTGCCCTGCCGCCGCCCCGACCGCAGCCTGCTTGTACGCTCCAGCAGGCGCTGGTTTATGGCTGCTGCCCCCGGCGCGCGCCGCCTGCGCGTGCGTCGCCTGCGCATGTGTCTGCGGAAGTGTGGGGAAAGTGTGACCGTGGGTGTGGGGTGTGCCGCCTGCACGTGTGTGTGTGGGGAGGGTATGCACGTGCCAGCAGGGGCCAGCAGGCGCTGATTTCTGGCTGTCCACAAACAGACCCGCCCCCCCCCCCCGCCCGAAACACACACCTTTGGGCGAGCCAGGTTTGCCAGCGCCCGTTCAGCATCTACGTCCGAGCCGACCACGCGGTTGTACATGACTGTGCAGGGAGGTTGTGGTGGTTGTGCATGAGTGAGCAGTGAGGTTGTGGTTGTGGTGGTTGTGGGCGGTTAGTAAGTTGTTGCTGCTGTTGTGGTTGTGGTGGTTGTGGTGGCTGTGGTGGTTATGGTGGTTATGGTGGTTGTGGTGGAGTGTCTGATTCGACCAAGCGGTTGTACTTGACTGTGCAGGGAGGTGGTGATTGTGGTGGTGGTTGTGGTGGTGATTTGCGGTAGTTGTAGGGGTGGTTGTGCTGGTTGCGGCGGTTGTGGCGGCTGATCCGACCGCGACCATGACTGTGCAGGGAGCTTGGGTGGTGGTTGTGGGTGGTTTGTTGTGGTGGTTGTGGTGGTTGTGGTGGAGTGTCCGAGCTCACCACGCGGTTGTACATGCCTGTGCAGGGAGGCTGTTATTGTGGTGGTGGTGGTGGTGGGTGGTTAGTTGTTGCTGCTGTTGTGGTTGTGGTGGGTGTGGTGGGTGTGGTGGTTATGGTGGTTATGGTGGTTGTGCTGGAGCGTCTGATCCGACCACGCGGTTGCACATGACTGTGCAAGGAGGTTGTGGTTGTGGTGGTTGTGAGCGGTTAGTTGTTGCTGCTGTTGTGGTTGCGGTGGTTGTGGTGGTTGTGGTGGAGTGTCTCATCTGACCACGCGGTTGTACATGACTGTGCAAGGAGGTTGTGGTTGTGGTTATTGTTGTGGTGGTGGTTGCGGTAGTTGTGGTGTAGGTTGTGCTGGTTGCGGCCGTTGTGGTGGCTGATCCGACCGCGAACATGACTGTGCAGGGAGCTTGGGTGGTGGTTGTGGGTGGTTTGTTGTTGTGGTTTTGGTGGGTGGGGTGGAGTGTCCGAGCTCAACACGCGGTTGTACATGCCTGTGCAGGGAGGTTGTGGTGGTTGAGGTGGCCGTGGTGGCCGTGGTGGTTGTGGTGGTTGTGGTGGTTGTGGCTGTGGTGGTTTGTGGATGCTGTTGTGGTTGTTGTGGTTGTGCAGTTTGTGGTGGAGTGTCTGATCCGACCACGCAGTTGTACATGCCTGTGAAATCAGGTTGTGGTGGTGGTTGTTGTGCACGCTTTGCATGGATTTGCTGTGGTGGCTGTGGCTGGGTGGTTGCGGTTGATGTCGTTGTAAAGCATCTGCGTCCGATGCGATGACGCGGTTTGACATGACTGTGCAGAATGGTTGTGGTGGTTGTGGTGGTTGTAGTTGTTGATGTTGTGAGATTGTGGTGCGGTGGAACAACAACATACACACACGCATGCACGCGCGCACGCACACGTGCATGCACACACACACACACACACACACACACACACACACACACACGCACGCACGCACACACACACACACACACACGCACGCACGCACGCACACACACACAAACGCACGCATGCACGCATCACGCATCACGCACGCACACACGCACGCCACACGCACGCGCGCGCACACACACACACACACACACACACATGCACACCCACACCTACACCCACACCCACGCACCTAGCCCCGCCTCGTGCGAGTACACCATCGGCGTCGTCGTGTTTTTCGAGTCAAACTTTGTTGCAGCCATAGCCTTTCCAACTTTGCTCGTGGGCGGTGGGTTAGAGAGGTTGAACAGGAATTGGCGGCGGCCGGCCTGCATGGGGGAGGGAGAGGAGGGGGAGGTGATTAGGGGGGGGGTACAGTCGCGATTGAGTGGTGGTGGTGTGCTGGGTGCAGTGTGTGTGAGTGTGTGTGCGTGGTGGGCGGGGGTTTGGAGAGGTTGAAGAGGAACTGGCGGCGGCCGGCCTGCATGGGAGGGGGAGGGGATTATAGGCGTGGTTGAATGAAGGTGGAGCCGTTGTGCACGGTCCGGCTGCCCCTCGGGCGCCGGCCCCTCCAACTCAGCGGTCAAGCAGATTGGCAAGCGCCACTTGACCCCCTATCCCCTGGAAGTAGTTAGGACCTATTTCGGAGGTGTCGCACAACAGCTCTCCTTTTGATCTGGGACCACACGTTGGCAGGCAGCCGGCTGGCGGCCGTCTTTCACAAGTGATTGTTACCCGGGGCTGTAACTGTACTTCGGTCTAGGTGGTGGTACTAGGACTAGAAGGCAGTCTTCTAGTGGGTGGGTGCGTGGATGGGTGAGTGGTGGGTGGGTGGGTGGTGGGGGAGAGGTTGACAAGAAATTGCGGCGGCGGCCTAGGTTGCGAGGGAGGGAGGGAAGAAAGGTGGGTGGGTGGGTGGGTAAGTGGGTGGGTGGGTGCTTGTGTGTGTATGTGTGTGGGGTGTGTGTGTGTGGTATGTGTGTGGTGTGTGTGTGTGTGTGTGTGTGTGTACGTGTTTATGTGTGTGTGTGTGTGTATGCGCGCGTGTGTGTGTGTGTGTGTGTGTGTGTGTGTGTGTGTGTGTGTGTGTCGGTGTGTTTGGGTGTGTGTGTGTGTGCATGTGTGTGTGTGAAGAGAGAGACGTGTGAGAGGCGTGACTCTGCCTTCCTCTTCATAGACAGGCAGAGAGAGAGGCATGTCACGGTTGTGGGGGTGCGGAGAGGCCAGGCCGGAGAGGTTGAAGAGAAATTGTCAGCGGCCTTGTGGCAAAGCGATCAATGCAGTGGCTAGGCCATGTGATGCGCATGCCGGCTTCTCGTCTTCCTCGTACGACTTTTGACTGCACAATGGATGTGGCTCGGCAGCAAGGCCGGCCTCCAGCCTCCTCCCGACACTATTTTCTTAAGCTACTGATTCAGCAGCTAGGCGAAACTAGTGGCACTCGTTCTGATTGGAAGACTTTTTCGGACACGGCGTTTGAGCGTGCTCAGGATAGGGTCGGGTGGAGAGCCGTGGTGTACGGTCCGGCTGCCCCTCAGGCGCCGGCCCCTCCACCACGGCGGTCAAGTAGATTGGCAAGCGCCACTTGACCCCCTATCCCCTAGAAGCAGTTAGGACCTATTTTGGAGGCGTCGCACAATAGCTCTCCTTTTTGCTCTGGGACTACACGTTGGCAGGCAGCCGGCTGGTGGCTACCGCCCCTCACAAGTAATTGTTAGGGCCAGAACTGGACTTGGGTCTAGGCGGTGGTACTAGGACTAGAGGTAGTCTTTGCTGGAAAGCCGATGTAACTGTAACTGTAACTGTCAGCGGCCTGAACGGTTGAGTGGGTGGGCGGGCGAACGGGAAGCTGAGTGGGGGTTGTGGATGGCAGCAGTGCAGTTGCTACGTGTGCCCATGCACAACGGTGGAGGTTAAGTCGAGCTGGTGTGTTGGGCTGTGGTAGTGGTGGTGGTGGTGGCAGCATTCCGCGCGTTTGTAGCGCCCATGCGCGCCCATGCGCAAACCCCATGTGCATGGCACCAGGTGCATGCACTTTGCCCCCGCAGTAGCAGCGGTGTCAGAAGATTGCACGGAAACATGGAGCACGCAAGGGGGACTCACTTGCGCGACCAGGTCGTCGAGCATATCAACCTCGACGAAAGTTTGTTGTTTTGTTGCATGGCGAGGGCCGGGCGAAGACGACGCCTCATCCCTATAGCGCCCTGAAGTTTCCGGGATGACGGTGACGCTTGTGGCGTTGAGCGCAGCGGTGATTAGCCCACGGTGGGGCGACGCCATGTTGGGGTGGTTCGACCCTGTAGGCGGGGCAGTGCACTCTCCTCTGGTTGGCGCTGCTTATATTCCCTACACGGTGTAGGTAACAGAGACGTAGTTACACAGCCGTGCGCACTGTTGCTGCTGGGTGTTGTGCGGAGTGTTGCAACATCCGAAAACTCGAAGCAACATCACACCTTCTCCGCATCACTCAACGGCTCCGAGGAATACACAGGCGACGGATGGTGTGTGGCGGTGTGTGGCTGTGTGTGGCGGTAGCGCCGGGGATGCACATCCCGAACGGTGGAGAAGGAGAATGGGCGCTCTAAAAACAGAGCGCTGCCGTTGAGGGTCAAGGATGGCCATTTGCATGCGTGCAAACAGCCTGAAGCAAGTAACATATATCTAGAGATACATGGACATCAGATGCAGGAGATAGGAGACTCTCTGCAGGAGCCTGCGTACGCAGGGGAGACGGAGAGACGGCTCCCCACCTTCCCAACCCTCCTCACTCAACCTTTGCGCGACGCATGCCAGCGACGCATCCGACGCAGGTATGCTCCATGCGAACGCATCACGCCCAGACTTGATGGCTCCCACTCGCCTCCCAGCCGGCCTGCTAAGTAGGCCTGCTAAGTAAGTACCGCCTATCGTATTCGTGCTGAGCATCGGTGTTGCTTCGCATGAGCCGCTTGGGTAATGTTGGGGTAGGGGGAGGAGGAGGGCAGCTTCTCTTTTGTCTGTTTCTCTGGTAGGCTGGCGCGCTGCGTGGCCTTGCGGGCTCTCTTAGTATAGCTCCCGCAGACGTGTCGTCTAGGCCTTACTCACGCCCCAAGAGCCTCCGCGCCCGTAAAACCAGGAAAAACTCCGCAAGCCAAGCTGCTACTTTCGCGGGATGCGTGAACATGCTGCGCGTGTGATTGACCCTCCCCCGGCCTGGGCCCGAGGGGATTCACTTCATCAACGCTTGTAGAGACACTCGTTACGCTGTGCTGCTGTGAACAGCAGTTCACTGCACACACTTGGGTGAAATCACTGCACCCAAGTGGGATTTGGTAGGCTGGCGCGCTGCGTGGCCTTGCGGGCTGTCTAAGTAGAGCTTCCCTAGACGTGTACTCTAGGCCTTAACTCACGCCCTGGGGTCCTCCGGGCGCGCACATGTAAAAACTGTAAAAAAAAACAATCACTGCACAATAGCCACGTCCGCTCCTGTTTCCACAGGAGGCGAGCAGCTGTTAGGCAGCTGCCTAGCACTCGCGTGTGCTGCACGGCTGGAGTGCCGCTGACTCAGAGGTGAAGTGGCCGGGTCTGAACACACGCTACGCTCGCCCACCGCCTGCTTCTTCCAAGTGCGCTTCCCAGACTTGTAAGCATTTGTGGCATTGTATCCCGAGTCGAATCAGCAGGG
>VFSX01000178.1:100000-102500 GCA_016618255.1 Chlamydomonas sp. UWO 241
AGCACATTCGGCAGTAGCTGGCCAGAGGGCCCAGCTGCCTCACTTGCGCTGCTGTCCCCTTGTTTGTTTGTGTGTGTGTGTGTGTGTGTGTGTGCATGTGAGAGCGTGTGTGTGTGTGGGGGGGGGATGCTTGCGGGTGTGTCTGTTGTCCGACTTCAGACGTGTGTGTCTGTCTGTGTGTGTGTGTGTGTGTGTGTGTGTGTTCGGGGCGCGCTTCTGTGTGTCGCTGTGTATTTCAATATTTGTTGAAGTTTGCGTGCGTGGTTCAGGGTATGCATGCCACCAGTGGTTCCGCTTAGGATCCTGGGGAAAGTTTGGCTCAATCCGGGCATCGCAGGCCACTCCTCAATCTTAATCGAACGAGGCCATCCCTGTATTTTATTTGCAAAACGTGTGAACGTGTACATCTGCACACTTTTGGGGTCGAAATTCGTGCGAAAAAACAAATCCGACGCGCCAGCCCAAATCGGCCGATCTCACACAAAAGTGCTCTGTCGGGCTGCGGGTCGACTAACGGAAACACTGCGTGCCACCTACCTTCCCCCCTGCTGCCCTCTGTGCTGCGCCCTTCGGATGTACTGCTGGTCGCAGCAGCGGCAGCAGTTGCCTTACAGTCGACTGACAGAGTGCCACGCGTGCGTGTGCGATGCAGATACCAGGAGCGACCCCTTAGCCACACACCCTGAACCCTGACCTGTCTGGACACACCTTCGCCTTCTCTGCCCTCTGTGCTGCTGCTGCTGCTGCTGGCAGCAGCGGCAGCAGTTGACTTTGACCGAGTGCCCCGCGTGTGTGAGGCTGTACGGCCGCTCGTGCTTGCCTCCCCGTCCGCAAGCCTGCTGCTGCTGCTGTTGCTGCTGCTGTCGTCCGCACCTGCGCGCGTGTGTGTGTGTGTGTGTGTGTGTGAGGCAGTACGGCCGCTCGTGCTTGCATCGCCATCCACACCCATGCTGCTGCTGCTGCTGTCGTCTGGGCCTGTGTGTGTGTGTGTGTTCGTTGTGTGCACGTGTGTGTGTGTTTGTGTGTGTGTGTGTGTGGCCGCTCGTGCTCGCCTCAGCGTCCACACACCTGCTGCTGCTCCTGCTGCTGATGTCGTCTGCACCTGTGTGTGTGTGTGTGTGTATGTGTGTGTGTACGTGTGTGCGTTGTGTGTGTGTGTGTGTGTGTGTATGTGTGACACCTGGATGACTACCTCTCCACCTACCAATTCGGCTTCCGGCCCGGCCGAGGCACCACCGCCCCCATCTTTACCCTACGCCGCCTCCAAGAGGAGTCTCACCGCGCCCAAGCCCCTCTTCACGTGGCTTACGTCGACCTCTCCAAGGCTTTTGACCGAGTCAACCACACCGCCCTCTGGCACACCCTCCTCCGTCGAGGCGTACACCCCGACCTCCTCTCCCGCCTCGAGAGCCTCTACTCTGGTGCCACCGCCAGAGTCCGTGTAGGCGGCGCCTACTCTGCCTCCTTTCCCCTCGAAGCTGGAGTCAAGCAAGGCTGCCCCCTCTCCCCCCTCCTCTTCAACATCTTCATCGACACCGTCATCCGATCCCTGATAGCCCAGCTCCCCAACGCAGGCATCCAAATCGGCTACGTGGTGAACGGCACTCTCCACACACCCCTCCCACGCCACGGTTTCGACTCTACCCTACTCCCCCTCCTCCTCTACGCGGACGACATAGCTCTGATGGCACTCGACATCGATGCCCTCAAAGACATGCTCGCCCGCCTCGACCAGATCTGCTCCGACCTCCCACTCGAGATCAACTACGCCAAGACCGTGCACCAAACCCTGGGTCACCCGTCTGCCCACACCGACAC
The DNA here is from genome assembly GCA_016618255.1 of Chlamydomonas sp. UWO 241. Lineage (NCBI taxonomy): Eukaryota > Viridiplantae > Chlorophyta > Chlorophyceae > Chlamydomonadales > Chlamydomonadaceae > Chlamydomonas > Chlamydomonas priscui. Next base: position 101,819 of record VFSX01000178.1, read on the forward strand.
CCCAGCACCGATCTCCATCCCTTCCACTTCCTCCTCTAACCCCCACCTCGTCCACCCTACAGACAAGTTCAAATACCTCGGCAGTATTTATCCCACACCCGCAGCCCCCTCCCCCTCCGATGCACACCCTGTCTCCCACTCAGACGCCGGGATACTCGATGCCGAGATCTCACGCCGCATTGGCTCTGCCTGGTTTGCCTACAAACGCCTTACCCTACGGTTCTGGGACGCCCCCCCTGAAGTCATCTCTGACTCTACTAAGATCCGTCTGTACAATGCCTATGCTGTTTCCGCACTCCTTTATGGATGCCAAGCATGGACACTGAACAAAGCCCACATCCACCGCCTCGAGGTTACTCACAACCGATTCCTACGCCGCCTTAAGCGGATCCCCCACAACCTTTCCCCTTCCTCCCCTCACACCTCCACCATCGAGATGCACGCCAAGGACCCACCCACAGCGCCCATCATCGACACCATCAACAAACACCGAGCTGCGTTCATCGGTCCCCTCATCCGCCACCTCCCCCCCTCTCCATCTCCTCAGCCCCTCCACCCTCCCCACCCCAGCCCCGCCATCTTCCCCTCCCCTCCCCCTCCCCAGCCCCTTCACCCTCCACACCCCATCTTCCCAGCCACCGCCGCACTTTTCATGTGCCGTCGACCGGACGCGGATGGCCTC
>VFSX01000178.1:112500-120000 GCA_016618255.1 Chlamydomonas sp. UWO 241
CAGTGATTTCCTTTTCAAGATTTTTAATTCATTATTCCACAGCCGGATTTTGCTTTGACCGCGTTGACTGTTGACCTCCCGTTGACCGCTTGTCCTCAAACATAGGTCATTTGAAAGCTGTTGACGTGCTCTGTCTGGCGGGCTCATCAGATCAACAATCCACTGCATGGGTTGAGCTGTGTGCAAGGTCAAAGTACAGCCGGAATACAGGCAAATGGCTGTGGACAGCCGAAAAGGAAATCACTGGCCCTGGGCCTCTTCGACACAGGACTCTCTACCACTCCCGCCAGACGCTGAAACAACGGTCAAACGACCTCCCTAAGCGATGTGCGTGGGTGGCGCGCGCCCTAGTTGGTGCCTGGGGTGCGAGAACCCCAATGCACAACTTTCTCTCACACAAATCGCTGTGCGAACGCCAAACCCCCAAACCCCAAACCCCAAACCTCCAAAACCCAACTTCCAAATCCCAAACTCTTACCTCCAAACCCCAAACTCTGAACCCCAAACCCCAACCTCAAACCCTGAACACCAGACCCCCATACCTCCAAACCTCCAAACCTCCAAATACCCATACCCCATACCCCAAACCCCAACCACCCCCAAACCCACCTCCAAACCCCGCATCCCAACCACCCGAACCCCAAACTCTTAACCCCAAACCCCGAACCCTTACCCCCCAACCCCTAACTCCAATCCGTGCCCACCCTTGCAGCCGGCACGCATGACGCGCTGCTCAAGCCCTGACGCTGGAGTTGTGAACGGAGGTGTGGACGGAGGTGTGGACGGAAGTGTGGACGAAGGTGTGGACACCACCAAGCACACTGTGTGTGTGTGTGTGTGGAGGGGGGGGGTCCAAAATCTGTGCATGCTCTCACATGCACACGGGTACGTGCACACACACACACACATACACACATGCACACACACACACACATGTGCACGCACACACACACACACACACACACACGCACACACACACACACACACACACACACACACACACACACACACACACACACGTGCACACACACACACACACACACACGCACACACACACACACACACACACGCACGTGCACGCACACACACACGCACACACACACGCGTGCACGCACACACACACACACACACACACAAGCAGGTGTGGACGACAACGAGGCGCTTCCCAACCACCGCACGCCACTGAGGGGGCTGCCTGATGCTGGTCTAGAGGCTGCTGTTGGCTTCTCACAGAAAGTGTCTGTGGTACGTGCTAGTTGTGCTTGTGTGGGTGGGTGAGTGGGTAGGGGGGGGGGGGCGTGTGTGTGTTTGTGTGTGTGTGTGTGTGTGTGTGTGTGTGTGTGTGTGTGCCTGCGTGCATTTGTATGCACGCCACTGAGGGGTCCTCCAGATGATGGCCTTGAGGCGGCCGTGGGGTGGTACGTGCTAGTTTTGTGTGTGTGCGTGTGTGGGTGGGTGGGAGGGGGGCGTGTGCATCTGTGTGCGTGCGCGAGCCTATGTCAGCGATTTTGAACGAGGTCTGGCGTGATGGGGGTCTCCAGATGCTGCCACTTTTTTCCCATAACATAGAAACGAGCCCGCACGCTGAAAGCGATTCTTCGGAAGGATCTAGCAATTTGTTTGTTATTTTGCTGGTTCCCTGCTTTTCTGCTGGTTTTCTTCTTAATCCCTACATGGGTAGAAAACTTAAGTAGTTAAGTGTGCTGGAGTATCGGCGGGTGTCTCTAGTAGAAGAGTAGCCTGCTTAGCTGGAAACCCCGTGTTACTGTTACTGTTACTGGGTAGAGAACTGGAGTTTCTGTATGAAGCTACTTTCTAAGTGTGAAGTGAGAAGTACGGAGTGCCTCTTATTGGTGTTAGCACCCCAAGATCCGTTGTCACGCGTGACTATAATCAAACGAACACTTCTGAAAGGCTGAGACAGAAACCCAGCTGTTTACTGGCTTGCACTCAGGGGGACAGTAGGCACCTGCTGTGTGCAGTGATCCTTGGGAAGGATTCAGCAATTAATTATTATTCCGCTTTTTCTCGGCTTTTCCCCGGCACTATAATTGTTCCCGCTTGTTCTCGACACAATTAATTTGCTCCCCGAGCGGAAAAGCGGAAAATCGGAATAAACTACACATAAATTAATAAAAAAAAATCCGCTCAGGTTCCGCTCCGAGTGGTCTACTGCCATAACAAGGATCACTGGCTGTGTGTGTGCGTCAGCGGGCTGTGCCCCGGGCCGCTCAATCGCGGCAGTCGAGTTCTGGCTGCACGTTGCTGATACGCCTCATATGCGCAAAACTACTGCACAGTCGCGCACACACTGCGACCCTTGGCGGCGCCCCCCCCCAAGCCTGGACAGCCTTCTTGCGCGCAGCTGCCAGCAGCAGACACCTCCCCCCCCCCCCTTCCCTACACCATACCCACACACAAACCATGAAACCAATGCCGCCACGCCCTGGTCCAACCCCTCGACACACGCACGCAGGCGCGCGCGCAGAGCGCGTCCCTCGGCGGCGCTCCACCGAGCCCCGACCACCTTCCTACGCGCAGCTGGAAGCATCAGCTCCCCCCCACCCCCCCCACCCCCCTTCCCTACACCATACCCCCACACAACCCAGCCAAACCAATGCTACCACACCCAGATCCTCCCCTTAAACACACGCACGCACACACGCACGCACACAGGCGCGCGCGCAGAGCGCGTCCCTGGGCGGCGCCCCCCAAGCCCGGTCCACCGACCAGCACGCAGCTGGCAGCAGCAGGCAAACGCCCCCCCCCCCCCCCCCCCCCACACACACAAACCAGGAAAACAATGCTCCGGCGCCCTGATCAACCCCCCAACACACGCACGCAGACGCACGCACAAAGTGCGTCCCGCGGCGGTGCTCCACCGTGCCCCGACCGCCTTCCTACGCGCAGCTGGCAGCAGCAGGCACACGCCCCCCCCCACACACACACACCACACGCACAAACACAAACCACAGAAACAATGCTCCCGCGCCCTAATCCACCCCTGCAACACACGCACGCCGGCGCTTCCCTCGACACGGCTTCACTAAGCCCCGGCCACCTTCCGCGCGCTCACACACAAACCATGAAAAAATGCTCCCGCACCCTGATCCTTCTCCTCTCTCGAACACAGGCGCGCGCACAGAGCGCGTCCCTTGGCGGCGCCCCACCAAGCCCCAACAGGCTGCCAACATGCAATTGGCAGCAGCAGACCGCTCCCCCCCTCCCCCCCCCCTAGAAACGAGTCCAAAGTTTGTTTTTGCACCCTGATCCACCCTCTCGACACACACACGCAGGCGCGCGCGCAGGAACTTCCCTCGGGGTTGCTCCACCGAGACCAGACAGGCCGCCAGCATGCAGCTGGAAGCAGCAGACAGATCGTTCCCCCCAACCACCCACAAACACGCCCAAAGAATGCTCCCTCACCCTGATTCACCCCCTTAATTTGCTCGACACACACGCGCAGGCGCGCGCACAGTGCGCGTCCCTGGGCGACGCTCCATTGAGCCCCAACCACCTTTTGTCACGCAGCTGGCAGCAGCAGGCAAACGACCCACCCCTCCCCCTCCCCCACAACGCACACACAGAACTACAAAAAAAATGCGCCCGCGCCCTGATAAACCCTCCAAAGTGTTCTCAACCGCAGCACGCAGGCGCGCGCACAGAGCGCGTCCCTCGGAGGTGCTCCACCGAGCCTTCCAGCACGCAGCTTGCAGCAGCCGACAGATGAACCCCCCGCCCCCCCTCCCCCACACCGCATACACACTCACATAAATCAACCCAAATAATGCTCCCCACACCCCGATACCCCCCCCTAAATTTGCTCAACACACGCACGCAGGCGCGCGCGCAAAGTGCGTCCCTGGGCGGCGCTCCACCGAGCCTCAACGGACTTCCTGCGCGCAGCTGGTAGCAGCAGACATATGGCCCCCTCCCCTTCCCCCTCTCCCACCACACACACACAGTAACAGTAACACGGGGTTTCCAGCTAAGCAGGCTACTCTTCTACTAGAGACACCCGCCGATACTCCAGCACACTTAAGTACTAGAGTACCGCCGGCTCCCGGCCGATAGACTACCCCAAACAGCGGTCTCTGAGAGACATGTCTGGCAAGGAGCATATAGGAGAGGACCTTCCTCAAGGTCACAGTAGTGGCCTTGTGGCCAGTCAAGCCGGCAGAGCCGACTGGCGCTGACTGGAACGGTCCCCGCCTGGCAGTGCATGGCTGTCCAGCTCTCGTTTGCATGGGGCTCAGCCGGCGCCCCATGCCTCATGCATGGCCAGGTCCCACCCTCCAGGGGTGCATGGACGACAGAGTTGTCATGGAGGCTGCCTGAAGACCTTCCAACGCCAGTCACCGGCAGACGAGCGACCCCGAGGATGAGCGCGGTGACGAACGCTGCGATTGGTGAAGCGGATTTACTCTGTGTTGCCTCGGCGGTCGCCACCGTTGAAGCCGTGATGGTAGCCCGCCTCCACGGGCAGCCATCTTGACCAATGTCCAGCATGCATTGACGGGCGCCAGCTCCTCCGCTCGTCGATCAACTCGTCGAGATCGGTGCCGCATGGCGTCCTGCATGGGGGGAGGATAAGGGCCGTCTCCCAGCACGGGCCGCGGCAGCGCCGCGGCTACTCGCCAAGCCATGGCAGCGCCGGGCAAGCCGCTCCTGAAGTGTTCCACCGAGGGGCAGTCTAGCAGGAGCCGGGCCAGTCGTATTTTACCCCGCTCGTCAGCGGCACGGAGATCCTCGTCACCAGCAGCGCCGCATTGCTAGGTCCAGGGCTCGGCGACGAGAACGCGCCTCTGTTAATCGAGCCCCTCCCCCCCCCACACACCATCCAAAACAATGATCCCGCGCCCTGATCCTCCCCTCAAACATACACACGCAGGCGCGCGCACAGAGCGCGTCCCTGGGAGGAGCCCCACCAAGCCCGGACCGCCTTCCTGCGCGCAGCTGGCAGCAGCAGGCAAATGACCCTCCCGTGTTTGTGCCCGTGACGGAGTACGTTGGAAAGGTAACTTGTGTGTGTGCGGGGTGGCGCTCGTGTGGGGTTGGGGGGGGGGTATATCGCTTGTGGAGGACGATTTTTGGAAAACCACAAAGGCGCCAGCAACACGACCTGTTTGGAAGGTTACTGGGGGGAGGGGTGTGTGCGTGAGTGCGCTGGGTGGGAGGGGAGAGGTGGGGGGATGGTGTGTGTACACATTTGCTTCTGGAGCGAGTGTTATACAACCACACGCAGAATCCTCGCAGTTTTGTTTTGCCGGTGACAGTGTATATTGGGAAGATAAATGGAGGATGGGTGGGGTGGGGGGGGGGGAGAGGGAGGGGAGGCGTAAATTGCAAATGGGGCGAGTGTTATACAACCACACGCAGCTGGCAGCAGCAGCAGCAGCAGAATGACAAGTCAGTGTTTGCGCCTGTGACAGAGTATGTTGGGAAGGTAAATGGAGGATAGGTAGGGTGGGGGGTGGGGGGAGAGGGAGGGGAGGCGTAAATTGCAAATGGGGAGAGTATTATACAACCACACGCAGCTGGCAGCAGCAGCAGCAGAATGACTCGTCAGTGTTTGCGCCGGTGACAGAGTATATTGGGAAGGTAAATGGAGGATAGGTGGGGTGGGGGTGGGGGGGAGAGGGAGGGGAGGCGTAAATTTCAAATGGGGCGAGTGCTATACAACCACACGCAGCTGGCAGCAGCAGCAGAATATGACTCGTCAGTGTTTGCGCCGGTGAAGGAGTACGTCGGAAAAAGCTGCATCCACACCGGAACCCCTAGGCAACCGGCCTCTTACCGCCGTGTAGCAACTGCCATGTAGAGAGAGAGAGAGATATCGTTACAGAGAACTCTGCACGGCAGACCTAGATAGGTCATCATTGAGGAGATTCCATTTGGAGGCGGGTGACCAACCGTGCGCCAACAAGAGGGTGAATAATCTCATTCAAAAAGCAGTGCGGGAAAGGGGCAGATGCGGGTCACTGACGGCTGTGTTCGTCACTCCGCTTCGACTGAGTTTAAACTAGGTCTCGGCAGATTGACCTCCACAGTTGTGGAAATCTCGCTAAGAGGATCCACTCGGGTGTGACTCGCTTGGACAAGAGGTCCATGAACTCGGGTGCTTGGAGATGTCGCGTTTGAAGTTGGAAAAGTGGGTGTTTGCGGAGGAACGGAACTTGACGGAGTGGGCGAAAAAGTCGCCGGCGCTGAGCCGGTAGGATGTGATGGCGCCGCCGGCATAGAGCGAAGTCATGTCCGGTCGGCGGTACGCAAAAAGGGCGGCAGTGGGGGGGTATATGATGTCGGGAGGGAGTGGGGGGGGAGAAGGGACGGGCGGGTGTGTGGAGATGTAGGGGCGGGGGGACGGGGGAGGTGGGAGGCGGCGGATGAGGGAGCCGATGAACGTAGCACGGTGCTTGTTGATCGTGTCGATGATGGGGAACGTACAAGGGGGGGAGGCATGCATCGTGGTGGTGGAGGTGTGCTCTGTGGTGTGAGGAGGGATGCCCTTGATGAGGCGGAGGAAGCGGTTGTGGGTTACTTCAAGTCGGTGGATGTGGGCCTTGTTCAACGTCCATTTCTGGCATGTGGACTGCCCAACACACGCACAAAAATCATCGCAAGGCGACAACCTGTTCTACGCCTCCCGAGCCGCAATCACAGTTTCCCCCGGGCCTTTCGTACGACTGCGCATCAGCTCCTTCACACCTCCCCCACCCCCTGAACAAGAACGAGACACAAACATCCAGGCCGGAATTCCCTCCAAGAGCAGCACTTTATAGCCACGGCCCTACAGACTGCCAAACACACACAAAAATCATATCAGGGACCACCTGTTTTCGCCTCCCGGGCCGCAATGACAGTGTCCCCTGGCACGTTTCTTCCTTCGCACCTGTTCAATGCACACCCTAACACTGCACACTGTTACAGTTACAGTTACATCGGCTTTCCAGCAAAGACTGCAAAGACTGCAAAGACTGCAAAGACTGCACACTAGGAGACTGCACACTCCTAGTGAGACACAAACATGCAAACCGAAATTCCCCCCAACAGCCCCCCCCGACCGGCCATTATGAACCAACTCCTAACAGAGTGCCACACACACCAAAATTATATCAGGGTGACCACCTGTTCTACGCCTCCCGCGCCGCGATCACAGTGTCCCCCGGGCCTTTCGTACCACTGCGACCGCGCCCCGTTTCTGCGGGTGGGGCATGTGCAGCGATGCCGCTGATGCCGTCACAGGTGTGTGTGTGTGGTGTGACGGGGGGGGGGAGAGCTGCGTGTGTGTGCATGCAAGTGAATGTCAAGCTGTTTCTACGGCTGGGGCACACGCAGCGATGCTGCTGATGCCGTCACAGGTGTGTGTGTGTGTGTGTGTGTGCGTGTGTGTGAGGGGGGGGGCTGTGTGTGTGAGCATGCAAGTGATTCTCAATCTGTTTCTGCGGGTGGGGCACGTGCGGCGATGCCGCTGATGCCGTCACAAGTGTGTGTGTGTGT
>VFSX01000178.1:122500-200000 GCA_016618255.1 Chlamydomonas sp. UWO 241
GTCACCAGCGCGGCGTTGTCGGATCTGTCGCGCAGAAGGGGCACGCCACACCTTCTCTCACTCTTCTCCTCGCCCTCCCTCACACTCGTCCCCCCCCCCCCCCCCCAAACAAGCCACCCCACACCAATCACAGGCCCGGATGCATCACCACGCGCTCCTCGGCCCACGTCACCAGCAGGGTCGTCGGGGCTGCCGCGCATAGGGGGCGCGCCACCACTGACATCACTCGCGGCCAGAGAGTGCGACCTTTCTCACACTTATGCCCCCACATCCCCGCACAAACACCCCCACATCAAACACAGCCCCGGAACCGCCACCGCGGTCCTCGTCCCACCAGAACAGCAGGGTCGTTGGATCTGCCGCGCAGCCGGGGCCTGCCACACACCCTCACAATCTTCTACACGCCCTTGCTCACACTCTTGCCTCCACACCCCCACACAAACCACCCCACACCAAACATAGGCCTTGAAGCGCCACCGCGCGCTCCTCGGCCCACGTCACCTGCAGGGCCATTTGACCTGCTGCTGCCAATGCTGCCAATGCTGCTGTTGCTGCTGCTGCTGCTGCTGCTGCTGCTACTGCTGCTGCTGCTGCTGCTGCCGCACCCAACGTCGTCACACCCTCTTTCACACTCTCTTGCATCATCCCACATTTCACACACATGCCCGGAAGTGCCACAACCCGCGCCTCGGCCCACGTGACCAGCGGGGTCGTCGGTTCTGCCGTGCAGAGGGGGCGCACCTGCGCAGAGGGAGCGTGCCACCGCCACACATCCCCAACTCTTCTCCATGCCCCTCCTCACACTTATGCCCCCACACCATCCCCCCCACACCATCCTCCCCAGACCAAACACAGGCCCGGCGTCACCACTGCGTACTCTTCAGCCCACGTCACCAGCGGGGTCTTCAGATCTGCCGCGCAGAGGGGGCGCACCACCACCATCACTACTCAGCCGCACACGGTTGCCCCACACTGACTCCAAATTCCACACATTTCACGCAACGCGCACCCACGCGCAGGCCTGGCGTTACCGCATGCTCTTCGGCCCACATCACTGCCGGCGCGCCCGCGCAGAGGCGGCGCGCCGCTGCCACACATCCCCGCACTCGTTTCCACACACCCATCCACACCCCCACACCCACATCCACATACGCACAGGCCCGGAAGCACCACCGCACGCTCCTCAACCCACGTGACCAGTGGAGTTGTCGGATCAACCGCGCTGAGGGGGCGTGCCAGCACCGCAACTGGGCGGTGCCGGAAAGTGCGCCCGAGCAGCGCCCCGCCTGTGCCTTCGCATCTGAGAGGCACGGGCATCCTGGAGGAGGTGTGTGTGTGTGTGTGTGTGTGCGTGTTTGTGTGTGTGTGTGTAGGGTTTAGAGTTTAGGGTTTCGGGCGGGGCCGGAAAGTTCGCCCGAGCAGTTATCTGCCTGTGCCGTTGCATCTGAGAGGAACAGGGATACTAGAGGAGGTTTGTGTGTGTTGGTGCGTGTGTGCTGTGTGCTGTGTGCTGCGTGCACACACAGCAAGATGCATGCCCCCCCCCCCCCCCCCCCGACCACCACCACACACACACACCGCCCACTGCGCCCCCCAGGTAACGTCCAAGGACGCACGTCCGCGACTCGAGGGCCGACTGGCCGTGGAGCAGGCCAAGCAGGACGCAAGGAGCGCCGCGATCGCAGGTGAGTGCCTGTGTGGAGGAGCGGGTCTAGGGTGTTCTTTGGACACAGCTTAAACGATTGTGTTGACTGGTTGTGTGACGAGCCAAATTACCTATATGCGACGACAAACAGGCGTCAACGCGCATCAACGGCCAATGCAGTCAGAGCAAAATTCAGCTTTGGCAGCATCATCATAATAAACAAAACTGAAATGCGCAAAGTGACCCCGCCCCCCACGCGCTCATTCACACACTCTCCCGCCCCGCAGCCACCTATTATCTGCACTACAAGACCACGATGCCGCTCAGCAGAGCTGTATTCCGGCTGCACTACGCGTATTGGCGCCCATAGCACTTACAATAACAACAACAAAAACTCCCCCTGCCCTCCCCCCCCCCCCCCCAAAAACACCCTGGCAAGATTCTAAGCCTGACATAGCACGCGCCTCCCACCCCCCGCCCCACAGCCACCTCGCCCCTGCGCTACAACAACACGATGCCGCTCAGCGGGGCGGTCGTCCGGTCAAGCTACGCGTTTTGGCGCCCAGAGCACTTACGACAACAAAACATACCTTGATGAAAAACACCGCAAATGTCAACATTCCAAGCCTGAAATCCTCACGCGCTCATTCACACCCCCTCCCTCCCCACAGCCACCTCTCCACTGCGCTGCATATAATCCCCGCTCAGCGGCGCCGTCGTCCGGCTGCACTACGCGAATTTGCGCCCATAATACTTACAGCAACAACAGCACACACCCCAAAAAATATATATATATTCCAAGCCTTAAATCCCCACGCGCTCATTCACACCCCCTCCCGCCCCGCAGCCACTTCGCCCCTGCGATACAAAACCACGATGCCACTCAGCGGAGCCGTCGTCCGGCTGCACTATGCGGGCCGCGACAGTGCGGCGGCAAACGAGGCAGCTAAGGTGGGTGAGAAGTTAGGGGTTAAGGGTCGAGGGCGTGGTGGCGGACGACGGCGATGCGGGAACCAGTGGCGCCCCCCCCCCCTCCCCCCCCCCCACACACACTCGCTCCACCTAAAACTCGGAAACCTCCTACAACATAAAACCCCGAACCCGCCGTAAACCCTGAACCCAAAACCCCCCATCAACACACCACACACCACACCACACACCTCACACCCCGCACCCTAAACCCCCTAACCCCCGACATACGCTTGCCGCCGCAAAGGACGCGTCACGCAACAATGCGGCGGATGACGGCGATGCGGGAACCAGTGGTGCAGGGGAGCTGGAGCGCTACGCCCGACGCCCTACGCCCCACACCCTGAACCCCTCACCCCAACCTCCCTTCAGCCCCCGACATGCGCTTTCCCCTGTGGAGAACGCATCACGCAACAATGCAGCGGATGGCGGCGACGCGGGAACCAGTGGTGCAGGGGAGCTGGAGCGCTACGCCCGACGTCCTACGCCCCACACCCTGAACCCCTCACCCCAACCTCCCCCCCAACCCCCGATATGCGCTTTCCCTTGTGGAGAACGCATCAGGCAACAATGCGGCGGATGACGGCGACGCGGGAACCAGTGGTGCAGGGGCGCTGGAGCGCTACGCTCGACGCCCTACGCCCCACACCCTGAACCCCTCACCCCAACCTCCCCCCCAACCCCCGACATGCGCTTTCCCCTGTGGAGAACGCATCACGCAACAATGCGGCGGAGAATAGCGCTGCGGGAACCAGTGGTGCAGAGGCACTGGAGCGCGCCGCCCTACGGCCTACGTCTTACACCTCGAACACCTCACCCCCCCAATGCCCCTCACCCTCGACATACGCTTGCCCCCGTGAAGGACGCGTCACGTGAAACGCGGCGGACAATGGCGATGAGAAAATCAGTGGTGCAGGGGCGATGGAGCGCGCCGCCCTACTCTGTGCGCCCCACGCCCCAAACCCTGAACTCCAAATCCCCCGACACACGCTTGCTGCCACGAAGGACGCGCCACGCAACAATGTGGCCGATGACGGCGATGCGGGAACCACTGGTGCAGGGGCGATGGGGCGCGCCGGCCTACGCTGTGCGCCCCACACCCCAGACCCCAAACCCCACCCCACCCCGACATGCGCTTGCTGCCACGAAGGACACGTCACGCAACAACGCGGCGGATGACGGCGATACGGAAACCAGTGGTGCAGGGGCGATGGGGCGCGCCGCCCTACGCTGTGCGCCCCACACCCCAAACCCTGAACCCCAATTCCCCCGACACACGCTTGCCGCCGCGAAGGACGCGCCACGCAACAATGCAGCGGATGACGGCAATGCGAGAACCAGTGGTGCAGTGGTGCAGGGGCGCTGGAGCGCGCGGCCCTATGCCCCCACACCCAATACCCTTAACCCCTGAATCCTACTGACCCCCGACACACCCCGCGAAGGACGCATCAGGCAACAATGCAGCGGATGACGGCGATGCAGGAATCAGTGGTGCAGGGGCGCTGCAGCTCTGTGTCCTTTGCCCCAAGCCCTACATCCGACACCCTTCACCACCACCCCCTCCTCCCACCACACACACACAAACGCATAGGACGCGTCACGCGACAACGCGGCGGATGACGGCGATACGGGAATCAGCGGTACAGAGGCGCTGGAACGCGCCGGGGAGCGCTGGAGCACAGACCGCGCGTCCCCCGGGGGCTGCCCAGAAGCTGCGCCCGTGGTTGCTACTGCCGCCGAGGAGCGGGGGGAGGAGGTGAATGGAAGCTGCCGGAAGCCGCAGGAAGCTGCCCCGGGGAGCGCCGGCCGGAGCGCGTTTGCATCCGCCGCCTACGCCCACCCCACGCCATCGCCGCCACCGTCGCCGGCGCGCGGCGCGGCGCGGCACGCGCATTCGACGCACCATCTTGCGGGTGAGTTTGAAGCTGCTGCTGCTGCTGCTGCTGCTGCTGCTGCTCACACAAAATCTAAAAGCCGCAACCAAAAACACTCAAACCCTAGACCCTGAACCCTTATCCCCTTAAACCCCTAATCCCTCAGGTGCTTCTGTGGTTGCTTCCAATGCTGTGCTGTGTGGCGGCCAGGAGCTAGAGAGGAACAGCTTCCCCCTAAACCCGCAACCCCCAAGCCTGGACGCAATGAAAGCCGCGACCATACACCCCTTATCTTGCAGGTGCCGTGGCAGCAGCTGATGCTGTGCTGTGTGGCGACCAGATGAGAGCACGAGAGGAACAGACGGCACACCAACACCTTCCCCCTACACCCTCAACATCAAAACCCCGACCCAATAAAAGCCTCAACCAACAGCCATGAAAGCCCCAACACCCAAAATTCGAACCCGCCAACCACGCAGGCGCCGTGGCAGCAGCTGATGCGCTGTGTGACGACACGATACCACTGGAGAGGAGTGGACGGCACCGACACCTCAACCCGACAGTAACAGTAACACGGGGTTTCCAGCTAAGCAGGCTACTCTTCTACTAGAGACACCCGCCAATACTCCAGCACACTTAAGTACTAGAGTACCGCCGGCTCCCGGCCGATAGACTACCGCTCCCGCCGGCTAGACTACCCCAAACAGCGGTCTCTGAGAGAAATGTCTGGCAAGGAGCATATAGGAGAGGACCTTCCTCAGGGTCACAGTAGTGGCCTTGTGGCCAGTCAAGCCGGCAGAGCCGACTGGCGCTGACTGGAACGGTCCCCGCCTGGCAGTGCATGGCTTTCCAGCTCTCGTTTGCATGGGGATCAGCCGGCGCCCCATGCCTCATGCATGGCCAGGTCCCACCCTCCAGGGCTGCATGGACGACAGAGTTGGCATGGAGGCTGCCTGAGGACCTTCCAACGCCAGTCACCGGCAGACGAGCGACCCCAAGGATGAGCGCGGTGACGAACGCTGCGATTGGTGAAGCGGATTTACTCTGTGTTGCCTCGGCGGTCGCCACCGCTGAAGCCGTGATGGTAGCCCGCCTCCACGGGCAGCCATCTTGACAAATGTCCAGCATGCATTGACGGGCGCCAGCTCCTCTGCTCGTCGATCAACTCGTCGAGATCGGTGCCGCATGGCGTCCTGCATGCGGGGAGGATAAGGGCCGTCTCCCAGCACGGTCCGCGGCAGCGCCGTGGCTACTCGCCAAGCCATGGCAGCGCCGGGCAAGCCGCTCCTGAAGTGTTCCACCAAGGGGCAGTCTAGCAGGAGCCGGACCAGTCGTATTTTACCCCGCTCGTCAGCGGCACAGAGATCCTCGTCACCAGCAGCGCCGCATTGCTGGGTCCAGGGCTCGGCGACGACTCGGCGACCTCAACCCGAAACCCTCAATATCCAAGCCCTGACCCAATGGAAGCCTCAATCACAATCCATGAAACCCCCAACACCCGAAACCCTGAACCGCTCAACACGCTGGTGCTGCTACCGCGGTTGATGCACCGTGTTCTAAACAGATGGAGTTGGAGAGGAGGGGAAGACACAACATCCTCCCCCCTAAACCCTCAACCTCCAAACCCTGACATACTGAGAGCCTCAACCACGAAGCCCCAACACCTTGAACCCTGAACCCGTACCCCTCAACCACGCAGGTGCTGCATCCGCAGCTGATGCGCCGTGTGCTGGCCAGATGGGGCTGGAGAGGAGGGGACGACACCAAATCCTTCCCACTCAACCCTAAACATCCAAACCCTGACCCAATGAAAGCCTCAACCACAAGCAATGAAACCCCCAACACCCCAAACCCCCAACCGCTCAACACGCTGCTGCTTCCGCGGTTGATGCACCGTGTTCTAACCAGATGGAGCTGGAGAGGAGGGGACGACACCAAATCCTTCCCACTCAACCCTAAACCTCCAAACCCTGACGCAATGAAAGCCTCAACCACAAGCCATGAAACCTCAACACCCCAAACCCTGAACCGCAAAACGCGCTGGGGCTGCTACCGTGGTTGATGTGCTTTGTGGCGACCAGATGGAGCTGGAGAGGAGGGACAGGAACCAACACCTAAACCCTACAACCCCAATTTTCGAGCCCCGAAACCCAATAAACTCCAAACCCGCACCCCCTCAGCACGCAGGTGCAGCCTCCGCGGTTGATGCGCTCTGTGGCGACCAGATGGAAGCTCAAGAGGAGCGAACGGCACCAACATCTGGACCTCTCAAACTTCAAACCCTGACACACTAAAAGACTCAACCACAAGCCATGAAAGCCCCAACACCACAACCATAAGCCACTGACCACGCAGGTGCTGCAACTGCGGTTGATGCGTTTCTGTGTGGTGATCACATGGAGCTGGAGAGGAGGGGGAGACAAAATCCTTCCCCCTAAACCCTCAACCTCCAAACCCTGACACACTGGGAGCCTCAACCACAAGCCATGAAAGCCCCAACACACGAAACCCTGAACCTCTCAACACGCAGGCTTCGCTACAGCAGCCGATGCACCGTGAGCTGACCAGATGGAGCTGGAGAGGAGGGGACGACACCAATTCCTTCCCACTAAACCTTCAACCTCCAAACCCTGACACACTGGGAGCCTCGACCACAAGCCATGAAAGCCCCAACACCCGAAAACCTAAACTGCTTGCCACGCAGTGTCCGCAGCATCAGCTGATGCGTCGTGTGCTGACCATATGGAGCTGGAGAGGAGGGGGAGGCACGCGGACGGCTTCAGTGGCGCTGAGGTGAGCTGTTTTTGTCTTACAGCGGGCCTACCACAGCCCCACTGTTTGAGGCGAACGTCTCTTCAAGGCGCTAACGCCGCACCCCCATGGCCCCACTTGTCATGCAACACCCCCATGCAACTCCTTCCTTTGAACTCCCCCAAACGACGCCCACCGGAAAGCACCAAGTGGCGTCTGACACACCATTTACCCCCCCCCCCCCACCAGCACCACCAGCACCACAAACAAAAGACCGTGTCGGAGAGATCGAGAACCTCTTCAAGCGCTTTCGCCGCACCCCATCCTCGTGCCGTCCCCGCAACGCTTCAAACACCCCCGTCTCCCTGACTGAAAGCACCCAAAACTACGAACACCACACAGCACCAAGTGGATCTGACACAGCCTCGACTCCCCACCACACACACCCGCACCCACCGCACCCCAACAAAAAAGGACCGAGTCGGAGAGATCGAGCGTCTCTTCAAGCGCTACCGCCGCGGGGGCGACCCTGCCGTGCGTTATGTATCAATACGCCTATGGCTGGGATTTCAACAGCACCCTTTTTTTTTGACGAATCCCCCACACAACCAACACCACACAGGACCGAGTCAGAGAGATTGAGCGCCTCTTCAAGACGCTACCGCCGCACCCCATGGCCCCACATTATATGCAACACCCCCATCCGACTCCTTCCTCTCAACTCCCCCAAAGGACGCCCACCAGAAAGCACCAAGTGGTATCTGACACACCATTTTACCCCACCCACCCACACACACACCACACCACACCACACCACACTACACCACAAAAGATGACTGCGCCGGAGAGATTGAGCGCCTCTGCAAGCGCGACCGCCGCGGGGGCGACACTGCTGTGCATTAAATGTAAACCCGCCTCGGAGCACCTACAGCTGCGATTAAAACAGCCCCCCTCATTTATGACGACTCCCCCACAACCTCACAGGATTGAGTCAGCGAAATTGAGCGCCTCTTCAAGCGCTACCGCCGCGGGAGCGGCTCTGCTGTGCGTTACCGACCTATCAACACACTTAGGAGCCCCTAGAGCTGGGACTTGAACGGCCGCCTCATTTCTGACGAATTCCCCCCACAACCACCGCCACACAGGATCGAGTCGGCGAAATTGAGCGCCTCTACAAGCGCTACCGCCGCGGGGGCGACCCTGATGTGCTATACCTCTCCAACACTGTGCGTGGTGCCAATCAGATGGTGGCAGTGGCAGACCTCATGCTGCAGGTGCGTTTCTTGTTCTATTTTTCTCTACGTGTTTTCTTGCCTGTGCATAGATAATCTGGGTGCACGGCAGATATACCTCTCCAAAACCGCTCGCGGTGCCAATCAGATGGTGGCAGTGGCTGACCTCATGCTGCAGGTGTATGCCTTGGGCTGCAGACTCAATGTTTTTTTGTAAGTAAATGCCAACAGCATTTATATTGTCATTCCCGCCCCCAAATGACACCCTTGTCCCCTCCCACCCTGCCTTATTCGGTAGATGCCCAAGATCCGCGCTCTGTGCATTTCATCCAACACCAAAGCACGCACACACGCACTCGCATGCATGCACTCACACACCCATGCCCCCCCCCTCCCCCATACCCACCCACCCGACCACCCACTCACCCACGAGTGCACCCCCCCTCCCTTGAATCACACAAAATCGCTCTTACAAAGGTACCCGAGATCCGCGCTCTGTATATTTCGTCCGACGACATCACCGACATCAGGTGCACACACACACGCACACGCACATGCACCCCCCCCACACACACACACGCATGCACACACACACACATGCACACACACACACATGCACACACACACATACATACACACACACACGTCCATTCCATTCCATTCCATAATGTTACACGACTGCAACAGCACTACCCCTACTTAAGTACTGGCAACGTTCCAGAGGTCAAAGGCACATATGTGTCGTTCTACAGCGGGGGACCAATCAGCGCTAAGGGGTACATCACATGGCGGGGGGGGGGGTGCCACTCGGGCCAACCAACTTCAACTTTCAACTTCATTCAACCTCAATCGCGGCGTGTCATCCCCCCATGGGCTGATTAATTCCATGGGGCGATAGTTAGGTGTAGGCAGGCCTAGAGGACGTCGGATCAGCTCCTCGATGGGGCGACGGGCGAGCGTAGGCGGGCCTGGGATAGGGGGCGGCGGCGGATCATCTCCATGAGCCAACGAACTCGATGGGGCGATGATGAACGTAGGCAGGGGCGCAGGGATGGGGCGGCGGATCATCTCCATGGGCCTCTGAACTCCATGGGGCGATGATGTAGGTAGGCAGGGGGCGGAGGCAGGGGCGAGGGAGGAGAGGCTGGGGCGTGGGGGGTGGTGAGGCGGATCATCTCCATGGGCCTGTGAAGTCCATGGGGCGATGATGTAGGTAGGCAGGGGGTGGAGGCAGGGGCAAGGGAGGAAAGGCTGGGGGGAGGGGGGGGGGAGGGAGGGCCAGCATGGGGTCGGCGCGCGTGAGGGCGCATGGGCGGGAGGCGCATGGGGCGGGGGTGCATGGGCCTGCATGGCGCGCACACGGGACGGCAAGCTCCATGTGGGGGTGGAGCGTTGGCGGGTAGTCGACTGTGGGGTGGTGAAGGTGGGGGACACACACACGCACACACACTCACACACACATACATACACACACACACACACGCACACACACACACACGCACACACACTATCTCACAGGTTCCAGAGATCCGCGCTCTGTGCATTTCGTCCAACGACATCACTGACATCAGCATGCGCCCGCTGCTTGGGGTTCTAGCAGACCCAGTGTGCCAGGTATGCGGGTGTGTGTGTATGTGTGTTTGTGTGTGTGCACATGTGTGTGCGTGCATTTGTGTGCGTATGTGTGTGTGGGGGGAGGGGGGGGGCATGCGCCCCCTGCTTCGTGAACTCCAGGCGCCCGCTGCTGCTGCTGCTGCTGCTGCTGCTGCTGCTGCTGCTGCTGCTGCTGCTGCCTCCACGCCTCAGAATGCAGGAAAATGCAAGATCAACCATACATTATAAACATCTTCACCATCTCCACCCAACCGCACCCCCAACTGCACCCCGTTTCCACCACACCACTTGCCCCACACACACATAACCTGGAAGACCTCGAAGTCGCCAACAACCGCCGCTCTGCTGTGTGATTGTACTCGCTGCTGCTGCTGCTGCTGCCGCTGCCGCTGCCGCTGCCGCTGCCGCTGCCGCTGCCGCTGCATACATGCCCAAAGAACCAAACGAAAGCTGCCTTACCCTCCCATCACACAATCATGATGTCCCTTCGCACTCGCAGAACCTGGAAGACCTCGATGCTGCCAACAACCGCCTCTCTGCTGTGTCGGTGAACTCAATGTGCCCGCTGCTACTGCGCGAGCGAGACCGGGCCTTGGCTGGCGTGCACGTGCCGCCGCCGCCCCCGCTGTGTGCGTGGCTGCGGGAGCTGAGCCTTTCAGGTGTGTTTGTTTCCCAAGTTATTTTGAGCCATGTATCTGTTCGATTGACACTCGCTATGTGCGTGGCTGTAGCAGCAGCATCATCAACGGAGACAAGGTGCTGGCAAGAGCGGCCGGCAACCACCACCACCGCTGTCACCACCACCACCACCACCACTACCACCACACACAACAACAAAAAACTTAAAACTAACTAGTTGTGTTTACAAACTGACCCACAATGACAAACCCATGACGGCAGGCAACCCGATTGGGGACACCGGCACGCTTGTGCTGGCAGAAGTGGTGGTGTGACCACCCCACCGCCAACACCACCACCACTGCCACCACGACCACAACCGCCACAACCACTACAACCACAAACACACATAACCCACCACACAACCAAAAATAACCTACCACCACAACAACAGTTGTTTTTAGCAGTTTTTACATGTACGTGCCCGGAGGACCCCGGGGTGTGAGTTAAGGCCTAGACTACATGTCTAGGGGATCTCTACTAGTAGAGGCCGCAAGGCCACGCAACGCGCCAGCCTACCAGGGTCCAAGACCACAAATGACCCCCAATGACAACACACTTCACCGCAGGCAACCCAATTGGGGACGCCGGCACGGAAGTGCTGGCAGGAGTGGTCGGGCTCCCCCCCCCCCCCCCCCCCCCCCACACACACACCACACACAATAAAAAACGAAATTGCCAGGTTTACCAGCTGAGACACACAGGCAAACCCATGACCGCAGGCAACCCTATTGGGGACACCGGTACGGAACTGTTGGCAGAAGTGGTAGGGATACCACCCCACCGCCACCACCACCAGTGGCACCACCACCACTGGCACCACCACCACACACCCACCCCCAGCACCACCACCACCACAACCACACATAACACTCCACACAACCACAAACAACCCACGACCACAGACAAAAATGTCCCACAATGACAACACACTTCACCGCAGGAAACTCGATTGGGGACGCCGGCACGGAAGTGCTGGCAGGAGTCGTCGGGCTCCCCCCCCCCCCCCCCCCCCCCCACACACACACCACCACCACCACCACCACCCAAAAAAAACGAAATCGCTATGTTTACCAGCTGAGCCACAATGGCAAACACACTTAACCGCAGGCAACTCGATTCGGGACGCCGGCACGGAAGTGCTGGCAGGAGTGGTCGGGCTCCTACCGCCGCCCGCCCCCCCCCCCACACACACCCATCACCACCACCACACACAATAAAAAACGAAATGGCTATCTTAACCAGCTGAGTCACAATGGCAAATACACTTTTCCGCAGGCAACCCGATTGGGGACACAGTCACCAAAGTACTAGCAGGAGTGCTGGGGCGCCACCACCACCTCTAATGCCACCACCACCACCACACAAAAAAAGAAAATGTGCATCTTTACTAACTGAGCCACACAGACAAACCTATGACCGCAAACCCATGGCCGCAGGCAACCCGATTGGGAACACCAGCACGCTTGTGCTGGCGGCAGTGGTGGGGAAACCACCACTATCACCACCAACACCACCAACACCCCCAACACCCTAAAACTAAAAAAACTAAAAAACTAAACCAGAAACTGACCTACAACGATGGCATTTACTGCAGGCAACCCGATTGGGGACACCGGTACGGAAGTGCTGGCGGGAGTGGTCGGGCACCATGCGTGCCGGCTAAGGTCGCTGGACCTGAGCAAGGTAGGGATACACAAACACAACGTGGCTTGCAGAATCCATTCCTACACACTGCAGCCCTCATTTGGCGAAAGGCAGAGTTTTTTGAGCTTTGGGGGCTCGGTTGTGGGCAGGGTGTGGGTTCAAGTTAAGAAGGGAAGTTGTAGGGCAAAGTGCACAGCCACCACAGCCACCGACGCGCCGCACCTCCTTCCCTGTCCTGAAATTACTCTGCCCGCCCAAACCCCCCTTTCCCGACCTTCAGTGCGGTATCACGGAGCGCGGCGCATCCGTCCTTGCCCCTGCCATCGCCGCCTCCACCGTGCTTCAGTCGCTCGACCTCTCGTGGAACAGCTTGGGAAAGCGCGGTGCACGTTTCCTGGCGGGCGGGCTCGTCACTGCGCAGTCGGTGCAGCAGGTAGAGTGTGTGTCCGGCTCTGGTGTCTTTCCGGGGATTTCAAGGGGGTTCTGCGAATTGTTTTTCTGTTGCTGGGAGGGCTGCTGCCATCGCCGCCACCATCAAGAGTTCCACCCGACCTCTCATGGAACTCCCTTGGCTGGATGGGGGCGCAGTTTCAGGCGGGCAGCTCGTGACCGCGCATTCGATACAACATGTGGAGTATTTGTGTAGTGTACAGCCAGGGTTGTGTCCTTCTTGTCTCGAAAGGACATCTCGTGGAATTCACTCGGCAAGAGGGGGTCACGTTTTCTGGCGGGCGGGCCCGTGATCGTGCAGTCGGTGCAACAGGTACAGTATTTGTGTAGTGTACCAGCAGGGGTGTGTTCTTCTTCGGGGGAGAGGACATCTGGTGGAACTCCCTCGACCAGAGGGGGGCGCGGTTTCTGGCGGGGAGGGCTTGTGACCGCACAGTCGGTGCGACATGTGCGTATTGGGTGGAATATTGGTAATGGAATGGGGATTGGGGACCGTTTGCAACATTGCCTACTGCACCATTGACTTCCCAAGCAATGCATCACCTCATTCCGACTCAGTCCTTGCAGCTCCACCTTGCACTTGCACCCTTGAAGTCACAGTCAATGTGTCATGTCATGATGTTTCTTTCCCCACGGCTACACCTCCCCTGAACCGCGGCATTGGCGACGCGTGCTGCCTTCGCGTCACACTTTCTGGTGTCTGATGCCTTCCCTGTTTTGCTGTATGGAGTATGGAGTAGGCAGCCAGCCCTACCACATTGACAACGCCTGAGGCGACGCCTCAGGCGTCCCATTCCATTGCGCGGATCAGGCGGCGCCTCAGGCGCTCCGACCGCCTGAGGCGCCGCCTGAGGCGCACCCCTGACTGTCCCAGGCGTCGCCTCAGGCGTTATCCAAACCACCTCGGGCACCACACCGACCGCCTCAGGCGCCCACCACCGCCTGAGGCGCACCCCGGACCGTCTCAGGCGTTATGACCGCATTCCATGGCGCGGATCAGACGTTGGGATTTTGGAAGGGCAGGCACCAAACTTCCCCAAATCCCCGCAGCTCCACCTCTCCTGTACCAGCGCCAGCGACGAAGGCGCGCCACACCCTCTTGTGTCTGCTGCCTTCCCTGTGTTGCTTCAACTAGTGCTTATTACCTCAACACATTCCCAACATCTATGCAGCAAGTGTAGGACGCGAGTGCGCGTCCCACACGTGCCTATCAAGTCAACAAGCATGAAGTAAACAAGTATTAACAAGTATGACTTCATACTTCAGTAAACAAGTATTTACAAGTATTAAGTAAACACGTATCCAGCAGTGAGTATTACGTAAACAAGTATCACACAAACATACACCAAACATCCGCAACCCCTCCTCAATCCCCGCAGGTCCACCTCACGCGGACTGGCATCGGCGACGAGGGCACGTCCCACATCGCAAGCGCCATGGTGGAATCAATCATGTGATGATATAGTGATGATTTTTTTTGCTCGGTTATACAAGAAAAACTTACCCCCCACCGCCCACCCTGCAGGTCCACCTCGCGTGGACTGGCATCGGCGACGAGGGCGCGTCCCACATCGCAAGCGCTCTGGTCGACAACATCAGGTGTGTGTGGGTATGAGTGCATCAGAGTTTCCGTTGGCCAACCCGCAACCCGACAAAGTGCACTTTTGGGTTGAGATTGCCCGATTCGGGCTGGCGAGTCGGGTTGGCATTGCTCGAATCTTGACCTGAAAAGTGTGAAATTTTCAGTTTCACACCCTTTTCTCAAGAAATCGCCTCCGTAGGGTTAAGATTGGCGGAATGAGCTTGAGGCGCGGGTTAAGCCGTCATTTCCCAAAGATCCTTAGCGGAACCACTGCAGTGTATAATGCAAAAGGGTGGGGGCGGGGGGGGGGGGGGGGGAGAGGGGGGCACAATCACAATGTGCGCAATTATAAGGACAATGTCACAGACAAGTTTACAGCTATTATGCAGATCCTTCCAGGGGGAGGGGGGGGGGGGATCTGTATCATGTGTCCCATAACTTGCCCCCCCCCCCCCTTCCCCCTCATTGGTCCTTCCTTGACATGCGCACCCGCTCAAAACTCACTCCACAGCGTGCGCTTAATCGACCTGAGCGGCAATTCCCTGGGCGTGGAGACGTGCATCGTGCTTGGCGAGGTGCGCTGACAACACGTTTACAATGGGGTTTGAAACTGCACAACACATTATGGTTTGCTTGCACACTTCAAAACCCTACAAAACCCCTCAAACTCCTCCAAAACGACAGGATGTGTGGGAACAGCCTGGGTTTGGAGACGCGCATTGTGCTGGATGCATACACAGTTACAGTTACAGTTACAGTTAAGGCTACAGTTACAGTTAAGGCTACAGTTACAGTTACAGTTACAGTTACAGTTACAGTTACAGTTACAGTTACAGTTACAGTTACAGTAACAGTTACATCGGCTTTCCAGCAAAGACTACCTTCTAGTCCTAGTACCACCGCCTAGACTTAAGTCCAGTTCTGGCCCTAACAATTACTTGTGAGGGGCAGTAGCCACCAGACGGCTGCCTGCCAACGTGTAGTCCCAGAGCAGGGTGCATACACACACCGTTTTAAAGCAGCTTTTTGTGACTTTGCAGGTCCTCAAGGATAATGAACGCCTGGACACCATCCTGCTGAGCGACCACCCAATCAAGACACGTTGGCACGAAGAGGCTACCCCCCCCCCCCCATCTAACACGCTTGTTCTCCTGCCGCATTCGATCCTGAATCCCAACCCTAAGCACACACCCCAAACCAAACCCCGCAACCACCAAAACACGTGCAAAAACAGGTACTGCAGGAAAACGAGCGCCTGGACACCATTCTACTGCGCGACAACCCAATCGGACACGTCGGGGCAAAGCGCCTGCTGCGCGCCATGGCCCGGAGGGCAGAGGGGGGAGCTCTGCAGGTGTGTGTGGGTGTGGGGTGGGGTGGGGGGCGTTGTGTTTGCATGTTTGTGCATGTGATGGCTGCGTCGGCGAAAAGCGCCTGCTGCGCGCTATGGCACGGAGGGCAGAGGGGGGAGCTCTGCAGGTGTGTGTGGGTATGGTGGGGTGGGCGTTGTGGTTTGCCAGTGTGCAGTGATGGCTGCGTCGGGGGAAAAGCGCCTGCTGCGCCTATGCACTGGAGGGCAGAGGGGGGGAGCTCTGCAGGTGGTGTGGGTTGGGGGTGGGTGGGGGGCGTTGTGTTTGCATGGTTTGTGCCTCAGTGATGGCATGCGTCGGTGAATAAGCGCTGCTGCGCGCTATGGCAAACGGAGGGCAAGGGGGAGCTCTGCAGGTGTGTGTGGGTTGGGGTGGGGTGGGGGCGTTGTGTTTGCATGTTTTGTGCATGTGATGGCTGGTCGGTGAAACGCGCCTGCTGCGCGCTATGGCACGGAGGGCAGAGGGGATCTGCAGGTGTTGTGGGTGGGGTGGGGTGGGGGGCGTTGTGTTGCATGTGTGCTGTGATGGCTGCGTCGGTGAAAAGCGGCCTGCTGCGCGCTATGAACGGAGGGCAGAGGGGGAAGCTCTGCAGGTGTGTGTGGTGTGGGGTGGGTGGGGGGCGTGTGTTTGCATGTTTGTGCATGTATGGCTGCGTGGGAAAAAGCGCCGCTGCGCCGCTACTGGCACGGAGGGCAGAGGGGGGAGCCTGCAGCGTGTGTGTGGGTGTGGGTGGGTGGGGGGCGTTGTTTTGCATGTTTGTGGCATGTGATGGCTGCCGATCGGTGAAAAGCGCCTGCTGCGGGCTATGGCACGGAGGGCAGGAGGGGGAGCTCTGCAGGTGGTGTGTGGTGTGGGTGGGGTGGGGCGTTGTGCTTGCATTTTTGTGCATGTTATGCTGCGTCGGTGAAACAGCGCCTGCTGCGCCGCTATGGCACCGGAGGCAGAGGGGGAGCTCTGCAGGTGTTGTGTGGGTGTGGGGTGGGAGTGGGGGTTGGTTTGCACATGTTTTGGCATGTGATGGCTGCGTCGGTGAAGGCAGCGCCTGCTCGCGCTATGGACGGAGGGCAGAGGGGGAGCCTTCGCAAGGTGTGGTGTGGGGGGGAGTGGGTGGGGGGGTGGTGTTTGGCCTGTTTGTGCATGTGATGGTGCGTCGGTGAAACGCGCCTGCTGCGCGCTATGGGCACGGAGGGCGAGGCGGGGAGCTTCTGCAGTGTGTGTGGGTGTGGGGTGGGGTGGGGGGCGTTGTTGTTGCATGTTTGTGCATGTGATGGCTGCGTCGGTGAAAGCGCCTGCTGCGGCGCTATGAGCACGGAGGGGCAGAGGGGGGAGCTCTGCAGGTGTGTGTGGGTGTGGGGTGGGGTGGGTGGGCGTTGTGTTTGCATGTTTGTGCATGTGATGGCTGCGTCGGTGAAAAGCGCCTGCTGCGCGCTATGGCACGGAGGGCAGAGGGGGGAGCTCTGCAGGTGGGTGGGGGGTGGGGTGGGGGGCGTTGTGTTTGCATGTTTGTGCATGTGATGGCTGCGTCGGTGAAAAGCGCCTGCTGCGCGCTATGGCACGGAGGGCAGAGGGGGGAGCTCTGCAGGTGTGTGTGGGTGTGGGGTTGGGTGGGGGGCGTTGTGTTTGCATGTTTGTGCATGTGATGGCTGCGTCGGTGAAAAGCGCCTGCTGCGCGCTATGGCA
Source organism: Chlamydomonas sp. UWO 241 (assembly GCA_016618255.1). NCBI lineage: Eukaryota > Viridiplantae > Chlorophyta > Chlorophyceae > Chlamydomonadales > Chlamydomonadaceae > Chlamydomonas > Chlamydomonas priscui. Next base: position 139,993 of record VFSX01000178.1, read on the forward strand.
CGGAGGGCAGAGGGGGGAGCTCTGCAGGTGTGTGTGGGTGTGGGGTGGGGTGGGGGGCGTTGTGTTTGCATGTTTGTGCATGTGATGGCTGCGTCGGTGAAAAGCGCCTGCTGCGCGCTATGGCACGGAGGGCAGAGGGGGGAGCTCTGCAGGTGTGTGTGGGTGTGGGGGGGGGTGGGGGGCGTTGTGTTTGCATGTTTGTGCATGTGATGGCTGCGTCGGTGAAAAGCGCCTGCTGCGCGCTATGGCACGGAGGGCAGAGGGGGGAGCTCTGCAGGTGTGTGTGGGTGTGGGGTGGGGTGGGGGGCGTTGTGTTTGCATGTTTGTGCATGTGATGGCTGCGTCGGTGAAAAGCGCCTGCTGCGCGCTATGGCACGGTGGGCAGAGGGGGGAGCGCTACAGATGAGTCGACCATTTTGCTCGTGATTTGTGCTACGATTTGGCCATTGGAATTATACTTGATTTGGCGTGATATTAAGCTCACATCAAAACTGATGTGATGTTCAGCTCACATCAAAACTTTAACTCCTCCTCCACGAAGCAGACACCTCCATAATTTGTCTACTTCGACTCAATATCCGACGACGCAAGCTGCCAAGTTCCCCACTGTCTCCCCGCACACCCACTCTCACCCACCCCTACAAAATGCAGATCGTCGACCTGCTGAACTGCGGTCTGACGGCACCAGGCGCCGTTTCTGCCGACGCTGGCGGCCATGCTGTGTCGTTCAACCCAAATGAACCAGACGGAGATTACGAGCTTGACCTTTCCAGGCCGGCGGAGCGCCAGGTGTGCGTGTTTGTGTGCTGGTGTGTGTGTGTGTGTGTGTGTGTGTGTGTGTGTGTGTGTGTGTGTGCAAGTGAGAGAGACAGAGACATCGTGTGTTGACGTGTCGCTGCCAATTGTCCGTTTAATCAAACCAGATGGCGATCATAACCTTGGTCTCATGACCTAGGCCGGCAGAGCGGCAGGTGTGCGTCTGTGTGGAGGAATGGAGGTGTAGAGGTGTGGAGGTGTGGAGGTGCGGCCGCCACGCTGTGTCACTCAAACAGAACGAACCAGTCAGAGGCCTCGAGCTGAACCTGCAAGGCCGGCGCAGCGTCAGGTGTGTGCGTGTGTAAGTGTGATCGTGGTTTGGAGAGCTGTATTTACGTGGTGGTAGCGTGACGCAGACCTGTGCCATGCAATGCCGCCCTGCGGCGATCGAGGCCACCTAGTGGTCAAATAATAGGATGCATCCGACTTCCACAGTTTCACGTGTCTGCTTTCCCAATATGGTTTGCCTTTGACCTTCGCCCTCTGGCCTGTGTCCCTTGCAAAATATACCCCCCCACACCCACCACCCACACACCCACACACCCACACCCACACCCACGCACACCCACAAACCCACAAACCCACCCCACCTCAGGTGGCGCTAGAGCTGCTCCAACTCGCGCGCCTGCAGGGTGCAAAGACGTGGCGCGGTGCGACGGTCAGCGGCCGTCGCTTCCGGCTCGCATCGATGTCCAAGCAGGCAAGTGTGACCTCTACCAAGTAGCCAGCCAGTTACAGCCTGAGACTGAGTCAACTTGCTGGACGCTAGCACCGACACAGGTCTCAAACATCATTACTTGTGGCAGTTACAGTAACACGGGGTTTCCAGCTAAGCAGGCTACTCTTCTACTAGAGACACCCGCCGATACTCCAGCACACTTAAGTACTAGAGTACCGCCGGCTCCCGGCCGATAGACTACCGCTGCCGCCGGCTAGACTACCCCAAACAGCGGTCTCTGAGAGAAATGTCTGGCAAGGAGCATATAGGAGAGGACCTTCCTCAGGGTCACAGTAGTGGCCTTGTGGCCAGTCAAGCCGGCAGAGCCGACTGGCGCTGACTGAAACGGTCCCCGCTTGGCAGTGCATGGCTGTCCAGCTCTTGTTTGCATGGGGCTCAGCCGGCGCCCCATGCCTCATGCATGGCCAGGTCCCACCCTCCAGGGGTGCATGGACATCAGAGTTGTCATGGAGACTGCCTGAAGACCTTCCAACGCCAGTCACCGGCAGACGAGCGACCCCGAGGATGAGCGCGGTGACGAACACTGCGATTGGTGAAGCGGATTTACTCTGTGTTGCCTCGGCGGTCGCCACCGCTGAAGCCGTGATGAGCCCGCCTCCACGGGCAGCCATCTTGACCAATGACCAACATGCATTGACGGGCGCCAGCTCCTCCGCTCGTCGATCAACTCGTCGAGATCGGTGCCGCATGGCGTCCTGCATGGGGGGAGGATAAGGGCCGTCTCCCAGCACGGGCCGCGGCAGCGCCGTGGCTACTCGCCAAGCCATGGCAGCGCCGGGCAAGCCGCTCCTGAAGTGTTCCACCGAGGGGCAGTTTAGCAGGAGCCGGGCCAGTCGTATTTTACCCCGCTCGTCAGCGGCACGGAGATCCTCGTCACCAGCAGCGCCGCATTGCTGGGTCCAGGGCTCGGCGACGAGAACGCGCCTCCGTTTATCGAGCCCCTGGCTACTGGTGGCACACAAACTATAATATCCACCATCATATTGATTTATGTCGCGATTCATTTCAAATCACCACCAACGGATTTGGTTGCATTCTGAGTATGGGGTCCTCCATAATTCGCGAAAATACGTGGCGCGGCGCGCCAGTCAGCGGCTCCCGGCTCGCGTTGATGTCCGAGCAGGCGAGTGCTATCGATGCATGTTGCGATGCAATTTGAATCCCCGCCACCACATGCGGTTGCATTCTGAGTATGGGGTCTTCCCTGATTTGCGCAAACAACTTGGCGCGGCGCGTCAGTCTGCGGCCGCCGCCTCAGGCTTGCGTCAATGTCCAAGCAGGCAAGTCCTAAACGTTCATGTTGCTTTTCATTTTAAATCACCACGGTCACATAAGGTTGCATTCTGAGTACAGGGTACTCCCAAATTGGTGCAAAGACTTGGTGCGGCGCGACGGTCAGCAGCCGCCTCTTCAGGCTCGCGTCGATGTCCACGCAGGAAAGTGTTGTTTTTCCCCGTGTTTCCTGATCATGTATTCGGTTGCGTATATTACCCTCACCACATGCGCATTATGCATGCTGAGCATGGAGATCATACCACGTGGGGACGCACACAGGCGTGGTGCGGCGCGGCGGTCAGCGGCCGCCGCTTCAGCCTCGCATCAATGTCCAAGCAGGCGAGTGCTGGTTTGATTATGTCGCGGTTCATTTTAAATTCCCACCACCGTATTTGGTTGCATTCCGAGTGGGGTCCCCCTGATCATGTATTCGGTTGCGTATATTACCCTCACCACATGCGCACTATGCATGCTGAGCATGGAGATCATACCACGTGGGGACGCACAATGGCGTGGTGCGGCGCGGCGGTCAGCGGCCGCCGCTTCAGCCTCGCATCAATGTCCAAGCAGGCGAGTGCTGGTTTGATTATGTCGCGGTTCATTTTAAATTCCCACCACCGTATTTGGTTGCATTCCGAGTGGGGTCCCCCTGATCATGTATTCGGTTGCGTATATTACCCTCACCACATGCGCACTATGCATGCTGAGCATGGAGATCATACCACGTGGGGACGCACAATGGCGTGGTGCGGCGCGGCGGTCAGCAACCGCCGCTTCAGCCTCGCATCAATGTTCAAGCAGGCGAGTGCTGGTTTGATTATGTCGCGGTTCATTTTAAATTCCCACCACCGTATTTGGTTGCATTCCGAGTATGGGGTCCCCCTGATCTGCACAAAGACTTGGCGCGACGCGACGACCAGCGGCCGCCGCTTCAGGCTCGCGTTGATGTCCAAGCAGGCAAGTGCTCATTTCATTTATGTCGCGGTGAATTATAAATCCCGACCGCCGCATTCGGTTGCATTCCAAGTATGGGGTCCTTCTGCATCAGCACAAAGACATGGCGCAACACGACGGTCAGCGGCCGCCGCTTCCGGCTTGTGTCGATGTCCAAGCAGACAAGTACTGATTTGATTTATGTTGCTACAAATTTTGTAGTCCCCACCGCCGGATTTGTTTGCTTTCTGAGTGTGGGGTCCTCCATAATTCGCGAAAATGCGTTGCGCGGCGCGACGGTGAGCGGACGCCGCTTCCGGGGCGTGCTGATGTCCAAGCAGGCAAGTGCTATTGATTTATGATGTCGCGATATAAATGTAAATCCCCGCCGCTGCATTGCATGCATTGTGATTTTGGGGTTCCCCTTGATTCGCGCAAATAAGTGTCGCCCCCTTGCCCCCTCGCCCCCGTGCCCCTCGCCCCCTTGCCCCTCCCCCCCTCGCCCCCTCGCGCCCCCTCGCTCTCACTACTCTGTCGGTGGCTCGCCTGCCATCTTTGACTCGCTCCCCTCAATCAACCCTTCTTCTATTTTCTGTCCCCCCCTTGCTTTTGCTTGCGTACCCCTTGTCACACATCCATGCCCACTCACTCGTCCCTGAAACCGGCCGGTCCCGCGGGACGCTGCGCTTCGAGTTGAAGGGCGCGCGTGTGGCCGGTTTCACTTGCTGTCCAATGCATCACTCATGTCCCCTCTTCCCCTGCAACTCGTTCTCTCACCCCTTTCCTGCCCCCACACATTCACACACAGACACACACACACACACGCATACACACACAGTTACAGTTACATCGGCTTTCCAGCAAAGACTACCTCTAGTCCTAGTACCACCGCCTAGACCCAAGTCCAGTTCTGGCCCTAACAATTACTTGTGAGGGGCGGTAGCCACCAGCCGGCTGCCTGCCAACGTGTAGTCCCAGAGCAAAAAGGAGAGCTATTGTGCGACGCCTCCAAAATAGGTCCTAACTGCTTCTAGGGGATAGGGGGTCAAGTGGCGCTTGCCAATCTACTTGACCGCCGTGGTGGAGGGGCCGGCGCCTGAGGGGCAGCCGGACCGTACACCACGGCTCTCCACCCGACCCTATCCTGAGCACGCTCAAACGCCGTGTCCGAAAAAGTCTTCCAATCAGAACGAGTGCCACTAGTTTCGCCTAGCTGCTGAATCAGTAGCTTAAGAAAATAGTGTCGGGAGGAGGCTGGAGGCCGGCCTTGCTGCCGAGCCACATCCATTGTGCAGTCAAAAGTACGAGGAAGACGAGAAGCCGGCATGCGCATCACATGGCCTAGCCACTGCATTGATCGCTTTGCCACAAGGCTCTCAATTGGCTCAGTGTCGCACGCCTGCCGAATATAAGTTAATCTGTGCCGGTCGACCAGGCGCACACCCAGAATGCGACGAAGGCAGTTAGAGTGGGCAACCTCCAATCGAGTCAGTTGTGTTTTAGTAGGGGCCCATGTTTCGCAGCCGTACAGAAAGTGGGGCAGCACGAAAGTGTTGTAAACCCGCATCTTAGACTGCACTTGCATCTTCTTGCTGGCCCAAATCTGATCAAAAGACGCAAACACGCCCAGCGCGCGACCGACACGCACACCGATCTCCTTTTCCACACCACCACTCTGGGTTATCCAACTCCCTAGATACTTAAATGCAGAGACGGTCTTCACTTCACCACCAGTCAGCGCAAACGTGGGCAGATCCGCGACAAAATCTGCTGGCAAAATCATCACTTCTGTCTTGGCGGCGTTGATTTGCATGCCAAAGCTAGAGGACACTTTGTCAAGGATTTTCAGCATAAGCGCCAACTGAGCTGGGTCATGCGAGAACAAACATAAATCGTCGGCATACATCAGCATTACTATGCGCTCAACCGACGACGACAACACAGAGCCGCCGGCTCGGGTCACGACTGACACGCCAGCCCCCTCTGGCATCATGTCTAGCGCCTTTTTCACTATGTGGTCAATAAAAACATTGAACAACACAGGAGCAATGACGCACCCCTGTCGCACACCAGACGACACGGGGAATTCGTGCCCGATTTTCCCAGCCAGCCGCACGGCAGCTGCGGTGTTGGTGTGAAGATCCTCCAACAGATCAATAATGTGCGGATGAACACTATATAATCTAAGGACTCTCCACAGTGCCGCACGGTTTATGCAATCGTAAGCTTTAGAATAGTCGACAAATGCCACAGCCATGCATTGTTTGTACTCGGCATGTGCCGCGCTCAGCGAGCGCAGAGTAAAAATCGCATCAACAGTGCCTCTGCTTTTTCTGAAACCACACTGAGCCTCATGCAACTGACCATCAACCTGCGTGGAGACGCGGTGCAGAAGTATGGCAGCGTACACTTTCCCGGCAATAGAGAGGAGGCTTATACCGCGGTAGTTACCAGGGGAGTCACGCGGACCCTTCCCCTTATATAACGGTGTGATAATAGCAGTTTTCCATTCCCTCGGGGCTCTCCCCGACCGCCATACGGCGATGATGACCCGGTGGAGCCATGCGATGGCAGGTGGGCACCGCAACAGCATGGCGTCCAGCTGGTCGCCGCCCGGAGCGGCGGCCGAGCGCAACGCTCGCACACACGCCTCCGTCTCAGCCAGGTCAGGGGGGCGCCCGTGCGCTTCGTCCACCTCTGTGGCGCGTGTGAGCTCAAACGCCGCTACATCGTTCTCCAGCTGGTTCAGGGTCTCGTCGCTGAGCTTGGTCTCCCCGCCATATAGCTTGTCGAATGACTCTGTCATGGCCTTCAGCACCCCGTCTGGACCGCTGTGCAGCGCGCCCGAGACGTCCCGCATGGCAGGTGGGATCTGATGGCTGCGGCTGCGGCCCGCCAGCCTGTCGCACGCGCGCGCAAACTGGCGCAGATTCTTCTTGCGTAGCATGTCTTGCGCCTCCGCCACCTGCTGGCCGATCCACCTCTCCCTGTCTCTCTGCACAGCTGCGTCGGCCGCGCGGTTGGCGCGGTTGCGCTCTCGTTTGGCAGCAGCAGACTTGCTCCTGAGCCATGCCGTGTGCGCGCGCTGCCGGGCGTCCATGAGCCGGAGGGTGCGCTGCGACAGAGTGAACTGCCAGCCGCGCCGCCGGCGGCTGCCGCGTGGAGCGAGGTGGTTGGTGGCCACCTCGCGAATGGCAGCAGCCATCGCGTCGTACTCCGCCTGGGCATCAGCGCCCTCGGGCGGCACGGCCTCCAGCAGCCCAAAGCGATCGGACAGCTGGAGGTTGAACTCACGACGGACAGCCGGGCGCCGCAGTTGTGAAGAGTCCCATGCGCGCCGCTGAGAGCCGCCTGCATGGCGGGAAGCTCGCATGCCGAGGCGCATGGACAGTACCACCATGCAGTGATCGCTGTCCCAGGTTGGGCTCCTACGCACCCTACAGTCTGTCACCGCATGCATGCGGCGGCGCGCGACCAGGATGTAGTCCTTGACGCTGTGCAGGCGGCGCACAGAGCATGCATGCCGTCTGCTCTGTGCAACAGCCATGGGGCTGATGTGGGTGTACTGGTGCTCAGGCCTGTGGGGGTAGAGAGTGTTGGCAGCGCGCAGGCTGCAAGCAGTGGCAGTGTCAAGGAGCAGGCGACCGTTCCTGCTGGCCACCGCTGGCTCCGTGAGGGGCAGGTGCTTGCCAACGCATTCGTGGTCGGACACCGAATCCCTCCCCACTGCTGCATTGAAATCACCTGCCACGATGAGCAGATCGCGCTTGTCGTTGGCCTTGTCCGCGAGCGCCGCTACTCGAAGGTAGAAGTCGCCAGCCTCCTCGTCGCTCGCTGCCTCCGTCGGACTGTAGGCGCTGACGATGGTGATCATCTGCCCACGGTCCGCTGCAAAGCGGGCCCGACCATAGCAGCGCACACACACAAAACAAAAACAGATACTCCCTGAAAAGGGGTCGCTGCGCCTTGAGTTCAAAAGCGCACGCGCGCTGTCGGTCACACTTGCTTCTCTTTTGTTTCACCCATCTCATGTCTTTGTGTCTCACTTGCTCTCCACACACACACACACACACACACACACACACACACACACGCACAAACACAGACACACACATGCACCCACACAGATACTCCCTGAAAAGGGGACTCTCCGCCTCGAGTTCAAGAGCGCACGCGCGGTCGGCTATACCGACAACGCACTCTCTCCCTCTGGATTCGACATGATGTGGACTGCGATGGTCTCGGTGCAGCCAATGGTCAAGGGAGCAACGACAGGTGCGTTTTTTAGGCAGGGTTTTGCATGAGTTTTCAGAAATCGGGCTCCTGAACGCGATGGCTTTGCCATTATCTCATGTCTTGACAGTCCGGTGCAACATGATGTGTGCGGCGATGGTCTCAGTGCAGCCAATGGTCAAGGGGGCCACAACTGGTGTGTTTTGTGATCATGTTTGTAGGCCGAGTGCAAAAAATATCAGGTTTGTGATTGTGAAGTTATGGCCATTTGTGTGTGTTTGGACACGATTGTTCGGGCTCAAGGAGCGATATTATATGGACGGCGATGGTGTCGGTGTAGCAAATGGTCAAGGGAGCCACAGCAGGCGCATCTTTGTCTTGTCTGTGGTAAAATATAACAGGTTTATGAACGCGATGTCTTTGCCATTTTCACATGTTTGGACAGCCTGATTCGTCGCGATTCGACATTTGGTTCAGCCGCCGCTCAGCCCGTCCGATCAGTCATCGTCAGTCACGGCCATGGCGGCCACACCTGCCGGTAGCTGCCCATCCACACTGCCAAGACCCACTCATGTGACCCCCCACCCCCCCACCCCCCCACACACAAACAAGCAGGCGGCAGCGCCGCCGGGCCCAGGCGTCGCTCGTCAAATGCATCCTCCTCCATGGCAGCCATGGCGTTGCACCTGCCGGCAGCTGCTCCATCCACACTGCCTGACCCCTCATTTGCATTGCCCCCTCCCCCCCACAAACAAACAAGCAGGCGTCATCGCCGCCGGGCTCGACCGCCGCTCACCCAACGCGTCATCTTCCGTGACCATGGCATCACACCTTCTACCAGCAGGCGCCCCAAATCCACTGCCAGACACCACTCATATGCATTGCCCCCTCCCCCCGCAGGCACACACGCAAGCAGGCGGCAGCGCAGCTGGGCTCAGCCGCCGCTCATCCAACGCGTCCACCTCCCCTGTGGCCATGACTCCACACATTCTGGGTGGCTGCTCCCTGGGTAGCAACACATCGCTAGGTCTTGCCGATGTCTTTTCATATGTTCAACCACGCAGGGGGCAGCGCTGCTGGGCTCAGCCGCCGCTCATCCAACGCGTCATCCTCCATGGCCTCCATGGCGCCACACCTTCTGGGTAGCTGCTCCCTGGGCAGCAACGCTACACATGGCAACGCCTGGTTTATCTGTCTTCACATGTTGACACCCGCAGGTGGCAGCGCTGCCGGGCTCAGCCGCCGCTCGTCCTACGCGTCATCCTCCATGGCGGCCTCCACTGCACCACACCGCGCACGCAACCTCTCTCCAGCCGCCAGCCTGCACGCTGCGCTGGGGGGATCTTCCCGCCCAGGCTCTGCATCCGCTGCGCCAGGTGGGCGTGCGTGTTGCTTCACTCCGGTTTGTCTGTTGTCATGCGTATTTTTGTATGTTTTACACTACTGTACGCATGGTTAGCCATCGCGAATAAGTATTATATTTTCCCTACCACAAAGTTGAAAACGATTAAGAATTGCGATTTTTCTCGTCTTGTTGACGTCAAATCGACTGAAATCGACGCGACAGGACCCCCGCGGATGATTAAAAAATGTTTTGTTTACCCCCCCCCCCCCCCCCCCCCGCGAAGGCTAACCGACCGTACGGGATGCTTTTTTTGCTTATTGGACTGTTTCCTTAAATTTGGTGTGCGTGAGCACTTTCCGCCAGCCTCCACGCTGCGCTGGGGGGGTCTTCCCGCCCAGGCTCTGCATCCGCTGCGCCAGGTGGGCGTGCGTGTTAATTCAATCATGTTTGTTTCCTTTGTTGGTTGTTATTTGCGTGAGCAAAATTTTGCCCGCAGCCAGCCTCCACGCAGCGCTGCGGGTGTGCTCTTCCCGCCCAGGCTCTGCATCCGCTGCGCAAGGTGGGCGTGCGTGTTGCGTCGCCTCCGTTTGACTGCTGTTGTTCGCAGTTTCGTCTGTGCGTGCTCCTGCGTGGAATGTTTCCTTTGTTGGTTTGTGTTTGCGTGAGCAAAATCTTGCCCGCAGCCAGCCTCCACACAGCGCTGCGGGTGGGCTCTTCCCGCCCAGGCTCTGCATCCGCTGCGCCAGGTGGGCGTGCGTGTTGCGTCGCCTCCGTTTGACTGCTCTTGTTCGCAGTTTCGTCTGTGCGTGCTGCCGTGTGGAATGTTTCCTGTGTTGTCTGCTGTGTGTGTGCGTAACCTCTCGCCCGCTGCTAACCTGCATGCTGCGCTGGGGGGGTTGCCCCGCCCAGGCTCTGCATCCGCTGTGCCAGGTTTATTCAAACAATTTCATTTGTCTTCTAAAACATGAAAAACGACTTGTCTTACATGTGATGTGCGTGTGTGATACTCCCCCCCCACCCCAACCACCCCACCTCCACCCCATCTGCTACCAGCCCGCCCGCTGCGCTGGAATGCGTCATGCAACTTGACGCTGGTGCGTGCCTGTGCCTTCATCTCCAGGTTGCGTCTTTGGCGGGTGGGGTGGCGGCATCATCCCACACCCTCTTTATTATTCCCAATCTCACTCCAACCACAACCTCCTCCCATCGGCCCCTACACTTTCAACCTTCTTACACCATAAACCCTAAACATCTCACAACCAAACACTGCTGCAGGCGGCGTGGTCAGCGGTTGGGACGGCGGCGCCGTCGCGCACCCCCTAGACTATGTCAAACCTCACTTAACCCACGACCCCCTTCACCCCCCCTCGGCCCCTACACCCTCAGCCCCCCCACACCACAAACCCGGACTGGCCATCCTCACTACCAAACATGTCGGTAGGCGGCGTGGTCAGCGGTTGGGGTGGCGGCACCGTCGCGCACCCCCTAGACTATCTCAAAACTCACTTTGCCCACGACCCCCTTCACCCCCCCTCGGCCCCTACACCCTCAGCCCCCCCCACACCACAAACCCGGACTGGCCATCCTCACTACCAAACTCGCCGGTAGGTGGCGTGTTCAGCGGTCGAGGTGGCGGCATCGTCGCACATACCCTAAAATACACACCCCTCGGCCCCTACACCCTCAGCCCCCGAACCCCAAAACCCCCATTAACCCTCAACACCCGTACTACCTAGCATGCCGGTAGGTGGCGTGGTCAGCGGTTGGGGTGGCTGCATCGTCGCGCACCCACGACCTGTTAAAACCTCGCTTTACTCACACATGTATCCGCCATCGGCCGCTCCCACCCTCAACCCCCCCCCCGACCCCCCAAAAAACATAAACCATGAGCAACCGTGCTGCCGAACACTGCCTCAGGTGGTGTTTTCAGCGGTTGGGGTGACGGCATCGTCGCGCGCTCACCTGTCAAAACCTTGCTTTACTTACGCCTTTCTTCGCCCTCGGCCCCTCCCCCCCCCCCCCCCAAAAAAAATTCCCCTGATCATCCGTGCTACCACACATCATCAGGTGGTGTTTTCAGCGGGTGGGGCGGCGGCATCGTTGCGCACCCTCCATCGCCCACGGCGCGCCCCTCGTCAGCCGCGCCCCACCGCACGGCTTCGGTGTCAGGTGGGGCAGCTTCCGGGCAGCTTCTGGGCAGGTTCCTGGCGTGTTCTGGACAGGTTTTGGGCAGTTTCTATTGTGCATCAAATTCTCTCGTCCACAGCGCGCCCAGCGTCAGCCGCGCCCCATATCACGGCTTCGGCGTGAGGGCAAAACTTGCAGACGAGGGTGTAGAAGGCATCTCTTCAGGTCCCCCCCCCCCACACACACACATGCACATACACTATCTCTCCCACATACACACCTTCAGGCGCGATTGGCACACGCCCGTCCTCGGCAGCGGCGGCGCGTGACAGCGACGGTGGCGGCGCGCCCCTCCTCAGCGGCCCGCCCCCCCTGGGCTTCTACCCAGTGGCCCCCAGCAGCCCCAGCGCGCACTATGCAGCATATGGCACAGGTGCGTTCTCAAACACAGCAACACAATTTGCAATCCTGACAGCACCCAAAACGACTGACCCCCTACTGGGCCGTCTTTAACACGGCACGTGTGCGCGTCTGGAAATGACCCCTCTGGCGGAAGAGCAGCCGCATTCCCGGCCTCGTTTTTTTTATATGAAGCAATTTGCAAGGAAACTGCCATGTGGCAGCACCCACATTCCTGCCCCCCCCCCCTCCCCTTCCCTCCTGACAACTCGCAGGGCCGTCCCCCACGCGACGCGTGCGTGCGTACGGCAGCGACCCATCTGGTGGAAGTGCAGCGGGGGACATGTTCACACGCGGCTCGGCGCCGCCGTCGCCGTCGCTGATGCGTGCAGGCGCTGCGGGGCTGCCGGTGCTTCAGGTGCGTGCAGTGCTGCTTCGCTGCAGCTGCACAGCTGTCCATGTCTACCCCCAATCTCGAGTTTGCGTGCACGTACACACATGGGTAAAAATACAAAAAACAACACCTCAGAAACCTGCTGAAAGCGCCCCCAAAGAACCGAACTGGCGCAACCGCCAGCGCTGCGCCCGGGCGCTGCGGGGCTGCCGGTGCTGCAGGTGAGATCAGACTTTGTGTCAGCTGCACATCGTGTTCGGTTTGAGGCCCATTTCTGCGTCACGTAGCAAACAAATCAATTGGAAATACCAAAGGTACGGAGACAACAGACTTTAGACACCGCGCCGCCGTCGCCATCGCTGATGCGCACGGGCGCTGCGGGGCTGCCAGTGCTTCAGGTGTGTGCAGTGCTGTTTTGCTGCACAGCTGCACAGCTGGCCATGTCTGATTCCAGTCTCGCATTTTGCGTGCACGTACACACATCTATTTCCGGGAAAGTGTACGCTGTCATACTTCTGCACCGCGTCTCCACGCAGGTTGATGGTCAGTTGCATGAGGCTCAGTGTGGTTTCAGAAAAAGCAGAGGCACTGTTGATGCGATTTTTACTCTACGCTCGCTGAGCGCGGCACATGCTGAGTACAAACAATGCATGGCTGTGGCATTTGTCGACTATTCTAAAGCTTACGATTGCATAAACCGTGCGGCACTTTGGAGAGTCCTTAGATTATGTGGTGTTCATCCGCACATTATTGATCTGTTGGAGGATCTTCACACCAACACTGCAGCTGCCGTGCGGCTGGCTGAGAAAATCGGGCACGAATTCCCTGTGTCGTCTGGTGTGCGACAGGGGTGCGTCATTGCTCCTGTGTTGTTCAATGTTTTTATTGACCACATAGTGAAAAAGGCGCTAGACATGATGCCAGAGGGGGCTGGCGTGTCAGTCGTGACCCGAGCCGGCGGCTCTGTGTTGTCGTCGTCGGTTGAGCGCATAGTAATGCTGATGTATGCCGTCTCTGCATTTAAGTATCTAGGGAGTTGGATAACCCAGAGTGGTGGTGTGGGAAAGGAGATCGGTGTGCGTGTCGGTCGCGCGCTCGGCTTGTTTGCGTCTTTTGATCAGATTTGGGCCAGCAAGAAGATGCAAGTGCAGTCTAAGATGCGGGTTTACAACACTTTCGTGCTGCCCCACTTTCTGTACGGCTGCGAAACATGGGCCCCTACTCAAACACAACTGACTCGATTGGAGGTTGCCCACTCTAACTGCCTTCTGATTCAGCAGCTAGGCGAAACTAGTGGCACTCGTTCTGATTGGAAGACTTTTTCGGACACGGAGTTTGAGCGTGCTCAGGATAGGGTCGGGTGGAGAGCCGTGGTGTACGGTCCAGCTGCCCCTCAGGCGCCGGCCCCTCCACCACGGCGGTCAAGTAGATTGGCAAGCGCCACTTGACCCCCTATCCCCCAGAAGCGGTTAGGACCTATTTTGGAGGCGTCGTACAATAGCTCTTTTTGCTCTGGGACGACACGTTGGCAGGCAGCCGGCTGGTGGCTACCGCCCCTCACAAGTAATTGTTAGGGACATCACTGGACTTGGGTCTAGGCGGTGGTACCAGGACTAGGGTAGTCTTTGCTGGAAAGCCGATGTAACTGTAACTGTAGCACACAGTAACAGTAACACGGGGTTTCCAGCTAAGCAGGCTACTCTTCTACTAGAGACACCCGCCGATACTCCAGCACACTTAAGTACTAGAGTACCGCCGGCTCCCGGCCGATAGACTACCGCTCCCGCCGGCTAGACTACCCCAACAGCGGTCTCTGAGAGACATGTCTGGCAAGGAGCATATAGGAGAGGACCTTCCTCAAGGTCACCGTAGTGGCCTTGTGGCCAGTCAAGCCGGCAGAGCCGACTGGCGCTGACTGGAACGGTCCCCGCCTGACAGTGCATGGCTGTCCAGCTCTCGTTTGCATGGGGCTCAGCCGGCGCCCCATGCCTCATGCATGGCCAGGTCCCACCCTCCATGGGTGCATGGACGACAGAGTTGTCATGGAGGCTGCCTGAAGATCTTCCAACGCCAGTCACCGGCAGACGAGCGCACCCGAGGATGAGCGCGGTGATGAACGCTGCGATTGGTGAAGCGGATTTACTCTGTGTTGCCTCGGCGGTCGCCACCGCTGAAGCCGTGATGAGCCCGCCTCCACGGGCAGCCATCTTGACCAATGTCCAGCATGCATTGACGAGCGCCAGCTCCTCCGCTCGTCGATCAACTCGTCGAGATCGGTGCCGCATGGCGTCCTGCATGGGGGGAGAATAAGGGCCGTCTCCCAGCACGGACCGCGGCAGCGCCGTGGCTACTCGCCAAGCCATGGCAGCGCCGGGCAAGCCGCTCCTGAAGTGTTCCACCGAGGGGCAGTCTAGCAGGAGCCGGGCCTGTCGTATTTTACCGCGCTCGTCAGCGGCACGGAGATCCTCGTCACCAGCAGCGCCGCATTGCTGGGTCCAGGGCTCGGCGACGAGAACGCGCCTCCGTTTATCGAGCCCCACATGGGTGTACATATTTTAAAAAGAACTAGCGAACCCTACTGAAAGCGCCCCAGCACAACCAAACTGCTGTCGCCGTCACTGTTGCGCCCGGGCGCTGCGGGGCTGCCGGTGCTGCAGGTGACATCAGACTTTGTGTCAGCTGCACATCGTGTTCGGTTTGAGGCCCATTTGTGCGTTACGTAGGAAACTAATCAGTTGGAAATACCAAAGAGGTACGAAGAACACAGACTTTAGACACCGTGCCGCCGTCGCAGTCGCTGATGTGCACGGGCGCTGCGGGGCTGCCGGTGCTTCAGGTGCGTGCAGTGCTGTTTTGCTGCACAGCTGCACAGCTGGCTCTGACTCCAGTCTCGCATTTGCGTGCATGTTCACACATGTGTGGAAATATTATAAAAAGAACTAGCGAACCCTACTGAAAGTGCCTCAGCACAACCAAACTGCCGTCGCCGTCACTGTTGCGCCAGGGCACTGCGGGGCTGCCTTTTTTCAGGCAAGTGTGTTTATATCCCGGCGACTTGCCTTGTTCAGTTTGATTCCTGGTTCACATAACCACATAAAACACAACATGAAAACAACCGAAAGAGTGCGCCGCCGCGCCGCCGCCGCCACTGATGCGCACGGGCGCTGCGGGGCCGCCGTCGCTGCAGCGTTGTGTGTTGTCTGTCGTTGCATGCGTGCTACCTTGTAGGGGGCGAGGGGGGGGGGAGGGGAGGGGGAGGGGGGGCTGAAAACCTGCTACCTGCATGTCTTGGGGAATGCAATACAACACGAAACGCCTCCCCCCACCCTATGCACACACACACACACACACACACACACACACACACACACACACAAACACACACATACACACAAACACACACACACACAAGCGCACACACACACACACACACGCACACACACACGCACACACACACGCACACACAGGCACACACACAGACACGCACACACATATATATATACACACACACACACACACAAAACACACACACACACATATGCACACACACACCCACACACCCACACACACACCTTCGTGCAGGAGTACATGAGCTTCAGGGAGCGAGCAGATGCGAATGAAGAGGTGGAGGAATTCGAAGGTGAGAGCATCCTTCCCAAGCAGTGGTTGCGTCAGTTTATTCTTTTTCGGCATTCGGAGCCGGATCTGGGAGCCATGGAGCTGGATTTCCAGTGAAATGCTCCCAGAAAATGCACAATTGCTTGACCCAGAGAAGGGTGTGGGTAGGGGCGTGGGGGTGGGGGGGCAGTAGTGTTTCCGGAAGCCAAGCTGTGACCTGCCAGCCTGTTTTGTTTCGGTCGGGTTATCCTGGCCAAGTGGCCGTGTGCGCTGGGGGTTGAAACTGAGCAAAAAATTGTATTTTCACAAAATTCATTCGACTCGAAAAACGTCGGATTGAGATTTAGGAAGTGAGCGGTTCGAACCATATTTCCTCAACAACCAAACGGAATCACGGTTTGACAACTCAAATAAAAGAATCGCTGCATCGCCAGCGCACCCCCATCCCCAAACCCCACCCCCACCCACGCTCCTCACACCCCGGCTCAGCTGACGCCTCACACACACACCTCCCGACACACCCAGACCTCCTCCCCCCAGGCTCGCCCCTGCTGGTCAACACCGGAGGAGCGAGTGTGGCTGAGGTGTTCACATTTTCGAGTCCACACGCGGCGGTCCACACTTGGGAGGACCACTCAGCAATGCCAGGTGGGTGTTTGCTGCCCTACCCAAATCCCGACGTCTGTTCCGCGCAAGTGAATGCGATCATAACGTTTGAGGCGGTCCAGGGTGCGCGTCCGGCGGTGCATCAGGCGGTCGGAGTGCCTCAGATGCCGCCTGATCAACGCAATTGAATGCGTGAGGGCTGCGAATTTGAGTGGGTTGCGCGAGGCTGGTCTCTGCTGCGGCTGTTCATGCTCACACAACCACGGAGCCCAGCAACATGCTTTGGCTTGCACTGCAACTGCTGCTCAGACACGTATACAGGGGCGCTTGCTGCTGGCCTGCACTGCACCTGCTGGTCAGACACGTATAGCAGGGGCGCTTGCTGCTGGCACACTGGCGCGCCTGGCCGCTGCTTTCGCTGCTGACGCTGACATGGACACCGAGCCCTACACGTGCCATGTGCCTACCATGTACATTATATGCACCTTCTTCTACAAACGCAGCGGGGCTGGGCGCCGGAACTCTGGCACGTCCAGCCGCTGCTGCAGCCGCTGAGTCAGACACGCAGGCTTGCGCCTTCCTGCTGCACTGCATACTCTCCTCACGCCGCATGCACCAGTATAATGCACCATCTAAGGCGTACGACTGACTGGACAATGGGCCTCGATGTGCGCTACAGGGGCGCTGGACGTTGGAATTGTGGCACCTCCAGCCGCTGCTGCCGCTGCTGGTGCTGATGCAGACACCTGCCTTCACCCGAACTGCACACGCTACGTGCGTACCTCGCACCGCCTATAGGCATTCTTCCACAAGCAGTGTATTGTAAAACTCTCATCATCATTCCACACACGCAGTGGCTCTGGATGCCGGCAATCTGGCACGTCTGGCTGCTGCTGCAGCTGCTGACGCGGAGACAGACACTGAGCCGTGGCAGCTTGGCACGACGGCCTCAGAGTGCCCTGCATCGGACATGATTGGGGCTGGTGCTTTGCGGTGAGTTTTCATGTTTCTGTTGTGTTTTCCAGATCTGCTTCGATTTCCCAAGGGCTGATGTGCCAGCGTTTCCATTGTTTGATGTGCGTGGGAGCTGCAGATGAGACGAATGCCTCAGTGTGCCCTGCTGTGTCGGATGCAATTTGTGCTCCGGATATACACGGTGGGTCACCTGCTTTGCTTGGGGTGACTTGCTTCGATGTTATACGGGCTGTTTTGGCCGTGTTTCCAGCGCCTGATTTGAGTGGGCGCTGCAGATGAGACGACGGCCTCCGAGTGCTTGGATTTTTCGGATGCAATTGGTCCTGGTGCCGCGCGGTGGTTCCCCTGTGTTGCTTGGGCTGCCGCCAGTGTGAAATTGCATGCAAGAATCCAGTTGGCCGACGTTGCCGGAGACCACTGTGAACTGGAGCTGCAGACGACACGATTGCCTCAAGAGTTCCCGGCTGCTTCGGGAGTGCTGCGCTGCGCACTTATTGTTGCGCGTTTCACAACAAATGTAACTTGATTGGATAGCAACCACAACAATCCCCCAATACACCCTAAAAACACAAATGCAGCTTGGCGGACGAGCGGAAGATTTCGCATTCTCAGCCCAATTTGAAGGGCCTAAACAAAATGCACAACGCCTTCCAGATACGACCAATTTTGGTGGAGATTCTCATGTTGGAGCTGGCTTTCAGCAAGCGTGACGCCCACACTACTCCCTCCCTACTTCACAATGATTCCCGCAGCATGGCGGACGTTCCAGACGACTGGAAGATGTCGCTGCTCGGCCCCATGCTCGAGGACTTCTGCTCACTCACCCAATTTCGATGTCATTTTTTCGTCGTCTGCAAAGTTTTTTCTTGACAAGAAATCAACCACAAATCAGCCAGCCGCCCCCCCCCACCCGTCCGCCCAACGCAGCATGGCGGATGTGCCCGACGACTGGAAGATGTCGCTGCTTGGCCCCATGCTTGAGGACTACTACTTCACGTGCAGCCAGCTGTCTTCAATCGCTGCCTCGTTCACTGACCCTGCGCTACGGGTGGATGCGGTCCTGAAGGTGTGTGGGGACGGTTATTTGGCCGGTTTTTAGTTTCAGGGTTTGAAAGTTGAGAGATATTAAAACTGTGGGGTCAAAACAAAACATCCTCAACGAAAGAAAGAAGAACAGGGGTGCGCTACGTCACACGCGTAATCAGTTTTTTTTTTCCCCGTGGCTGTGTGTACTGATTGTGCCCTACAATCAGTGTATCAGGGTGTGAATTCGAATGTGTATTTGTTCTCCGCACTGTCGCTCCCCCCTCCCTCCCAATTATCTCTCCCTCTCACTCTCTCTTTCTCTCTGTATGTTATCTCTCTATCACACACGCAGTCTCTCTCTTTCTTAGTCTTTCTCTCCATGTCTCCCTCTATCTATCTCTCTTATTCTCTCTCCTTCCTCTTTCTATGCTCTCTCTCGCACTCACGCACACACACACACACAAGACTGTAAAATCGACCACACACACACACACAACGCACCCCCCCCCCTCACACACACAACACACAAGACGCAATCTCACGTTTCAATCCTTCTGCACGCTATATCAACAGGGCCTCGGCACTCTCACTGACCACGAGAACTTTCACCAGGTTCTGGCTGGGCTGCAACGCACATGCACACACACACACACACACACACAGAGAGAGAGAGAGAGAGAGAGAGAGAGAGAGAGAGAGAGAGAGAGAGAGAGAGAGAGATCGTTACAGAGAACTCTGCACGGCAGACCTAGATAGGCTGTTTCTGGTCATCATTGAGGAGATTCCATTTGGAGGCAGGTGACCAACCGTGCGCCAACAAGAGGGTGAATAACCTCATTCAAAAGGCAGTGGGGGAAAGGGGCAAATGCAGGTCACTGACGGCTGTGTTCGTCACTCCGCTTCGACTGAGTTTACACACACACACACACACACACACACACACACACGCCCCCCCCCCCAACACACCCACAGGGCTTTGGCACTCTCACTGACCCGGAGAACATGCACCAAGTGCTGGCGGGGCTGCCTGAGGCGCTGGCGGAAAGCATCAGGGTGAGTTGGGGCATTGTTTCGATGGTTCGTACACTTTGTTGGACACAGTTGGGGATTATGGTTTAGGTCAGTAGCAGCAAGTCTGGGGTTCAGGACACCAGCGTCAAATCAGTGCTTCTGCGTGCTGAGTCCTCGCTGGCTCACGCACCACATTGTTGGCTGGACTGCCCGTGGCGCTGGCGGAGGGGATCCGGGTGCGTTCCTTTTGTTGGATCCGGGTGCAACTGATGTGTTTTTCACCAGTATTACGTTTTGCAAGCACAGATTGTGCCCCACCAGCCGCCAGGCATGCGTTCCTCAAGTTGAGTTGGGGCCGCCTGGGTGTCAAATATTGTCGGTCTGTAAAGGACGTGCATGAAGTGCTGGCTCCCCAAGGCGCGTGTGCTTTTGACACTTTTTTGACGGTTTGTGCACTTTGTTTCAAGGAGAGAGGGCTCACAGCTGTCCAGTGGTCCCTAGGAAGGATTTTAGTAATAATGTGTTTGCCGGCTCCAGCAACTTTGACCGCTCATACCAGGCACAATACACAGCAGATATTCTAGCAACGCATGCCGTTGGGCCGCTCTCGGCAAGAGCTTTCCAACTCGCCGCTCCACGCCCTCTCCCATCAAGTGTGTGGTGATTTTCTGGTAAATGGGAAATCCGGCTCGGAGCGGTATACGGCACGCAGGGGAATCACTGGTTTGGGACACTTGCATCAAATCAGTGCTGCCAAGTGTTGAATCCTGGCTGACTTGCGCAAACAGTGGCGGGTGGGCTGCCCGCGGCCCTGGCGGAGGGCATGAGGGTGCGTCGTTCGCTCTAAGTTATGTGTTTTCCACCAGATGGCGGATGGCATCAGGTTTTTGCTTCAACTCATTTGTGCCCCACACCCGGCATTCACACCTGCCACACACACGCCATCCACACATTCCGCACCGAGTGACTGGCAGGGCCCATTGGTGTCGTTCGCAACTGCCCCACACCCGCATTCACACCTGACACGCACACACACACACACACACACACACACACACACACACACACACACACATGCGCACATACGCACACACACACCATCCACACAGTCCACACCGTATGGTAAGCTTTTCGCTTCAACTCATGCGTGCCCCACACCCGGAATTCACACCTGCCCCACACACCCCATCCACACATTTCGCACCAAATGACCGGCAGGGCATATTGGTGTCGTTCGCACCTGCCCCACACCCGCATTCACACCTGACACACACACACACACACACACACATATGCACATACGCACACACACACCATCCACACAGTCCACACCGCATGACCAGCAGGGCCCATAATAGGTGTCGTTCACGCCTGCAACACACCAATTAAAACCTGCCCCACACCCTGTCCACACTGTCTACACTATCCACACTGCAGGACCGCCTGGGCCCATTGGTTTCGTTCACCCCCCTCCACACACACACTCACACATATTCACACCTGGCCCACACCCTCCCCCGTCCACACTTTCCCCACAACAGGACCGGCTGGGCCCATTGGTTTCGTTCAACCCTGGAAACCCGACTGGGTCGTACCAGCTGGTGCTCTCCAACCCAGGTGTGTGTGTGTGTGTATGTGTGTGTGCCCCATCCCCTTCCCCCACACTCTCCCCCCCCGTACCCGCCCACGCCCACGCCGCCCCATCCCTCTCCCCCACACCTTCCGAGCCCTCACGAGTCGAGATTGAGGCCGCCATCAAGGCACTCAAAAACACCTCCCCAGGCTCCGACGCCATCACCGCTCCCCTCATCAAGAGCGGCGGCCCCAACGTCGCCTCCGCCCTCCACGACATCATCCGCTCATGCTGGGACACCAACACCACTCCTACCTCGTGGAGACAAGCAGAGATCTGCCCCCTCTACAAGGGCGCATCCTCAGGCCCGACCACTCTCTGCAAGTCCTACCGTGGCATCTCCCTCCTGCCAGTCCCAGGCAAAGTTCACACCCACATCCTCCTCGGCCGCCTCGGACGGTACCTGGAGCCATCCCTTCACACCTCCCAGTTCGGCTTCCGGCCCGGCCGAGGCACTACTGGCGCCATCTTTGCCCTACGCCGCCTCCAAGAGGAGTCCCACCGCGCTCACGCCCCCCTTCACGTGGCCTACGTTGACCTCTCGAAGGCGTTCGACCGTGTCAACCACCCCGCGCTCTGGGAAACCCTCCGCCACAGCGGAATACCCCCTGACCTCCTCAACCACATCAAGAGCCTCTACTTTGATGCCACGGCCCGTGCCCGCGTCGGCGACGCACTCTCTGCCCCCTTCCCTCTGGAAACCGGTGTCAAGCAAGGCTGCCCCATCTCCCCCCTACTCTTTAACGTCTACATCGACACCGTAATCAGATCCCTGATTGCCCAGATTCCCAACGCTGGCATCCAAATCGGCTACGTTGTCGACGGCGTCCTCCACACCCCCGAGTCCCGCAAAGCCTACGACACCACCGTCCTCCCCCTCTGACTCTATGCTGACGACATCGCCCTGCTCTCCCTCTCCGAGAAACCGCTCCGCACCGTGCTCATCCTCCTCGACGGCACCTGCTCTGACCTTGCGCTTGAGATCAACTACAGCAAAACCGTTGCACAATCCCTCGGCCACCCGTCTGCCCACAACGCCCCCACCACCACCCCCATCGCCATCCCCTCCAACTCCTCCTCTACCCCCCACCTGGTCTAGCACACCTCCAGCTTCAAATACCTCGGCAGCATCATGGCCTCACCCCCCACCTACCCCCCCTTTCGACGACCCTGACCCCCCACCGCCCACCAACATCCTCGACGAAGAAATATCACGCCGGATCAGCTCCGCATGGTACGCCTTCACCCGCCTCACCCCACGGTTTTGAAAATCAGATGAGATCACCCTCACCACCGAGATCAACCTGTACTATGCCTTTGTTGTATCCGCCTCTTGTACGGCTGCCAAACCCGGACGCTAAACAAAACTCACATCCACCGCCTTGAGGTAACCCACAACCGCCTTCTCCGCCGCCTGAAAGCCCCCTCCCGCCACACCTTGGAGCAAATCTCCACTGCCAAGCTACATGCCGCACACCCTCCCACCACTCCTATCATCGTCACGATCAACAAACACCGAATGTCGTTCATTGGATCCCTCGTCCGCCGCCTCCCTACCTACACTCCTCCGCCCCCCACCCCTGCCAACCCCCCTCCCTCTCCCCCCTTCTCCCACGCCTCCTCCGATCCCCCCACGCCCCCTCCGCGCTCCTCCGATCCCTCCCACGCCCCCTCCGATCCCTCCCAATCCCTGCTCCCTCTCCCCCCTGGCCTCCCACGCCCCCTCCGATCCCTCCCACGCCTCCTCCGATCCCTCCCAACCCCCCTCCCTCTCCCCCCTTGCCCCCCACGCCTCATCCGATCCCTCCCAACCCCGCCCTCTCTCCCCCCTTGCCCCCCACGCCTCCCCGATCCCTCCCACGCCTCCCCCGATCCCTCCCAACCCCCCTCCCTCTCTCCCCTTGCCCCCACGCCTCCTCCGCCTCCCCCTCCTCCCTCCCCCCCACGCCTCATCCAAATCACGCCCCCTCCGACGCCTCCCCCCTCCCAACCCCTCCCTCTCCCCCTTGCCCCCCACGCTCCTCCGGTCCCCCACCCCCTCCGATCTCTCCCAACCCCGCTCCCCTCCCCCCTTGCCCCCCACGCCTCATCCAATCCCTCCAACCCGCCCTCTCTCCCCCCTTGCCCCCCACGCCTCCTCCGATCCCTCCCACGCCTCCCCCGATCCCTCCCAAACCCCTCCTCCCCCCTTGCCCCCACGCCTCCTCTGATCCCCCCCATGCCTCCTCCGATTCCTCCCAACCCCATCCTTCTCCCCCCTTGCCTCCTCCAACCCCCCCTCCCCTTCCCCGCCCGCCGAACCCATGTTCCCAGCCACCGCCGCCCTCTTCATGCACCGACGACCAGACGTGATACCCTACCAAGGTGGGGTCATCACCTCCTACCGTGAGAATGTCCAAGACATTTTTGACTCCTACGTGTTCAAGACTGCCGTCACAACGCAGTTTGACAAGGCCAAGAAGGAGTACGCCGAGTCCCCACCGGAGTCCCAGCTGAAGACCGTCCCCGAGCTTGCTGTGATACCAGCCCGCAGGCGGCCTCCCGGGTGGCTCACCCTCGCGAGGTTCTCACGCCTGTGGAATGGTATTTGCAGAGAGATGGCAGCCAATGCGGGAGCAGCCAGCCAACAAAGTAGATAAAGATGATGATGGTGGTCACAGTCAGAAAGCCTTCAGTCAGCAAGCCTTAGTTAGATGCCAGTGCCTCAAAGGCAACCCCCCGACCCCCCCAAACCAAGGAAACTATCCACTCGATTCAGGCACCGGTCGGTCACCCGCTATTCGAAACACATTCCAGTGCACGGGTCAGACCTCGTAACAATTGCCGGGGTGTACTGCTGTTAGTAATACAGGCGTTGCCGGTGCATGCAGACGGCCTCATGTAACGCTTGGTTGGTTGGTTGGTTGTCGTGCGTGTGCGTGTGCGTGTGCGTGTGCGTGTGCGTGTGCGTGTGCGTGTGCGTGCGCGTGCGCGTGCGCGTGCGCGTGCGCGTGTGCGTGCGCGTGTGAGTGCGCGCGTGCGCGCGTTTTTTTCCGCGTGTGTGTGAGCGTGTGTGCGTATGAGTGAGCTCGGCCCATTGGTTTCGTTTAACTCTACCAACCCAACGGAGTCATACCAGCTAGTGCACTCCAACTCAGGTGCGGATTACGTTGACTCAATCAGCAGCGCACTGTCGCAACGCTTTTTCCCTGTGCCATTATAACCGTTTTTTTCCATCCGTAGATGGGTAGAAGCTATGTTGAAAGTGTGAAGTGAGATTTTGGCAGCCTCTTGCTAGCATCCCAAGGCTCCTATCCGTCTTCTTGGGTTGCTAGAACCGCTCCCTTTTGCGGCTTCCCGTTCCTTTCAGCCGTTTGGAACCCACCCTCCCAGCCTGTTGAATCGTGGTGTCCCACTGCCTTTCGAGTTTGAGCGAGTTAGGGAGAATTGTGCCTAGCTGCAGAGTCCGGCCGCTTGACATTGGTCGTGGTTGGTGACGGCCACTCCTTATGGCGGGGCACCATCTGCGGCCGGTGGAAGTCAGGCTCTGCCCCGAGCCGTGACTGTTGTCACGCGTGACTGTAATCAAACGAGCACTACTGAAAGGCTGAGGAAGCAAGGAGGCGCCATTCAAAGGCGCTGCACGTTACTCAGAAGAGCCCCGCACAGGGTGTTATTTCCTGTTGGTACACTTTGGGGGATATACATTCGACCAATAAAGAACCATCCAATGCGTTGAACCTGCCCCCCACCCACCCACCCGCCCACGCACGCAGGCGACCGTTCTGTGGCGCGCCGCCTTTTGGTTTCTTACATCTAGCAGTGGGACGCAAACCTGTGCGTCAACCCTTACCACATGGCATTTGCCCCACTCAAGCCCCATGCCCACAACAATAGGAAGAAAACAAAAAACAACGCCCTCCCTCCACCCCCTCACACACGTGCACGCGCAGGTGACCGCTGCGTTGCCCGCCGCCTTCTCGGGTCTCCTACATCCAGCAGTTGGACACCAACCTGTGCGCGCGCACACACACACACACACATCATGGGCTCGACAATAACACATCACCACACATAGTTGGGGTTGACATGCGCACCGTGGGGGACAAGTGCCAGGGCGCGCTGTGCGTCGGTCCTGCCAGCGCACGCCTTTGCAGGGGCACACACACACACACACACACACACACACACACATCCAGGCGACCGTACTGTGGCGCGCCGCCTTTTGGTTTCTTACATCCAGCAGTGGGATGCCAACCTGTGCGTCAACCCATACCACATGGCTTTTGCCAAACTCAAGCCCATGCCCAAAAAACAAAGCTAGTGAGAGAAACAAAAGCCCCCCCCCACCCCCTCACACACGTGCATGCGCAGGCGACCGCTCTGTCGCGCGCCGCCTTCTCGTCTCTTACATCCAGCAGTGGGACGCCAACCTGTGCGTCAACCCTTACCACATGGCCTTCGTGTCGTGCACACGCGATGGGTCTCCGGTCGATGTGACGGAGCCGCACAGGTAACACAGAAGCTGCGAACAGGGAACATACCTTTTGCTTATACTCGAACCCAAATCACTGAAAATCCTAGGATCGCTGTCTGTACCCCTACCACATGGCCTTCGTTTCGTGCAAGCTCGACGGGTCTCCGGTCAACGTGACGTAGCCACACAGGTATTTTTTTTTAAATGTGTGAAGATGTAATGGTGGAAACCAGAGCACTAAGCACCACCGAACAACACCCAAACACATGCGTACCAGAACCCACACCACACGGCGTTTGTGTTTATTCCTCCCAAAGTTGCATTGTTCCACGAGTGCTCAAGGTTTGGTCAACTTGTCGCAAGTTGCTGTTTGGATTATTTAATTTGAGAACATCAGAAAACACAAAAACGCCAAATCGGCATGCTGCTCGAAACCATCACATGTCGCACGCCCCACCACTGGTACTGCATGCGGGACCCCTGCAATGGGTAACCAGTGTGTCGAGTGTGCGTGCGGAACGATGAGGGGCGCCCTGTGGTACGTTTTTGTCGGCTGCAGCCTCCACCTTGAGAAGAGCCTGAAAATGCCCCGTATTGGGCGTTCAACAGTCAACGCCAACGCAGCGGTCACGGCAGTCCAAGTTTGGGCGTGGGTGTTTTAGTCCAGACCAAAAAAATTCATTGAATTCAACGCTTTCATGACGTTGAACGTACCGGCATGCGAGTCCATTGCCGCAAGTCTCGTCTCACACGGATGATGTTCTAGGCATGGAGTCAGGATATACCCCAGCCCAACCCCCAACCCCCAACCCCCCGCCCTGGCGACCCCTCCAAATGCAGGATGAAGCTTCCAAAGGAGGGCCTCATGAATATCTTTCATGTGGACCTTCGGCAGACACCCCCCTTTTCCCCCAAACTGTAAACCACACCGCCCGACACCGAGATTTCACAGTACTCTCCTATTGTCGGTCGCCATGCGGGCAGACCCTGATAAACACCCCCAAGTGTGTGCAACTGATGTTGGCATGATGAACCTTCGACCGCAGGATGAAGCTTCCGAAAGAGGGCCTCATGAAGATCCTGTTTGTCGACCTGCGGCCGATGCCGGAGGGCGCGCGGCAGCTGACTACGCAGCAGTTCCAGGTGCGAGGTCTGGGCATCTTCCCTGCAACTTCCCACATCTTCCTATCAACTGCTCAACACCTTCTTCGCAGCTTCCAGAGGCCCCCTCAGACTGCATAGCTAGTATGCCAGAGGGCGCGCGGCAACTGGCTACGCAGCAGTTCCAGGTGTGGGGGTAGGGCATCTTCCCTGCAATTTCCCTACATCTTCCTATCAGCTTCTTAACACATTCTTCGCAGTTTCCAGAGGCCCCCTCAGACTGCATAGCTAGTATGCCAGAGGGCGCGCGGCAGCTCACGACGCACCAGTTCCAGGTGCGGGGTCTGGGCAGCCTCATAGCAGCTCCCTAGCAGCTACCGAGCAACCTCCTCCAAGATTCCAGCTCGGTTGCCAGAGGGCGCGCCAGCTGACCACGCACCAGTTCCAAGTATGGGGGTTGGGCAGCTTCCCTGCGAAGTCCCAGCACCTCCCGGGCAGCTTCTTAACAGCTTCCCAAAGAACCCCTCCGAGGACCTTCGGCCGATGCCAAAGGGCGTACGGCAGCTGACTACGAAGCAGTTCCAGGTGTGGGGGTAGGGCATCTTCCCTGCAACTTCCCTACATCTTCCTATCAGCTTCTCAACACCTTTTTTGCAGCTTCCAGAGGCCCCGTCAGACTGCATAGCTAGTATGCCAGAGGGCGCGCGGCAGCTGACTATGCAGCAGTTTCATGTGTGGATGTTGGGCAGTTTCCCTGCAACCTCCCTGCAACGTTTTAGAACCTCCCAGGCAGCTGCTCCGCAGCTTCCCAAGGACCCCCATCCGACTTCATAGCTTGTGCCAGGGGATGCTGACCACGCAGCAGCTCCAGGTGTGGGGGTTGGGCAGCTGCAAAGCAGCTTCATAGGGTTTAGGGCCCTACACGCACAGTCCCCACCTTGCTTCCTTACTTCCTATATATATGCCAGGTGTGAGGGCCACAAGCGTGGCCCTGTACGGCTGTGGACTATATTTTTCGTCAGGTTTCACACGTACGCGCGGAGGACCCCGGGGCGTGTGTTAAGGCCTAGACTACACGTCTAGGGGCGCTCTTTTAAAAGAGCCCGCAAGGCCACACAGCGCGCCAGCCTACCAGGGAAACTAACAGAAAAAGGAAGTTGCCCTCCCCCCCACCCACCCGCCACTACACAAGCGCCAGATAGCTATGGATCAAGGGGGGGTTCGGGGTCTCGGTCGTGGTTCAGGGGCGACAATTTTTTGAGCCGGGTCAATTTGTTCCTTTTTTTCTTGTCCACACTTCCACACACCACAGCCAGCATGGAATAAGACAAAAAACCAACCTACAACCAGCATGGAACAAGACAAAGAACGGCCACAGGTCCTGGTCAGACTGCTCGTGAGCGCCGAGGTTTTCTCCCGCCACCCACCCCCTCCCCCACTCCACACACACCACCACCGCCACCACAAACACAACGGCTGTCTTCATCATCAGGCGCTCTTTTGCCCGTCACCCTCCAGCCACCCTCCCGCCAGCCTTCAGCCATACGCAAAGAAAACATGAAAAACATCCCTTCGTATTCTCGAATGTGTCTGAACTCACCCCGCCCTACCCCCCACTCCACACACACCACCACCGCCACCACAAACACAGCGGCTGTCTTCATCATCAGGCGCTCTTTTACCCGTCACTCTCCAGCCACCCTCCAGCCACCCCTCAGCCATACGCAAAGAAAGCATGAAAACCATCCCTTCGTATTCCCGAATGTGCCTGCAGGTGCTGGTCGGGCTGCTCGTGACAGCAGAGGTTTTCTCCCCCAACCCACCCACTCACCCCGCCCTACCCCCCACCCCACACACACCACCACGGCCACCATAAACACAACGGCTGTCTTCATCATCAGGTGCGCTTTTACCCGTCACCCTTTGACCACCTTGGGCCATGCACACGATAAAGCCTCAAGTAACAAGTAACACGGGGTTTCCAACAAAGCAGGCTACTCTTCTACTAGAGACACCCGCCGATACTCCAGCACACTTAAGTAGTAGAGTACCGCCGGCTCCCGGCCGATAGACTACCGCTCCCGCCGGCTAGACTACCCCAAACAGCGGTCTCTGAGAGACATGTCTGGCAAGGAGTAATAGGAGAGGACCTTCCTCAGGGTCACAGACAAAGCCTCAACCTTGGAAAACCCTTCGGATTCCTGAATGTGTCCCAGGTGCTGGTGGGGCTGCTTGCGAGCGAAGAGGATCTCGACCCGCAACTGGGCAGCTTGTCATTGGGGATGCGCTCTTTTTTTATCAGACGTTTGCAAGATGCCCCTACCACATTCACAACGCCTGAGGCGGCGCCTCAGGCGTCCCATTCCATGGCGCGGATCAGGGGGCGCCTCAGGCGCTCCGACCGCCTGAGGCGCCGCCTGAGGCGCACCCCTGATCGCATCAGGCGTCGCCTCAGGCGTTATCCAAACCGCCTCAGGTGCCACCCCGACCGCCTCAGGCGCCCAGCACCGCCTGAGGCGCACCCCAGACCGCCTCATACGTTATGTCCTCATCCCATGGCGCGGATCAGACGTTGGGATTTTGGTAGGGTGCGCCACACTACCGCACCACACACTAACACGCGAAATGTCTGGCTCGTATATCCGCAGGTCCTGGTCGGGCTGCTCGTGAGCGAAGAGGAGCTCGACCCGCAAAAGGTGCTTGGTGTGATCGACGACCCCGCGGTCCACACTTCCCAGGTGTGGAAATGTGTGGGAATGTGTGACTGCGCCGCGCCTGTTGGCACCTGGGGATAAGACCCTCACGTTTGTGTGGCCATGGGCTTGCCTTCCAGGATTCTGGCTCTCAGAATCCGTGTGGGCAGCTGTCCTTGCGGTGCGTCAGAACAGAGGATTGTGCTGAGGGGGTGGTGTTCGCCTCGCTGGCTTTTATAATGAATAGACAGTGTGGATTAATGCGCGAGGCGGGCGGCGTGGTGTCGAATCCTAAGCGCGTTTGGGGTCTTGTTATTTTTACGCAGGGCCTAGGCGCTCCCGTTGCGTTATGCAAACGACGACGACGGGTTCTCCTTGGGCCCGAACGGGCCTGAACCAGTGATTCCCCTGCGAGCCGTATAGCGCTCCGAGCCGGATTTCCCCTTTCCCAGACAACCACCCCAAACTTCGTGGGTGAGGGCGTAGCGCGATGCGTTGGAAAGCACTTGCCGAGAGCGGCACAACGGCATGCATTGCATGAATGCCCGCTGTGTATTGTGCCTGGTGTGAGCGGTCAAAGTTGCTGGAGCCGGCAAAACAACTAGTTACTAAAATCCTTCCCAGGGACCACTGGCCTGAACGCATCTTGTGGTTCGTGCGGCACGAGACCACGCTCAGACATGCCAGGAAAGTGCCCGCCTGTCCTCTCATCCATCGCCGCCAGTTACAGTTACAGTTACATCGGCTTTGCAGCAAAGACTACCTCTAGTCCTAGTACCACCGCCTAGACACAAGTCCAGTTCTGGCCCTTACAATTGCCGCCACAAACACCTTTTCGGTTCTTGTGTGTTCACTCAGGGGTATAGGCACCCTCGTTGTGTAACGCCTTCGACGACGACGACAATGTGTGGGGGTCATCCCATCACATGGAGTGTTTGGTACGCATGTGTATTACCACAATGGGTGCTTGGCGTGATTGGTAGCCCCTCGGTCCACACCTCCCAGGTGTGGAAATGTGTGGAAATTTGTTGACCGTAGTTTGTGTGCACCCCATGCCAATGGGCCCCCTCAGAATCTCAGACCCTCAGACCCTCGGGCCCTCCCTACCAAAATCCCAATGGCTGATCCGCGCCAGTGAATGCGGTCATAATGTCTGACGGTCCAGGGTGCGCCTCAGGCGGTGGTGGGCGCCTAAGGCGGTCGGTGTGGCGCCTGAAGCGGTTTGGATAACGCCTCAGGCGACGCCTGAGGCGATCGGGGGTGCGCCTCAGGCGGCGCCTCAGGCGGTCGGAGCGCCTGAGGCGTCGCCTGATCCGCGCCATGGAATGGGACGCCTCAGGCGCCGCCTCAAGCGTTGTGAATGTGGTAGGGCCTCCGACCCTCCGGGCCTCGGCCCTTCCTGATATTGACAGCTCCACACCCGACATGTCTGAGTCGCACGCACGCACACACGCAGGACCTCGTCCGCAAGTACGTATCGCGGTCATGCCTTCCACGGGATTCTCCCGCGCTGCAGTCGCTGCTCACGATGAAGGTGTGTATGTGTTTGTGTTTGTGCGTGTGTGTGTGTGTGTGTGTGGTGTGTGTGTGCGGGGGGGACTGCTTGTGTGTGTGTGGGGGGGGGGTGTTTTGCGTGTGTGTATGTGTGTAGCTTGTTGTAACCTTCGTAACATTGCATTTATCTGTAACGGCTTGTAACCGCTTTGAACCACATATGCATGTGCGTGCAAACCCTGGCCGTCTGAGGCCCGGATCCGAAGGAAGGCTGGCGCCTGTAACTGAAGGAGCCGTTACTCGTTGTAACTTGTGTAACTGCTTGTACCCGCATGCAACTGTAACAGCTTGTGACCGCTTCCGGCCGCAGCTGCAGGAGCGCTCGGGCAGCGCAGCCCCCGGCTGACTGGGGCCAGGATTGGAGGGACGGCCGGGACATGTCGCTGCAACAGTTCATGCAGCTCCGTGCTGTCTATTGCACCACCACCCCCGAAGACACCTCGTAATTGCAAAAAAAACTTGCCCCAAAACACAGGGGCACCCGGGCAGCGCTAACCCTGGACGCCTGAGGCCTGGATCGGAGGGAGGGCTGGGGCCTGTAACTGAAGGAACCGTTGCTCGTTGCAACTGATGTAACCGCTTGTAACCGCACCAACATGTAGCTGCCTATAACCGCCTGTAACCACAGCTGCAGGTGTGCGCCTGGCAACCTGAAGCCTGGATTCAAGGGAGGGCTTGGGTCTATAACTGAAGGAACCGTAACTCGCTGTAACGTATTTGTAACCGCTTGTAACCGCAGTTACAGTCACATCGGCTTTCCAGCAAAGGCTACCTCTAGTCCTAGTACCACTGCCTAGACCCAAGTCCAGTTCTGGCCCTAATAATTACGTGTGAGGGGTGGTAGCCACCAGCCGGCTGCCTGCCGACGTGCAGTCCCAGAGCAAAGAAGAGAGCTACTGTGCGACGCCTCCAGAATAGGTCCTTACTGCTTCTAGGGGATAGGGGGTCAAGTGGCGCTTGCCAATCTACTTGACCGCCGTGGTGGAGGGACCGCATTTACATGTAACAGCTTGTAACCGCTTGTAACCGCATCTGCAGGTGCGCCCCGGAAGCGCACACCCTGGGCGCCTAAGGCCCGGATGCGAGGGAGGGCTGCGGCATGTAACTGAAAGAACCTTAACTCGCACCTTCTTTGTAAACGTTACTCATAACTTCTGTGTAACAGCTTGTAACCGCTTGTAACCGCATTGGCAGGTGCGCCCCGGAAGCGCAAACCCTGGGCGCCTGAGGCCCGGATCAGAGGGAGGGCTGAGCGGCGGCGCGGCGGCGGCGGTGGCGGCGGTTGCAGCAGCTGCATCTTCAGGTGTGCGTTTGTGTGGGTGGATGTGGGTGGGTGTGGGTGGGTGGGTGGTGGGTGGGTGGGTGGGTGGGGTGGGTGGGTGGGTGGGTGGGTGGTGGGGTGGGGTGGGTGGGTGGGTGGGGTGGTGGGTGGGTGGGTGGGTGGGGTGGGGGGTGTGGGGGGGGTGGGGTGGGTGGGTGTGGTGGGTGTGGGTGGGGTGGGGTGGGTGGTGGGTGGGTGGGTGGGTGGGTGGGTGGTGGTGGGTGGTGGTGGTGGGTGGGTGGTGGGTGGGTGGGTGGGTGGGTGGGGCGGGCGCGGGCGGCGCGGGGCCGGCGGGCGGCGGGCCGGCGGGTGGGTGTGGTGGGTGGGTGGGGAGAGTGCGTGTGAGAGAGAGAGAGTGCGTGTGTGAGAGAGAGTGCGTGTGTGTGTGTGAGCGTGAGCGTGTTGTCACGTGTGGTGGTCGCGGGCTGTTCTGGGGCAGGAGCAGGGCTGCTGGCTGCTCCAGTGTCATTTCGTGACGTCTCTGTTACTCCTGGCCTAGAGTGGTATTAGGGGGTTCTACTCAAGTTAGAACCGAGGAAAGCATCTGGTTCCACCCCCACACGAGACACGCACTTACTTTAATGGGAGCTAGCCTCACTACCCAACTCCCTTAATCCCACGCCCTGAGGGTTACTGTCACAGTTACATCGGCTTTCCAGCAAAGACTACCTCTAGTCCTAGTACCACCGCCTAGACCCAAGTCCAGTTCTGGCCCTAACAATTACTTGAGGGGCGGTAGCCACCAGCCGGCTGCCTGCTAACGCGTAATCCCAGAGCAAAAAAGAGAGCTATTGTGCGACGCCTCCAAAAAAGGTCCTAACTGCTTCCAGGGGATAGGGGGTAAAGTGGCGCTTGCCCTGAGGGTGCGTACTGTAAAACCGTAAACCGCTCCAGTGGCAGCGGCAGCTGCTCCCACAGATGTTGCGGTTGTAGGCTGCCCTGTGTTTTTGTTTTCATTTTGTTTAGTTCTTTTCTGGGAGCCGTTGACCGCCTTGACTGCTGCCTTAGCGTTGACCATTGACCGTCAAATATAGGTCGTTTTCAAGCGTGTGACGAACTCTATCTCATCAGAGCATCAGACCATCAAGCAACTTGGTTGGTTGAGCTCTGTCTGATGAGATCGTTACAAGCCAAATGGCTCCCAATGGCTCCCAGGAGCCCAAAACAAAATCACTGTGGCCACCCTATGACAACTGAAGCTACATCAACCGCCGCAGGACAGGGTCGGTTGGTCACACCCCCAACTCTAAAAAACCGCATTTTAACCCCTAAACCCTAAATCCCATACCCTGAACTCCCCAAACCCTGAACCCTGAATGCTCACCATTCTAAACCCTAAACCCCCCCCCCCCCCCCCCCCAGACCCCGAACCCTGATCCCTAAACCCCCAAACCCGCCAAAACCAGGACCCCGCAAAACACAACGTGGCGACCCCACCACCACCACACACACACACACACACACGTCCACCCATCCCCCACACACCCCCACAGGTACACCTGGATCGCGCAAACCGCTGCGCGGCGGGACAGGGCGCGCATCATCTGAGCCAAGAGCTGCAAGCGCGGGGCAAAGCAGGCTTGGTACGTGTGTGTGTGTCGTTGTTTGCGGGGGTGGTGGTTGGTTGGGGGGGGAAGGGGAGGGGGGTCATCTGAGCCAAGAGCTGCAAGCGCGGGGCGAAGCAGGCTTGGTACGTGTGTGTGTGTGTGTCGTCGTGTGCGGGGGTGGTGGTTGGTTGGGGGGGGGGGAGGGGGGTCATCTGCGCCTAGGGCTGCAAGCGCCAGGAGAAGCAGGCTCGGTACGCGTGTCTGTGGGGGGGGGGATGTGGTGTGTGTGCGTGTGTGTGTGTGTGTGTGTGTGTGTGTGTGTGTGTTTGTTTTGGGGGCAGAGGTATCATCTGAGCCGAGGGCTGCGAGCGCCGAGCGAAGCAGGCTCGGTACGTGTGTGTGCGTGCGGTTGTGGGAGTGTGGGGTGTGTGGAGTGTGTGTGGGGGGGGAGGGGGGGGGGGGCATCTGAGCCAACGGCCGCAAGCACTGAGAGAAGCAGGCTTGGTACATTTAGGTGTGTATATTCAGAGGGGGTGGGGTATGAGGGTGTGTGTGTGTGTGTGTGTGTGTGTGTGTGTGTGTGTGTGTGTCGGGCCGAGCGAAGCGGGCTTGGTACATGTCTGTGCGTTTGGTCGTGTGTATATGGGAGTGGGGGTGGGAAACATTGATATGAATAGACACACACACGTACTCCCAATTGGCGCAAATCACGCAGGCGATGGAGGGCGGATGCTTCACCGCATGATGACTGTCGAGAGGGGCGTGCCGAGCGACGCGTCAGTCGCAGGCTACGTGGACGTGCTGCGGGAGAGCGCGGTATTCACA
Organism: Chlamydomonas sp. UWO 241; assembly: GCA_016618255.1. Lineage (NCBI taxonomy): Eukaryota > Viridiplantae > Chlorophyta > Chlorophyceae > Chlamydomonadales > Chlamydomonadaceae > Chlamydomonas > Chlamydomonas priscui. The sequence continues at coordinate 174,620 of VFSX01000178.1, forward strand.
GGTGTGTATAATATATTTCTGTAATCAACGCATGTACACAAAGGACCAGTTGCTGGTTGTGCTGACTCGCTGCGGCAGAGCGCAGAATTCGCAGGTGTGGACTTTTTGTTAATCGATGCACATTCTCAACATTAACAAGGTATTCAAATGTTTTGAGCTGCCGGCCAGTTAAGCACGCGCCAACACGTGCACACCCATTTGAATCCCCCACTAGATATGTGGCAGTACGCGTGTTGGTGAACGAGACACTCAGCGCCCCCCGAGCACACACAAACGCACACACAAACACACACACGCACACTCACAGTGCGCCCCCTGCAAACACAAACATAGACACACACACACACACACACACACACACACACACACTGTGACCCCCACAAAACACATACCCACCCACACACATACACACACATACACACATCACCGTAGGATCCGTGGCAGTTCGTAACATTGTGGGACTGAGCGACACACACACACACATACACACACACAAACACACACACACACCACCAGCCCTACAGGATCCGTGGCAGTTCGCGACATGGCTGGACTGAGCGACACACACACACACACACACACACACACACACACACACACAGACACACAACCAAACATCCCCCCACACGCACACATTCACAACCGCCCCTGTAGGATCCGTGGCAGTTCGCGACATGGCGGGACTGAGCGAGACACTACGCGCGGTAGCACTTCACCACTACGCCACGGTGAGTCCCCCCCACGCACACAACACACGCACCCACCGCCACCACACAATTTCTGGTGGGGCGCTACACCGAGCAGTCGCGCTCGTACGTGTGTGTGCCCCTCCCACCCCCAGCCGACCGGCACCACACATCAAACCCCACCCGTCAACTCTAAACCCTAAGCGCTTTGCGAGTTGAAGTGCAATGCAATGGTGCAAGCAGCTCAGTGAGGCCCTACGTGCAGTTGCACTTCACCACTCCGTCACGGTGAGTCCCCCCTCCCCCACCCACCACCCGCGGCTCCACACATCAAACCCCCACACGTGAACGAAACCGTAAGCGCTCGCGAGTTAAATTGCAATGCAATGGTGCCAGAAGCTCAGCGAGGCACTGAACGCAATAGCACTTCACCACTACGCTACGGTGGTTTCATGGCTAAGTGTACTCTCATAGCGGTTAGGGATTGAGGTTGGGATGCCGGAGCAATGCCATGGCGTTTGACCTCAATCTTAGCCTGCTGAAATCCAAGTCGCACGTTTAAAGGTGAAACACTACGCGCAGTTCCACTGCACCGCTTTGTGACGGTGGGTTCTGGGCTGTCTTAGCTGCTGCATGTACCACTGTTAGACGCTCCCCCCCCCCACCACCACACACACACATCAAGACAGAGGAAGAGGGGGAAGGGGGGGCGGGGGGAATGGGGGAAAATGGGGGGAATTGGGGGAACAGGATGACCGGTGGGAAACGTGGGGAAAGGGGGCAGGAGGGAGAGGGATCGGGAAGCAAATCAGAATTCCCACCATATATCCACACACACACATCCACACACACACACAGTGCCAACTTCTGATTGAGCTGCTGCAGCTGCTGCCTGAGGATGCGACACACACACACACACACACACATACACACACACACACACACACACACACGAACACACACACACACAGAGAGAGAGAGAGAGAGAGATAATCGTTACAGATCCCACCGCTAGGCATCCTGGTTTACGGCTCTTGCCTGTGCTAAAGCACATACCCCGGCAATCGTTTCAGAAGTCAAAAACACCCATGGATCTTAGGTTCGTTCGCTAGCGGGTGACCAGCCATATGCGCTAGTACGAGAGGATATCCTTGGGCTCGGGGATTTGGTAGCATCATCATCAGCATCATCGTCATCTTCAGGGGACACGGGGACAGGTAGTGCGGCGGCGATTCTTGGCTTCATGGGGAGGAACAGATCGGCGGAGGTCGACTGATAGTAGGTGGTAGGCGGTGGATGTCACAGTCTCTCTGTGCATGGGAGGGGGGGTTGCAGGAGTGGGGGCAGTGACCATGGGGCGGTGACTGCATGGCACCTGGAGCGCATGCATGCATGGGGTGCGGGCCATGCATGGGTGTGGTGGTGGGCTCCAGTAGGGCGCGTGAGCGGGAAGTCGACGTCAGGGCGTCAACCGCGGGGGAGGGTGGACTCTGTAGTTGTGGTGGTGTCGAGGGCGGAGGCGCTGGTGGTAGGCGCTCCATGAGGTGGCGGCGGCGGCGGCGATCTCTGTGTTGAACCGGAGGCTCGCTCCTGCGCCAGGTAGAGGGGGTCCCTGTGCATTCGAGGTGAGGCTGAGCTCGACGCGTGGGCGTTCGAGGTGCCACAATGGGGGGCCGACGGAGGAGCCCTCGAAGCGGTGCAAGACGGGCCTGTCTGGCGTCGGTAGCGAAGAAAGAGGCAGGGGCAGACGATCGTCGACGTCGTACAGGGGGGCGACGGCGGTGGCGGAGAGTCGGGGCGGAGGGGGGTGAGTCGATTGTGCCGCCATGCACGGCCTTAATCGGGTCGGCACGGCCGACCAGCGGCTCCCCCCCCTGTGGAGGAGGACTGGAGGAGGAGGAGGACACACATACACACACACACGCACAAGCACACACATAAACACAGTGCGAACAGCTGATGGAGCTGCTGGAGCTTCTGCCGGCGGACGCGACACCCTCAGACTTCGCAGAGCTCGTTTCCATCTTCTGGGCGCGCACGGTCGACCGTGCTGCGCGGTTCACGGACGTCATGCGACGCCTTGACTCGGAAGCACAGGTCAGTGGTCGATTTCTACCTTTTATTCATGCAGGTGATAGTTTGTGTAGTTGGAGAAGATTGTATAAGGAACCCTGTCATCACGCGTGACTGACATCCGAAGGAACCGCGGAGCAGCGCGCAGCGCGTTTTGCTGTTGTCATGCGGCGGCTGGACTCGGACGCGCAGGTCAGTGGTCGATTTCTACTTTGTATTCATGTTAGGGATATACCTTGTGCAATTTAAGATGAGTGGACAAGGAACCGTGTCGGCACGTGCAAAGGAACCACGGTCGGCGACAGAGCGTGCTTCACTGATGGTTCACTGTGATGTTCACTGTGATGCGGCGGCTTGACTCGGGGGTCAGTGGTTGTTTTATACTACAAACTGTAGGCCAGTCATAGGGCCCCTTCCCACCCAGCCGAGTTGGCAGTTTGGGTCGGCAAGGCTCGGCAGTTTGGGACAGCCGAACTACCAAACCTGTGTTCCCACAGAGATGGATTGGCAGATTCATACAATGGCCAGGCCAGGGCCTCAGGCTGCATGCCTATGGGCTGCTGCATGCCCGTGGTCTGCTGCATGCCCATGCGCTGCTACTGCAGCCCATGGGCCGCTGCTGCTACATGCCCATGCGCTGCTGCATGCCCATGGGCTGTTGCTACATGCCCTGCTTCATGCTGCGTTCTGGGCATGCGCAGCATCTGGGCATGGCAAGGCTCCTGGCAGCAGGGGAGGATGGGGAGTGCCACGCGGGACACGTCGGGGAGGTGGGGTGCAAACAGCCGAACTCCCAGCACCTATTTTACCACTCGGCAGTTCGGCAGTCCACAGCCGATATTCGGCTGATTCCGCCCGCCATAAACAGCCGATTTTCGGCTTGGTGGGAACGCAAAAACTGCCGGAACAGTCGAAAACTGCCGATTCCGGCTGGGTGGGAAGGGGCCCATAGTCTGTGCAATTGGGGATGCTCAGTTAAGGAAACCTGTCGTCACGCCGGAGTGTGATTCAAAACAGCACAGTCGATCGTGCAGCGCGGTTCACTGATATCATGCGCCTGGACTCGGAGGCGCCTGGACTCGGAGGCGCAGGTCAGTTGATGTCTTCTACTTAATCAATCGTCGAGAATTCTACATTCTGTGATTCTGGATGCGAGTGGGAAAGGAGACTCCGTAACGTTCTTTCAACAGACCACGGTCTGTCGCGCAGCGCGTTTCACTTATGTCATGTGGCGGCTGGGCTGTGAGGCTCAAGTTGGGGTCCCTCACCTCTTCGTTAGCATCCCCCCCCCCTCCCCCCAACACCTACAACGGGGGTGCCTAACCCTGTGTTGCGATGGGGACCGACCTTGTCACGCAAAAGTGTGAAATCTCTGATGAGAAACGCGTCGGCTGTGCGTCGCGTGGGTACCGCCACATGACCTTGTGCAAGGCACATATGAGCGCCATGCCTATTTGCACCACTGACACACACACACACACACACAGGTGCTGGTCTCGCAGCGCCTCGGCTACTTCCAGGTCTTCAACCACAAGCGACCAGAGCTGCACTACCGGCTGCGCATGTTCAGGGCGGACGAGCACGAGGTCGCGTGGCAGGTGTGGATTTTATGAAAAATGTGGAATGTAGATTGTGGCTCCAAATATATGTTGTTAAAGGACAACAAAAAGCAAAGAAGCAACCAGAGCTGCACTACCGCCTGCGCACGTTCAGGGCGGATGAGCACGAGGTGGCGTGACAGGTGTGGTTTTTATGACAAGTGTGGACCCAAGATTCTGGTTGGAAGTTGTTAAAGAAAATAAATAAAATAATGAAGCGACTGGAGCTGCTCTACCGCCTACGCATGTTCAGGGCTGACGAGCATGAGGTGGCGTGGCAGGTGTTGATTTGATGAGAAGTGTGGATAGTAGGTTGGGGATCTAATCAAAATTATGAAGGGAGACCAAGTTTACAAGTTTTTTTTTAGGTTGCTGCACTCCCGCCTGCATGCGATTCCATGTATTTCCCTGGATGCTGCTTGACTTTGGACGATTCGACTCTCATCGGAATGCGCTTGACACAATCTACCCCCCAAACACACACACATACCAATCGCAGCTCTTCGACATGGCGATGACTGCGCCGCATGACTGTTTTGCCCCCCGCCCCCCCCCTGAAATTGCACGCAGCTCCCTCAATACTGCTTGACTTTGGACGATTCGACTCTCATCGGAATGCGCTTGACACAATCTACCCCCCAAACACACACACATACCAATCGCAGCTCTTCGACATGGCGATGACTGCGCCGCATGACTGTTTTGCCCCCCGCCCCCCCCCTGAAATTGCACGCAGCTCCCTCAATACTGCTTGACTTTGGACGATTCGACTCTCATCGGAATGCGCTTGACACAATCTACCCCCCAAACACACACACATACCAATCGCAGCTCTTCGACATGGCGATGACTGCGCCGCATGACTGTTTTGCCCCCCGCCCCCCCCCTGAAATTGCACGCAGCTCCCTCAATACTGCTTGACTTTGGACGATTCGACTCTCATCGGAATGCGCTTGACACAATCTACCCCCCAAACACACACACATACCAATCGCAGCTCTTCGACATGGCGATGACTGCGCCGCATGACTGTTTTGCCCCCCGCCCCCCCCCTGAAATTGCACGCAGCTCCCTCAATACTGCTTGACTTTGGACGATTCGACTCTCATCGGAATGCGCTTGACACAATCTACCCCCCAAACACACACACATACCAATCGCAGCTCTTCGACATGGCGATGACTGCGCCGCATGACTGTTTTGCCCCCCGCCCCCCCCCTGAAATTGCACGCAGCTCCCTCAATACTGCTTGACTTTGGACGATTCGACTCTCATCGGAATGCGCTTGACACAATCTACCCCCCAAACACACACACATACCAATCGCAGCTCTTCGACATGGCGATGACTGCGCCGCATGACTGTTTTGCCCCCCGCCCCCCCCCTGAAATTGCACGCAGCTCCCTCAATACTGCTTGACTTTGGACGATTCGACTCTCATCGGAATGCGCTTGACACAATCTCCCCCCCAAACACACACACATACCAATCGCAGCTCTTCGACATGGCGATGACTGCGCCGCATGACTGTTTTGCCCCCCCCCCCCTCCCTGAAATTGCACGCAGCTCCCTCGATACTGCACAACTTTGGACGATTCGACTTTCATCGGAATGCACTTGACGCAAGCTTCCCCCAACGCCCCCAACGCCCCCCCACACACACACGCAAACACACACACACGCACACAAACACCAATCGCAGCTCTTCAACATGGCAATGACCGCGCCGCACGACTGCTTCGTGAATGTGTCGATCAACGGGGAGCCCAAGAAGATCAACCAGGTAAGTTGTATGCACACTTTTTGTTATGTTTGAATGGCTAGTTTTGAGTTCAAGGTCAGAAACCTCGGTAATGCTCATGTTTCTGCGCCGTTGGTGGCATGAAAGTTATACGACTGCCTCCTGATTTTGCCGATCAACGGGAAGCCCAAGAAAATCAACCAGGTGGGTTATGGGTTTGCTTCAAACATGCAATTTGGGGCTACATCGCCCTTCAGGCGGGAACTCGAAAGTCGATGTCACTCTGACACAGAAGCTGCTAGTTGGTAATTCATGAGTAGGAGGTGCGTGTAATTGACACATGACTGCTCCGTGAATGTGTCAATCAACGGGGAAACCGAGAAGATCAACCAGGTAAGTTGTATATACACGGTTTGAGGTTTGAATCGTTAGGTTTACGTTCAACGTTAAAAACCTTGGTAATGCCCGAGTCGCTGCATCTGGTCTGGTGGCTAGGCAGGGCAGTTGCAGGCATGGCAGTTATACGGCTGCTGCGTGCATGTGTCGGCATGCTCACTACAATGTTGCGGGGCCAAACAGGGCATTCTTGGTATCCTTAAGGACACCGCTGTCTCACCCTCGCTGCACACACACACACACACGCACACACACGCACACACATTCCATTCCATTCCAGATTGTTACAAAGATAACGGCGATATCGTTCCAGAGGTCGGCAAAAGGGCGTCTGTCAATAGCGGGAGACCACTCGTCGCTATGAGGGGATATAATGCCACTCTGCTGCGGGGGGCTGCCTCTGAGGCACTGCATCTAAGTACGCTGTGTTGTACGCTGTCTAAACTGACTGTGATCACTCTCACTCTCTCTGAGGCTGTGTGGTGGTCGCAACCTCTATCCCGCCTTAATCAGATCGCCGCATATGGACTCCCACAGCTGTGGAAATCTCGCTAGGGTGAGCCATCCGGGTGGGACTCGGTTGTCGAGGATGCGCGTGAGCTCTGGGTAAGCGGCGTACTTGGCTCGCTCTCGTTTGAACTGGTCAAAGCGATTCTTGACGGCGTCTCGAAACCGTTGGGATGTGAAAATGTCACCTGCATTTTGCCGGTACGACGTGATGGCCCCTCCCGCGTGGAGGCCATCCGCGTCCGGTCGACGGCACATGAAAAGTGCGGCGGTGGCTGGGAAGATGGGGTGTGGAGGGTGAAGGGGCTGGGGAGGGGGAGGGGAGGGGAAGATGGCGGGGCTGGGGTGGGGAGGGTGGAGGGGCTGAGGAGATGGAGAGGGGGGGAGGTGGCGGATGAGGGGACCGATGAACGCAGCTCGGTGTTTGTTGATGGTGTCGATGATGGGCGCTGTGGGTGGGTCCTTTGCGTGCATCTCGATGGAAGAGGTGTGAGGGGAGGAAGGGGAAAAGTTGTGGGGGATCCGCTTAAGGCGGCGTAGGAATCGGTTGTGAGTAACCTCGAGGCGGTGGATGTGGGCTTTGTTCAGTGTCCATGCTTGGCATCCATAAAGGAGTGCGGAAACAACATAGGCATTGTACAGACGGATCTTAGTAGAGTCAGAGATGACTTCAGGGGGGCGTCCCAGAACCGTAGGGTAAGGCGTTTGTAGGCAAACCAGGCAGAGCCAATGCGGCGTGAGATCTCGGCATCGAGTATCCCGGCGTCTGAGTGGGAGACAGGGTGTGCATCGGAGGGGGAGGGGGCTGCGGGTGTGGAATAAATACTGCCGAGGTATTTGAACTTGTCTGAGGGGTGGACGAGGTGGGGGTTAGAGGAGGAAGTGGAAGGGATGGAGATAGGTGCTGGGGTGTCGGTGTGGGCAGACGGGTGACCCAGGGTTTGGTGCACGGTCTTGGCGTAGTTGATATCGAGTGCAAGATCGGAGCAGATCTGGTCGAGGCGGGCGAGCATGTCTTTGAGGGCATCGATGTCGAGTGCCATCAGAGCTATGTCGTCCGCGTAGAGGAGGAGGGGGAGTAGGGTAGAGTCGAAACCGTGGCGTGGGAGGGGTGTGTGGAGAGTGCCGTTCACTACGTAGCCGATTTGGATGCCTGCGTTGGGGAGCTGGGCTATCAGGGATCGGATGACGGTGTCGATGAAGATGTTGAAGAGGAGGGGGGAGAGGGGGCAGCCTTGCTTGACTCCAGCTTCGAGGGGAAAGGAGGCAGAGTAGGCGCCGCCTACACGGACTCTGGCGGTGGCACCAGAGTAGAGGCTCTCGAGGCGGGAGAGGAGGTCGGGGTGTACGCCTCGACGGAGGAGGGTGTGCCAGAGGGCGGTGTGGTTGACTCGGTCAAAAGCCTTGGAGAGGTCGACGTAAGCCACGTGAAGAGGGGCTTGGGCGCGGTGAGACTCCTCTTGGAGGCGGCGTAGGGTAAAGATGGGGGCGGTGGTGCCTCGGCCGGGCCGGAAGCCGAATTGGTAGGTGGAGAGGTAGTCATCCAGGTGTCGTCCGAGGCGGGTGAGGAGGACGTGGGTGTAGACTTTGCCCGGGACGGGAAGGAGGGAGATGCCGCGGTAGGATTTGACGGCTGTGGTCGGGCCGGATGATGCGCCCTTGTAGAGGGGGCAGATGTCCGCCTGCTTCCACGCGGTAGGGATGGTTCTGGTGTTCCAACACGAGATGATGAGACGGTGGAGGGCTGCGGTGACAATTTCGCCGCCGTGCTTGATGAGCGGGGCGGTGATGTTGTCGTAACCGGGGGCGGAGTTTTTGAGGGTTTTGATCGCGGTCTCCATCTCGCCCCGTGAGGCTGGAGGCATCAACGGCGGGGGGGGAGGGGAGGGGGCATGGGCCAGGTGTGAGTCCAGCGTGGCAAGGCATACGGTTGAGGTGAGGTCGTGGAGTTGTTTGAAGTGTTATCCAAACGCGTCGGCCACGGCTTGAACGCCGAAGCACAAGTGGTCGCCAGAGCGGACGGCGGGGGCGGAGGCGGCGTGGGGGCGGTCGACGAGGCGGGACAGTGTGCGGTGGGCGGTGTGGGGTTTGTTGTTGTCGAAATCGTTCTGCACGTGCTTGGCGGCGGCGCCCCAGTGGGAGTCGGAGTCGTCACGGATGGAGGATTTGAGGTCGGACTCCAGGTGCTTGGACTGCTCCCGGGGGGCGCCCTCAGCGCACGCACACACACACACACACACAAACACACACACGCACACACACAAAAATAGGGCCCCACGAGGTGGAGCGTGATGCGTGGCTCGTGCCGCGACACCGACGTCCCGAGCGTGACCATTTTGAGTTTTTGTGATGTATCTGTTTTTTCTTCTTTCTTGTTGGTGTGACTGTGTGGATTTCCACACCTTTCACACAACCACCCGCAGGGCCCCACCATGTGGAGCGCCATGCGGGGGTCGTGCCGCGACACCGACGGCCCGAGCGTGACATTTGTTTTTGTGATTGATCTGTTTTTCTTCTTTCTTGTTCGTGTGACTGTGTGGATTCTCACACCTTTCACACAACTGCACGCAGGGCCGCACCATGTAGAGCGTCATGCGGGGGTCGTGCCGTGACACCGACGACCCGAACGTGACATTTTTTTTTGTGTGTGATTTATTTGTTTTTCTTCTTTTTTGTTAGTGTGACCGTGTGGGGGCTCGATTAACGGAGGCGCGTTCTCGTCGCCGAGCCCTGGACCCAGCAATGCGGCGCTGCTGGTGACGAGGATCTCCGTGCCGCTGACAAGCGGGGTAAAATACGACTGGCCCGGCTCCTGCTAGACTGCCCCTCGGTGGAACACTTCAGGAGCGGCTTGCCCGGCGCTGCCATGGCTTGGCGAGTAGCCGCGGCGCTGCCGCTGCCCGTGCTGGGAGACGGCCCTTATCCTCCCCCCATGCAGGACGCCATGCGGCACCGATCTCGACGAGTTGATCGACGAGCGGAGGAGCTGGCGCCCGTCAATGCATGCTGGACATTGGTCAAGATGGCTGCCCGTGGAGGCGGGCTACCATCACGGCTTCAGCGGTGGCGACCGCCGAGGCAACACAGAGTAAATCCGCTTCACCAATCGCAGCGTTCGTCACCGCGCTCATCCTCGGGGTCGCTCGTCTGCCGGTGACTGGCGTTGGAAGGTCTTCAGGCAGCCTCCATGACAACTCTGTCGTCCATGCACCCCTGGAGGGTGGGACCTGGCCATGCATGAGGCATGGGGCGCCGGCTGAGCCCCATGCAAACGAGAGCTGGACAGCCATGCACTGCCAGGCGGGGACTGTTCCAGTCAGCGCCAGTCGGCTCTGCCGGCTTGACTGGCCACAAGGCCACTACTGTGACCCTGAGGAAGGTCCTCTCCTATATGCTCCTTGCCAGACATGTCTCTCAGAGACCGCTGTTTGGGGTAGTCTAGCCGGCGGGAGCGGTAGTCTATCGGCCGGGAGCCGGCAGTACTCTAGTACTTAAGTGTGCTGGAGTATCAGCGGGTGTCTCTAGTAGAAGAGTGCCTGCTTAGCTGGAAACCCCGTGTTACTGACTGTGTGGATTCTCACACCTTTCACACAACCGCACGCAGGGCCCCACCATGTGGAGTGTGATGCGGGGTTCGTGCCGCGACACCGACGTCCCGAGCGTAACGGTCGAGTTCGACTTCGAGTGGCCGGAGAGCGGGCGGGGAGACCAGAGGGCTCTGCTCGTGATCCAGGGAGCGATTGCGCAGGCGAAGGAAACGGTGGGTAGGGAGGGGGGGCAGGGAGAGGGGGGGGGGGCTTGAGGTGTTCTCGAGATTTTATTGTATTTTATGTCTCCCCCGGTTTCATTTCGAGTGGTTGAGAGCGGACGGGGAGACCAGAGAGCTCTGCGCGTGATCCAAGGAGCGATTGCGCAGGCAAAGCAACGAGGGGTAGGGAGGGGGGACAGGGAGAGGGGGGGGGGGGGGCTTGGGGTGTTCTCGTGTTTTTTTTGTATTGTATGTCGCCCCCGGTTTCATTTCGAGTGGCTGAGAACGGACGTGGCGACCATCAGGCTCTGCTCGTGATCCAGGGAGCGATTGCACAGACAAAGGAAACGGTGGGTGGGGGGTGTTGAGATGAGGGTGATGAAGCAGCAGTGAGGCCTGTGAGGCATCCACGGGCGGGCGTGCGGCGGGACCATCAGGCTCTGCTCGCTGTGTAGGGGGTTATTGCGCAGGCAAAAGAGACGGTGGGTAGTAGGGGGCTGCGGGGGGCTGCGTTGTCTTACCAAGCCTTCACCACATCCATCGACACCTTTCAGGCCCGCCTCATGCTGGAGGGGCACGAGGCGACTGCGCCGGCATCCCCTTGGAGCCTCGAACTAAACCGCTCGAGTGTGCACACACCTCACTGAATTCCCAGGCCATTTGCTTGTGTGTTTTTCTTGGGGGGGGGGGGAGTATCCACACCTCCCTCGGCCACACCATCTCGACAACAGCCCACACATTTTCGAGGTCCGCATCATGCTGGAGGAGCAGGAGGCGACTGCACCGGCCTCCCCTGGAAGCAGTGATTTTTCAGGAAATTAAATTAATTCCTCCACAGCCGGATTTTGCTTTTACCGTGTAGACCGTTGACCTCCCGTTGACCGTTTGACCTCATATTTAGGTAACTTGACAGCTCTAGACGAGCTCTGCCTGGCAGGCTCGTCAGACTAACAATCCACTGGATGAGTTGAGCTGTGTTTCAGGTCAAAGTACAGCCGGAATACAGCCAAATGGCTGTGGAGAGCCGAAAAGTAAATCACTGCCTGGAAGCCTCGAGCGCAACCGCTCACTGATATTTAATTTTGTCGGTTTCTGCAATTCATTTTCTTTGTAAGGAGCAAACAATTTGACAAACAAAAACGCATCCCCTGCACCCATCCACACTCAATCCACACCTCAGGTCCGCCTCATGCTGGAGGAGCAGGAGGCAACTGCACCAGCATCCCCGGGATGCCTCGAGCGCAATCGATCGAGCGTGCACCGGATTGGCCTTCGTTGGAAGTCCTCGAGCCTGGGAGGAATCGGTGAGTACACACGACAGTTATTTCAGCTTCTTTTTCACTTTTTCCCGTTTATCTGCAGCCATTTGACTGATAATCCAGTCGCATGACTCCCAAACCCGGCCCATATGCTGGATGGCTCGAGCTTGCACCAGGGTGGCCTTAGTTGGAGGGCGTTGAGCCTGGGAGGAATCGGTGAGAACACACCAGCCAAGCAACAAGCAACAAAGCAGGCGTCAGTGGTTCCGCTAAGGATCTTGGGGAAATGCTGACTCAACCCGGGCCTCACGCTCAATCCGCCAATCTTGACCCGACGGAGGCGATTGTTGGCGGGAAGAGTGTGAAAATGTCGATTTCACACTTTTCGGGTCGAAATTCGCGCAATCTCAACCCGACTCGCCAGCCTGAACCGAACATTTTGAACCCGAAAGTACACTTTGTCGGGTTGCGGGTTGGCTAACGGAAACACTGGCAAGCGTGTCATGAGTGCAAGCCGCCACTGCACTGCCAATTCGTATTCTTCTGGTACACACACGCACATGCAAACACACGCACAGACACGCGCACACACACACACACACACACACATCAAAGCCACCTTTTTACCGAACATGCACACACACACACACACACACACACACACACTGTCGCAGGTGGCGAGGGCAGCCCCCGCAGCTCTGACATCCTCGGTGGAATGGGGAGCTTTGGTGGCGGTTTCAGCATCTCTTCTCGGCCAAACAGCGCAGACCCAGGGTCGCCGCGGTCTCCGAATGGTAAGGGATGCACGTGCGCACACGCCTGCATGCGTGTGTGCGAACGCATGCACACACGCACGCACAACACGCAGCAGGCCACCGGCCAGCCCCCCCCCCCCCCCCCCCCCCCCGCCCCCCCCCACCACCACCACCACCGCCACCACCACCACCACCACCAAACATGCAGCAGGCCCAGGGTCGCCCATGCTATCCCCCTCTACACACACACACATATCCAAACACACAAACACACACACAAACACAGCAGGCCCGCGGTCGCCCACGCCGCCGTACGAGCCGCAACAGTCGCTCACCAGCCCCACACGGGGAGTGCCCCACAAGGTGGGTAACATTTCATGTTATTTTCGTTTTTTAAGAGTGCGTTTTTAAAAGAGTGTGAGTAAGCCCCGTAACCGACATGTTTCTCAGAGACCGCTGTTTGGGGTAGTCTTGCCGGCGGGAGCGGTAGTCTATCGGTCGGGAGCCGGCAGTGCTCTAGTACACTTAAGTGTGCTGGAGTATCGTCGGGTGATCTCTAGTACCCAAGAGTAGCCTGCTGAGCTGGAGACCCCATGTTACGTGTTACTTGTAAAAGGGTGTCGAGCGCGGCGTGGCCCGTTTTCGTTTTGTCGGGAGGGCAAAGCAAAGGTTGTTGCATTGCTATGTTGCTTGCATGATTCACACGACTGCGCGCGGCTTCAAGAAGGGCTGCTGTCGTTCTGTTCACACCCATTCACACATATTCACTCGTAATTTCAAAATCCACAATCAGGGCGCGACCGCGCGCGTTCATGAAAGGGCTGCTTTTGTTCCCACACACTTTGCATGAACTTTCCGTACACCCAACGCGCACAGTATTCACCCCCCTCAACAACCCAAGGTGCGACAGTGCGCGGAATCAAGAAATGGCACTTTTGCTTTCCGATTTACTCACACATGTACACACCTGCCTACCCCACTCTTCACACCCGTTCACACAATCCACACCCAGGGCACGACCGCACGCGGGTTCAAGAAAGGGCTGCTGTCGTTCCGAGACCGCGAGCCGCCCACTGGCCGCCTATCAGGTATGTACTTTTGGCGTCTACGTTTGCCTATGTTGTTGTTCTCATAAGGAAGGGGAAGGCATGCAAAGATACCGGGGGGATGAGGGGAGGGGGGGGGGCAAGAAAGGACTGCTGTCGTTCCGAGGCCGCGAGCCTGCCACTGGACGCCTGTCAGGTGTGAAGTCGTTCAGGCTTTCCCATATTTATAAAGAAACACACACACACACACACACACACACACACAGACAGACAGACAGACAGACACACACACACACAGAGACACACACACACACACTCACACACACACAATCGCAGCTGTCGCGTCAGCCATGCTCGGCAGTTTGCAAGAGAGTGAAGACGAGAGCAGCATGGATGAGGACGAGCTTCGCGGTGCGTTTGGAAACTCACACGCGTGCAGCACACACACACACACTTACACACACACACACACACACGCACACACATGCGCACGCATGCACGCCCACATGCAATGCAGTGTCGGTGGTGGTGCGTTTGGGAGCACACACACACACGCAGCACGCACGCACACACACACACACACACAGTGGCGGTGGTGGTGGGTGTGGGAGAACACAGCACGCACACACACATACACACACACACACACATGCAGGTGGGCAGTGCAGCCCTCGCAGCTTCAGTGTGCCGCACCCACCGTCATCAAACCTGGCAGCAAGGTATGGGGGGCTGGGGAGTGAGGGGGGGGTGGGTTTGCGGGGGGGGGGGGGGGCACGCAACAATGACATACATACATGCAAGCACACACAAAAAACTCACATGGGCACGCACGAGCGTGAGCGGTAGTCTATTGGCCGGGAGCCGGAGGTACTCTAGTACTTAAGTGTGCTGGAGTATCGGCGGGTGTCACTAGTAGAAGAGTAGCACGCATGAGCGGTAGAAGAGTAGCACGCATGAGCGGTAGTCTATTGGCCGGGAGCCGGAGGTACTCTAGTACTTAAGTGTGCTGGAGTATCGGCGGGTGTCTCTAGTAGAAGAGTAGCCTGCTTAGCTGGAAACCCCGTGTTACTGTTACTGGGCACGCACACACACACACACACACACACACACACACACATACACACACACACACACACACACACACACACACACCTGCACACACGCACACACCGACACACACACACCAGGCTGCACGCGGCAGCAGCAGCCGCACAGGCGGCGCAGCCTGCTCCAGCTGGCACGCCTTTTGCAAACTACATGTCCGCCACCACTGCTGGCGCTGCCAAGCCTCCGGCCATCGTCGTTGGTGGTGGTGGCAGTGGCGGTGGCGGCGACAGCGGCGGTGTTGGCGTTGTTGCGAGCGGCGGCGACGGCGGAAGGAGTGGCAGCGGCAGCGGCGGCGGTGGCCGCGGCGGCAGAGGCGGCAGCGGCGGCGGCTCGCACTTCACACCCGCGTCCCCGCCGTCGTCCCCACACCTGGCGTCTACACCCAGCGCGCGCCGCCCACTCTCCGCGTCCATGTCGATCGCATCAACAGGCGGGTTGAACAAATGCACACTAAAGGCAACAGATACACGCGCATCCAAATCCCCATACACGCACACGCACACGCACACGCACACGCACACGCACACGCACACGCACACGCACACGCACACGCACACGCACACGCGCACACGCACACGCACACGGGCACACGCACACGCACACGCACGGGCACGGGCACACGCACACGCACACGCACACGCACACGCACACGCACGCACGAACACGCACACGCACACGCACACGCACACGCACACGCACACACACACACACACACACACGAGCACAAAAAATACATACCCTGGCCACCACCACCCCCTTAACACACACACACACACGCAGGCGCCCCCCCGTCCCCCGTTTACCGCCCCCGCTCGCACATGTCCGCGCTTGGGTTCCTCTCATCCCAACCGCACGTCCAGCAAGGCCCTGGGTCTGGTACGGCGTGGTCTGGCCCCAATGGGGCGAGCAAGCCGGCGTCGGCTGCGGTGCAGCGTCCAGGAAGTAGTGGAGGTGGGTGCCTATCTGAACCGTGTCTCTGGGCCTCTCTCTCTGGGCCTCTCTCTCTGGGCCTCTCTCCCACTGGCTCTGTCCCACTGCCTCTTTCCCACCCTGCCTCTCTCCCACACACACACACACACACACACACATGCCCACCCCCCCTCAGGTGTCACCGCACGCCCCGTCAGTGCAGCCAGCAGAGGCGACGGTGGCCCGGACCTGCGCCTCTTCTCGAAGCAGTACAACGGCCTGCCCAACTTCCAGCTGACGGACCTGGAGGAGGACTGAGTGGAAGGTTTTCACAGATGCACTACCACAATCCCAACGTCTGAGGCGCGCAAGTGAAGGCAGTCGTAACGCCTGAGGCGGTCGGGGGTGCGCCTCAGGCGGCGGTGTGTGCCTACGGCGGTCGGGGTGGCGCCTGCTCAGGCCTCATGAGGCGTTCGGGGGTGCCGCCTGAGATTGTGCTACAGGTGGTCGGTGGTGCGCCTCAGGCGCTCGGAGAACCTGAGGCGCCGCCTGATCCACGCCAGTGAAGGCGCCGCCTGAGGCATTGGGAATGTGGTAGGGGTGCCAAGTTGTCTATGAAGGGCCCGTGGCGTGGTCGCCGGATAGCCTAGCGCCAGCCCACTGTTGAAAGAAGACTGCTGCGTGCTTCATAGTGTTACATATATATGTCGTTATATACGCGTGGGGTTCATGGCTTTAAGCGAGCGAGTGGCCTGTCATGCGTCCAGCTGTAATACCTGGATGATTGACTCGCTTTTGAAAAAACATGCGAAGGCAGTGTTGCAGACATCTATCGACTTCAGAACCGATGGGTGTTCGATCCAGAGCCAGGTGTCAACTCCTGATCTACCAGCATGGAGCGCCATCTGCAGGTATAGCGCCACCGACACACTGTCGATCGTGGGCGAGGCGCTGGCTCCGATGCCTTAGCAAGGCAGGGCTGTCGTAGAGGCAGCCTGACATAATGTGCGCCTGTCGCGCTGTAATTCTCAAAGACATGATGCTGCGTGTGAACTTCCAAGACCAGGCCCTGGCCCACATCACATTCACAGCGCCAGAGGCGGCGACTCAGGCAGCGCATTTACTTGCGCGGATCAGGCGGCGCCTCAGGCGCGCCAACCGCCTGAGACGTCACTTTAGGCACACCCCTATTCACCTCAGGCGCCGCCTTTGGCGACATCCCGACCGCATCGGTTGCCACCCGGACTGCCTCACGTTTTGACCGCATTCACTTGCGCGGAACGGGCGGTGGGCCCACGTGGGCCGTGGTGGGCTGGTGGCCTCATCTGATGTGCGCCTACTCGCCGTGTTCTCTGTATGCGGCGCTGTCCAGATGTCGTGCACGTGCGAGGCACCGGCCCAGAGAACGCATAAGTCAGGGGGGCGCTGCGATCACCTCACCTGACATGTGCCTGTGTTGCTGCGATCCTCGATCGCATGATGCTGTGTGCACGCACCGACACGAGTC
Organism: Chlamydomonas sp. UWO 241; assembly: GCA_016618255.1. Lineage (NCBI taxonomy): Eukaryota > Viridiplantae > Chlorophyta > Chlorophyceae > Chlamydomonadales > Chlamydomonadaceae > Chlamydomonas > Chlamydomonas priscui. Next base: position 191,952 of record VFSX01000178.1, read on the forward strand.
CACTTCTTTTGTCGCTACCAGGTGATGCCATGCCCTGACGGTTGCGACCAAGGTCATTGTAATCATGAGCTGGCGGCAGATGTCACGTTGACATTTTGGCGCAGCCCGTGCCAGGCACGAAACGCCAGCAGCAGGCTGACACACGACGTGCAGCGCGCTCATCAGCTGGGTCTCGAATTCGGATCTTCTGACAAGGCGAAACACCTGCATGCATAGCGCTGCAAACAAACCTTTGATGGTAGGTGAGGCGGTGGCCCGGAAGACCCAGGGCCTTGGAGATGTATACGTGGTGGCGGCGGCATCATTTGATGTGCAGCTGTGATGCCCACTCGCATGATGATGCGCGCGGGGATTAACATACTTTACACGTCTCGGGGGGACCCCGGGGCGTGATTTAAAACCTAGACTACACGTTTAGGGGGCTCTACTGGGAGAGCCCGCAAGGCCACGCAGCGCGCCAGCCAACCAGGGGTAGTGGCATCGATTTCGAGGCGTGCTATGTGAGCTCCCCACGGTGACGCCTGGTGGTGTCAGACACCGGCATGCGCTCTCACCGCTTCCATCCCTGGCGCGCAGCGTGGCCTTGCGGGCTCTCCTGGTTGAGCTCCCCTAGACATGTAGGCTCCTAGGCCTTGAGTGACGCCCAGGTGTCCTCCGGGTGCATACTTGTATAACCTGCAAAACCTGTGAAACCCGTCGCTCCCCACGTGTGGCGGACCTGTCGGCCGCTGTCTCTGATGTCCTCAGCGACCGTGAGGAGGCGCAACACCGTGAGGAGGCACAACACTGATTGTCGTCCGCGTCGACGCCAGCGCGCCGCCCTCCCCCTCCCCTGCCGGCCGTGCTTGCGCCGCAGCCACACACCCCACGGCCATCCACCCCAGGCCCCGCAGATCCAGCCCCGCCGTGCTCAAGTCAAGAACACAGTTCATGCATGTAGCCATATGGCTAGCGTGGGTGGGCCCTTCTCCCCTCCCCCAGCCTTGCGAACACGCCCCTGAGTGTGCTTATCGCAATCAGCCCCCTACAGAGCCAGCCCTGCCGTGCTCGAGCCATCCACTGGGAAGTAGTGGGCGCGGCGTTGGGCACCACCAGCCGTGCCTGCTGCCCCCTTGCGTGGCTGCAGCATGCTCGGCCGCCCGCCGCCGCCAGACGCCGCGGTGACCACCTGCGTGCGTTTGTGTTTGTGTGTGTGTGTGTGTGCAGAAGTGAGTGTGTGTCTGCTTGTGCTCCTGTGTGTGTGTTCCAGTGCATGTGTGTGCGTTCGTGTGCGTCCTTTTGTGCGCGCGGGTGTGCGGATAATAGTTTGCAAAGGAGATTGGGTAAACCGCTGCTGCCGCTGCCAGCCGCCCCGGTGACCACCTGTGTGTGCGACTGTGTGAATGTGAAACATGTACAGCCTGTAAATGCGGGTGTGCGTGTGCGTGTGTGTGCGCGTTTGTGTGTGCATGTGTGTGTGTGCGTGTGCTCAACGAAAACGAAAACTCAGACTAGTAGGCCGCGGCCGAACGGATCTAGTAGTTGCGGCGACGTAAACATTGCACGACGGAAAAACCCGACCATCGCCCAAGGAATTAATCGGCCCATGGGGAGATGATACGCTGCGATTGAAGTTGAAGTTGTTTGGCCAGAGTGGCAACCCAAGTTGTAGTTGGTTGGCCAGAGTGGCAACCCTAGTTGAAGTTGGTTGGCCAGAGTGGCAGCCCCCCCCAGACCCCCCCAAACCAAGGATACTATCCACTCGATTCAGGCGCTGGTTGGTCACCCGCTATTCGAAAGACATCCCAGTGCACGGGTCAGACTTTGTAACAATTGCCGGGGTGTATTGCTGTTAGTAGGACAGGCATTGCCGGTGCATGCGGACGGCCTCATGTAACGCTTGGTTGGTTGGTTGGTTGGTTGTGCGTGTGCGTGTGCGCGTGCGTGTGTGTGCGTGTGTGTGTGTGTGTGCGTGTGTGCGTGTGCGTGTGTGTGTGCTCGTGTGTACGCGTGTTTGAGTGTGCGTTTGCGTGTGCGTGTGCATTTGAGTCATTTTATTTGTGCAGGTGTGCGCAGACCCAATTCTTCAGGGGACGGAATCGACCAAGCCTTGGCCACACTCACCATACCCACGCGGCCGTGCTTCACCAGCAGGGCCAGCAGCGCATGCCCGCTGCATGGAGACATGAGTGAACCGTCGGACGCGCCGATGCACGCGAGCAGCTGCGATTCTGGCAGGCCTGGGGGAGGTGTGTGGGGTGTGTGTGTGGGGGGGGGTATGTTTGTGTGTGCGGGTGTGTGTGGGGGCCGTGTGTGTGTGTGTGTGTGCGTGTGTGTGTGTGAGTGTGCGTGTGTGTGTGTGTGGGGGGGGGTACGTGTGTGTGCGCGTGTGCGTGTGAGTGTGTGTGCGCTCGTTTGGTGAAAGGGCGGGCGTGCGAGCGTGCGTGCGAGTGTGCGACCTTGTGAGGGAGACAAGGAGACAGGGGAGTCAGGCAGGCAGGGCGACAGGGCGACATGGATGGACGCATCGGCCCGTATCCCCCCCATCAAGTCAAATCCCACCTGGGAACGCGTGCACCGCAGAGAATGCGCGCCGCACCAGCGCACCGAGCATCGTCTGGTTCTGAGAGCCATCCGGCATCAGCCACGGGTGCAGCGGTGTGCCTGGAGAGAGGGGAGAGGTGGGCGTGTGTGTGTGTGTGTGTTTGCGTGTGTGTGCGTGTGTGTGTGTGTGTGTCCCTACCAAAATCCCAACGTCTGATCCGCGCCATGGAATGCGGTCGCAACAGCTGAGACGGTCCGGGGTGCGCCTCTGGCGGTGGTGGGCGCCTGAGGCGGTCGGGGTGGCACCTGAGGCGGTTTGGATAACGCCTGAGGCGACGCCTGAGGCGATCGTGGATGCGCCTGAGGCGGCGCCTCAGGCGGTCGGAGCGCCTGAGGCGCCGCCTCATCCGCGCCATGGAATGGGACGCATGAGGCGCCGCCTCAGGCGTTGTGAATGTGGTAGGGTGTGTGTGTGTGTGTGCTTGCATGTGTTTGCGCGCCAGTGTGTGTGTGAACAGGGAAAAGAGAGAGCGTTGCCCCCTCGCCTATTAACACATGCACAACCCCACCACATTCACAACGCCTGAGGCGGCGCCTCATGCGTCCCATTCCATGGCGCGGATCAGGCGGCGCCTCAGGCGCTCCGACCGCCTGAGGCGCCGCCTGAGGCGCACCCATGACCGCCTCAGGCGTCGTCTCAGGCGTTATCCAAACCGCCTCAGGTGCCACCCCGACCGCCTCAGGCGCTCACCACCGCCTGAAGCGCACCCCGGACCGTCTCAGGCGTTATGACCGCATTCCATGGCGCGGATCAGACGCCACCCACGCACCCGTGCCACCGTGCACCAGCCCTGCCGCATGCTCCTGTGCCACGAGGTATGCGCGCGCGTAGCCTGGAATGGCGCGCGCGAGCCCCGCAGCAATGAGCGCACGCGCGGCGGCGCGCGCGGCGGCCCCGCCGCCACCGCCAGCAGACGCAGAAGCGAGTCTGGCGCTCAGCTGCGGGATGGATGTGTGTGTGTGTGTGTGTGTGTGTGTGTGCGTGTGTGCCTTTGTGTGTTGGCATGTGTGTGCGTGTGTCTGCGTCGTGGTGTGGGGTTCTTTGACTGACCTGCATGGGTGAGTCTGGGGGTGGAGGTGCGTGCGTGTCTGCACTTTTGGACTTGAGGGTTTAACACATGCGCGCCCAGATGACCCCGGGGCGCGAGCTTAAGCCTAGAATGCACGTCTAGCTAGGAGGGCCCTGCCAGGAGAGCCCGCAAGGCCGCGCAGCGCGCCAGCCTACCAGGGAGACCGCAGGGGCTGAATCGTCAGTGGTTTGATGATGATGATGATGGATATTACAGTCTTTATACATACCCCCCCCCCCTTTCCCCCCTCATACACGCACCTCTTGGAGGGTCAGCCCACCGGGCCCCGCCACACGAAGTGCAGCGAGCGCGGTAGCATGGCTCGCCTCCACACCTTCAACACTACCGCCGGGGGCCGCCCCCGTGACAGCGGCGGCAGCAGCGAGCAGCCATGCGCTACCGCCGTTGGAGCCGTCTGTGCGTGTGTGTGTGTGCGCGTGCATGTGTGCGTGTGTAAACATGTGTCCACGCATGCATGCCGCGTGTGTGCGAGTGGTGTGTGCATGCATGTGCACATGCATTTGCATGTGTGTATGCACGCATGCGCGTGTGTGCGCGTGTGCCACGCGTGCACGCCACACCCACCCCAATCGTCGCCCTCGCCCCCTTCGCTGCTGCCGCCACCATCGGCGTCGGCATCGCTGTCGCTGTCGCCGAGTCCGCTGCCACCATCGCTTTCGCGCCCATCGAGGCCTGCCGAGTGCTTTACCTCCATGCCGTCCACACCTCCCACACCGTCCACACCTCCCACACCTGCCTGCTGCTGCTGCCCCGCCTGCTGCCCCTGCTGTTGGGGCGCCATGCGCACCACCACAGCCACCTCTGGCGGTCCCGCCCCTCCCGCTGCTGCCGCTCCCCGCTGCTGCAGCGGCTTGGGCGGCGCCGCGCGCGGGAACAGCTGCAGCTGTTGCGGCTGTGGCTGCTGGTGTTGGATGCGCGCGGCCACCTCACCGCCTGCTGTTGTTGCGCCTGTTGCAGCGGCCGTTGCAGCGGCTATTGCGCCTGTTGCAGCGGCCGTTGCAGCGGCTGTTGCGGCGGTTGCAGCGGCTGTTGCAGCGGCTGTTGCGCCTGTTGCAGCGGCTGTTGCAGCGGCTGTTGTGCACGACCCCAGCAGCGCCGCGACCAGCTCCCCCGGCAGCTCCGGCCCGCACTCGACGAGCGCGCGCAAGCGGCGCGTGTCGACGTGCACAAAGGAGTCGAGCCACGGCGGGGGGGCCAGCTGCTGCTGCTCCTGCTCCTGCCCCTGCGCCTGCACCTGCCCCTGCTGCTCCTGCCCCGTCTTCCCCGCCAGCTCCGCAACGCGCGCGCGCACCGCTGTTGCTGCCGCTGCCGCGCCCTCCATCAGACCCAGCGGGTACTCCTCCCCTGCTGCGTCGAAGATGCGTCGCTGGGCGTCGCGTGCAAGCCCGAATGGATTGGGGCCTGCGTGTGTGTGTGTGAATGCGTGTGTGTGGTCTAATTCTGCCATGCAGAGTTCTCTGTAACGATCTCTCTCTCTCTCTCTCTCTCTGTGTGTGTGTGTGTGCGAGTATGTGTGGGTGTGCATATAAGTGTTCTCCTCGCTTCCTGGTTTCACACACTCTTTGCCATCAAACACGCGTGCAAGTACGTGCATGCGCTTGCATCTGCACACGCACGCAACTATATGCGCGTGCAGTTGCAATTGCAACTCTGTCTCCTACATTCCCGTCCTCTCCCACTCTGTCTCCCGCTCCTGTCTCCCCGTTGCCTTTCACCCACCGTCCCCAGGGTTGACCCATCCGCACGCGCGCGGCTGCACAAATGCAGCACCGACCTCCACAGCACTAAATCGCGGTCTCCCTGTCCCCTGGTACACACCCACTGGTGTGCGTGCGTGAGGGCGTGTGTACATGTGTGTGCGTGTGTGTGTGTGAGTGTGCGTAACATGCGCTCTCACCGTTCCCAGGGTTGACCCATCCGCACGCACGCAGCTGCACAAACGCCGCGCCGACCTCCACAGCATTGAATCGCTGCGTGAGCGCCTCCACGCTCTGCTGGGAGTGGGAAGCCCCCGGGCCCTGTGTGTGTGTGTGTGTGTGCGTGTGCATGTGTGTGTGTGTGTGCGTGTGTGTGTGTTGAGTGTGCGTGTGTGTGTGCGTGGTTGTTATTATCGCTTGCATGCGGCTGTGTTTGAGCTGCATTGAATTGCTGAGTGTGTGCGTGTCCACACTGTGCAGGCAGTTTGACGCGCCAGGGCCCTGTGTGTGCTAATGTGTGTGTGTGTGCTTATGTGTGTGTGAGTTGAATGTTGGATGTATTTTCAACCCCGCTGCGCCTCCATAAACCCTAAACCCTAAACCCTAAAAAGGGGAGCAATCAGGGGGCCCAGTGCCCTGTCTAGATTCAGCCTCAATCCAATGCTGTAGTACCGCTTTGCCTTGCTGATTAAATAATTCGAAAAACGTCGCGGCAAGGTCGATTTCTAAAAAATATTGCGGAAATAGGCAAAAATGCCCAAAGTGACGTCAAGACGGAAACAACTCAAAAAATGCCCCGGGAAGGCACCCAAATTAGAAACAACTACCCCCTTCATGAAAGTGGCGGCAAGGCAGAGCGGTACTACGGTATACCCCCACCACGAGTGCCCAGCCACCCATCTGTGGTGCAAATGCACAGCGCAGCTACGATAACCCCACAACCAATCGCCAGCCACCTGCTCATAGTGCTTGAGCGCTGTACGCCGAGCACGGCCGAATATGCCGCAGTGCGGGTGCGTCACACACGACTGCGAAACCCATCGTTACCATCATTTTTGAGGCGTCGCATTAAAGGTCACTCACTCGCCCTGCCAATTCCAGAGCTCCATGGCGCCCCCCCCCCCTCTCTCACAAACACACACAACACACACACACACGCACACACACACACACACACACACGCACACACACACAACCAACCAACCAAACAAGCGTTACATGAGGCCGTCCGCATGTACCGGCAATGCCTGTACTACTAACAGCAATACACCCCGGCAATTGTTACGAAGTCTGACCCGTGCACTGGGATGTCTTTCGAATAGCGGGTGACCGACCAGCGCCTGAATCAAGTGGATAGTATCCTTGGTTTGGGGGGGTCTGGGGGGGGCTGCCACTCTGGCCAACCAACTTCAACTAGGGTTGCCACTCTGGCCAACCAACTACAACTTGGGTTGCCACTCTGGCCAACCAACTTCAACTTCAATCGCAGCGTATCATCTCCCCATGGGCCGATTAATTCCATGGGCGATAGTCGGGGTTGTCGGTCGTGCAATGTATACGTCGCCGCAACTACTAGATCCGTTCGGCCGCGGCCCACTAGACTGAGTTTTCGTTGGACAGGCCATGAGGACATCGGATCAGCTCCTTGGACCGATGAACTTGATGGGCGACGGACGAAGGCAGGCGGGCCTGGGATATAATCGGGGGGGTCAGGTGAGGCATCAGGGGTATCGGAGGAGACGTGGGAAGGATCAGGGGAGGCATGGGAGGGATCAGGGGGGACGTGGGGGGATCAAAGGAGGCGTGGGAGGGATTGGAGGAGGCGTGGGAGGCGAGGGGGGAGAGGGAGGGGGGTTGGGAGGGGTCGGAGGAGGCGTGGGAGGCAAGGGGGGAGTGCGCGTGCGCGTGTGCGCTCACGGATGGGGGGGATGCTGGGGGGGGGGGGAGGAGGGAGTGCCAGCCTGGATTGCCAGCATGGGGTCAGCGTGCGCGGGGGAGCTGGGGAGGTGCATGGGGCGGGGGTGCATGGGCCTGCATGGCGCGCACATGAGACGGCGAGCTCCATGTGGGGGTGAAAGCGTGGGTGGGTGGTCGACTGTGGGTGGGTGACGGTGGGGAAGAGTTGGACTGTGTAGTTTGGAGCGTGTCAGGGGGAGTGAAGGGTGCTGAAGGGGGGGGGGGGATCATGGCAATGTGAGGTTCTCTGTGGTGCATGGTGTCGTGGGCGCCGCAGTGGGTCGCGGCTGAGGATCTGCTCGGCCTCAGGCGGTGGCGGGGCGGTCCATGATGCGGTCGACAGTCTGCCGAGGAGCTGTTCGGCGCTGGCGAGGGCATGGGACTGGCTCTGCGAAAGGATAAGGATTGGGACTGTGGACGAGGTTGCTCGGCTCGCTGAGGCTGCCCCCTTCGGGCGATGACGATGGTGGATAGTCTAGGGTGGGCCGCAGTACATAGGCGGCAGTCGACGAGAGGGGGCGGGGCGATGAGGGGGATGGGCGACGGCGACTCACATGGGCTGACCGCCGCGACTCGCGCCCAGGGGAGTGGGCCGCCCAGGGGAGTGGGCCGTCCAGGGCACACACACACACACGCACACACACACACACACACACACACACACACACACACACACACAAGTAACACACACAGACACAAGTAACACAGACAGACCCTCCCCC
>VFSX01000178.1:205000-207500 GCA_016618255.1 Chlamydomonas sp. UWO 241
CCTGTCCGTCCCCGTCCGAGGGCAGGGTGTCGTCTCCGAGCCCTGGTGCGGGCGTCGTCACGACAGCGTGTCCGAGCTTTCGTGCGGGGGTCTTGGGGACCTTGGGGATCTTGGGAGGCTTGGGGGGGGGCGGCTCCTTGACTGCGGCGACGGCACGTCGCTTGATCGCGGTGATGAGGGGCTCTGTGCGTGCGTGGGGTGGGGTGGGGTGGGTGGGTGAGTGTGTGTGTGGGGGGGGGATATGTGTGTGTGTGTGTGTGTGTGTGTGTGTGTGTGTGTGTGTGTGTGGATATGGTGTCGAAAGCAGAAGCCCCAACCGATCACGGCAGGGTGCAAATACACCCACCCACCCATGCACCCACGCACAGATACAGGTACAGATGAACAGCCTAGACCTAGGTAGCCTGTTCTGCTGCACACTAACATGGAGACGAACACACACACACACACACACACACGCACGCACACACACACACACACACGCACACACACACACAGATACACAGACACACACAAAACACACACATACACACACACACACCCCTGCCGTGTCCACGATGACATCTGCCAGAGCATGCACACACACACACACACACACAAACACACGAGCACACACCTGCCGCGTTCACGATCACATCTGCCAGAGCATGCATGCACGTTGCGTCTGCCTCCATCACTGCTGCCGCCAGCTGCGTGTGTGTGTGTGTGTGTGTATGTCTGCCTCCCTCACCGCCGCCGCCAGCTACATGTGTGTGTGTGCGTGTGTGTGTGTGTGTGTGTGGGGTTGTGGGGAGCCGTACATCTTCTCCTGAAATGTACGTACATACGCGGTATATACGTACATCCGTACATACGCTGCACATCCGTACATACGCACCAGTGGGAGGCCGCTCGGCACACTCACAGCTGCCTCGTACATCAGTCAATGTGGGAGTGAGATAGGCCGTTTGAAAGCTGTTTGCAGGGAGCATTGTTGCTCTCGCAGTGATCATCATGCACGCTATGATTTTCAGTTTATTAAGTACTGGTCAAAAGTAATGTTGCTGCACGAGCGGCTGCGTGCCTTGGGGGAGCTCGGTGCCCCGCGGCCCTCCTGCCTTCCCCTCCCCTTCTCCCCTCATCACCTGCACATACATACACACACACACACACACACATAGGGTTGTGGGGAGGCGTACAACCGTACATCCGTATATCCGTACAATACGCCGTATATACGTACATTTCAGGGGAAGATGTACGCACTGAAAAATGCAAATTGTACGTTTTTTGCGGTTTGTGTGGAGTTTGCGCCACACAGGGACGCGATCTGTCGCCCTAGGAGGATAGGGGGCACACACAGGGGCTATGCTACGCCATGGGACGGGCGCTCTACCATCTGGGGGCCTGCTGGGCTCGCGAGCTCGAGCCGGAAGTGTGAATCGGCTCTCGCACATCGGACTGCCGCGGCTCGTCAACGGCCCCGTCCTCTCCCGCTACTTACAGACACTATTTGAGATGCATATAAGCGATGTAATCGTTGGGGGGGCATGCATGGTGCATGTGCATGACCGCATGGCGCGCAGGCAGGCGCACGCGCGTGTCACTAGCCCTCAATAGTCCTCACTAGCCCCAACTTGCGACACTGGCAGCAGCAAGATTGTGAACGTGGAGGACAACAAGTGTGAGGAGATTCGCTTCCAGGTCGTGGATTAAACTGAGGAGGGGAGGAGGAAGGGGAGGGGAAGGCAGGAGGGCCGCGGGGCGCCGAGCTCCCCCAAGGCACGCAGCCGCTCGTGCAGCAACATTACTTTTGACCAGTACTTAATAAACTGAAACTCGTAGCGTGCATGATGATCACTGCGAGAGCAACAATGCTCCCTGCAAACAGCTTTCAAACGGCATATCTCACTCCCACATTGACTGATGTACGAGGCAGCTGTGAGTGTGCCGAGCGGCCTCCCACTGGTGCGTATGTACGGATGTGCAGCGTATGTACGGATGTACGTATATACCGCGTATGTACGTACATTTCAGGAGAAGATGTACGGCTCCCCACAACCCTACACACACACACACACACACGCATGCCCCCCCCCCTCCCCCCCCCAGCCAGTCAGCCACCCAGTCACCCAGCCATCCAGCCACCCAGTCACCCAGCCAGCCAGCCAGCCAGGCAGCCAGGCAGCCAGTCACCCACCCAGCCAGCCACCTCTGAATCAATGCTCCCAGCAAATGTGTCCACATATGCCCCCCCCCCCCACACACCCACACGCACGTGCACATGCACACACCCACCCACATGCGCACACCCACAGCTACACACACTCACGTCCGGATCAATGCTCCCAGCAAAAGTGACCACACTGGTGTCGTCTCGTGGAATCTCAGCATCCGGAAGGTGGCCGGAAGCCACTTTGATGGAGGGGGTCTGGAAGTTGTCTGCGAGTGTGTGTGTGTGTGTGTGTATGTGTGTGTATGTGTGTGTGTGTGTGTGTGTGTGTGTCACGCACTGACGCGG
>VFSX01000178.1:215000-245000 GCA_016618255.1 Chlamydomonas sp. UWO 241
AAAACAGCCGCACGCACCAGATGTCTCCGCCACTGGAGCCTCCTGGCATTAACTAAAGATAGCTACTAGCTGCTCTTTCCAAGCAATAGCTACAAGCTGCTGCGCAAAGAGATAGCTACAAGCAGCTCTGCTGCTTGTAGCTATCTCTTTGCCTGCTATCACCAGTTTTCCAAGCTATAGCTACAAGCAGCGGAGCTGCTTGCTGCTCGGGGATGGCGAAACGCCATCCCTGTAGTCTCCGCGCCTGCAACCCCTATCATAGAGACTACAATCTCTATGATCACGGGCCGCAGGGGCGGCGCGCGCCGCTAACTGCCACCAGCAAATAATGCATACCAGCCAATTGGAACTTGAAAACAACTGCTTTAGGTTGCAGAAGGAATTACTAACTGAAGGGTAACACACAGACGCACTCACCAGACGTCTCTGCAGTCGGAACGCGGGCCGCGGGGTCGGGGCGCATGGCGCCAAGGACCCCGAGCGGCTTCCCGCGGCGTGCCTTAAGCCCTGACATGTTGGTGGGTTGGGTTTGTGTGTGGTGGTGGGTTTGTGTGTGTGTGTGGGGGGGGGTGTTTGTGTGTGTTTGTGTGTGTGTGTGTGCGGTGTGTGTGTGAGTGTGTGTGTGTGTTTGTGTGTGTGTGTTTGTGTGTGTGTGTTTGTGTGTGTGTGTTTGTGTGTGTGTGTTTGTGTGTGTGTGTTTGTGTGTGTGTGTGGTGTGGTGTGTGTGTACGTATGCGTATGTTTGTATGCTTGTGAACGTGCATGTGTGTATGTGTGTGTGCGTGTGTCGGAGCCGTACAAACGGATCCGAATCGGGTGTCGACTGCCTACCGTTTGTCCTCATATATAGGTCAATTGGATGCTGCTGATGTGCTCTGTCTGGCGGGCTTGCCAGACCAAAAATCCACTGGATGGGTTCAGCTGGATTGGTTCAGCTGTCAAAGCACAGCCGGCACACTCCCAAATGGCTGTGTAGAGCCAAAAAGGAGATCACTGGCGCATGCGTGCCGCGCCAGTCTGATACTCACATGCCCACCCCCACTCTACCCACACCTTCTCATGCTGAGAAAACAGGGCTGTCCAGACCACAGGTCAACAGCACACACATACAGCCCCCCCCCCCCCCCCGACACACACCAACTTACCCGCAGTGCTAGCAGTATAGTCTGCACGCGCTGGGCTCACAAGGAAGCCCGGAGAGTCAGCGCGGGCCCTACCACATTCACAACGCCTGAGGCGGCGCCTCGTGCGTCTCATTCCATGGCGCGGATCAGGCGGCGCCTCAGGCGCTCCGACCGCCTGAGGCGCCGCCTGAGGCGCACCTACGATCGCCTCAGGCGTCGCCTCAGGCGTTATCCAAACCGCCTCAGGTGCCACCCCGACCGCCTGAGGCGCTCACTACCGCCTGAGGCGCACCCTGGACCGTCTCAGGCGTTATGACCGCATTCCATGGCGCGAATCAGACGTTGGGATTTTGGTAGGGGGTCTCTCCAGGAAACCCGACAGCCTGGAAGCCCACCCCCACCCACCCCCACCCAATCCCACCCAGCCCCACCAACTAACCCGCAGTGGTACCAGTGAGGTCTGCACGTGCAGAGGCGGTGAGCGCGTCCACCTGTGTGTGTGTGTGTGTGGAGGTGGTTGTGGGTGGGGGGGGGCGGGCGGGCGGGCGGGCGGGTGGGTGCACATGAAAGGTCTGCACGCGTTGGGGCGGTGTGCGCTCCACCTGTGTGTATGCGTGCGCGTGTGTGGTGGTGGTGGGGGCGTGTGTGTGTGAGTGGCTGTAAATCCTGCAATACTGCATGGATGTTGATGTTTTGAGTTGCATTGTAAATGTCACAACAAGTAATATCCAGAACACCGCTTGGATGCAGTGTGGGGTGGGTGGATATTTGCGGTGGTCTCCGTGCAGGGTGTGCTTTTTGTGTGAACCGCCACACAAATGCGTGCACGGATATGCTGATATGCAGTTGTGTTAATGGAGGTACGCCTACACGAGGCCGTCGATGTACGGGTCCCCGCCCCCCTTTGTGTGAGTTTTACGTCACGCGCGCGCGCATGCACCCACTGTACAACCCACCCCCACGCCCACACAAAGCTTTTCCTTCGCCGTTGGTGCCAGATTTTAATTTCCCCAAGGGTTGAGCTCCCCTAGCAGGCGCCTGTAATCGAATTTGAACAATATAAGACCACCAACAGGTGGCCCGAGGTGTCAGCTTTCTAAAGTGCCCCCCGCCATCAGACGGGACTCAGTGTGGCAGCCATGGCATGCAGGCAGAAAAAAGGGTAAAAGCATGTTCCAGACCCACGACAAAACGACCTCTCCCTAACACTGTACCACCAACCCACGCCCACGCCCAAACGCACCTGGTCCTTCGGCACTCCGCTCCTCCGGAGGGTAATGACCTGGCGCCGCAGCGCGCGCTGCGCCTTGGTGTGCAGCTCTGTGTACATCGTGCACAAGTGCGTGTGTGTGTGTGTGTGAGCGTGTGGCACCATATTTGACTGCTCAGTTGATTGGTCTCTCGCCCGACAGGATGAGCTCCTAAAAGGAAGGGGGACAGGTTATTCCTGGCTCCTCCCCAGTTTTACCTTAGAGTGGACTGATACTATAAGCAAAGACTCTAGTTCCCTGCTCAACTACGATGTAAATATCTACGATTAAGCAGGCTACTCCACAGGGACTCCGAGTGCGCGCGGCGGGGTCGTGTGACATGCCGGTGGGACAAGCCACAACGAGCCACAGCGGCCAAGGTAGCGCCCCTTTATGAGCACACTACATTGGGACACATACCTGCTGCGGACAGCGGCAGCGGCAGGGGCGGCACCGGCACCGGCGGCGGCGGCGCGCAGCGGGGTCGCCGGGCACGCATGTGCATCCAGAACCAGCCACATCAGCCATACATGTGTGTCCACGAAACGCTACTATGTAATCGCACTCTATGGGGGGTGGGGACAACATACCTGCTGTAGACAGCCAAGGCGCCGGGGGTGGCACTGATCGGCGGCAGGAGCGGCGGCGCGCAAGGACCCCAAGCGCGCGCGGCGGGGTCGCGCGGGATCACACTACGCAGCCACAGCCAGCAACAACGGCCCAAAGCAGCCCCTCTTTACCAGCACAATTCATAAGGGGCACATACCTGCGGCCGGGAGCGGAGGCGGAGACGGCGGGGGCGCCACCGGCGGCAGTGGCGCGCAGGGACCCCGAGCGCGCGCGGCAGAGGCACGAAGGATCACGCTGGGCGGCCACAACCAGCCACAACAGCCAAAGTCGCGCCCCTATACACGAGCACACTTCATTGGGAGCACATACCTGCTGCCGACAGCAGAGGCTGCAGGGGCTGGGGCGGCGGCGGCGGCGGCGGCGCGCGGGGACCCCGAGCGCGCGCGGTGGGGTCGCGAGGAATCACGCTGGGCAGCCACAACCAGCCACAACTGCCAAAGTCACTCGCCTCTATACGCGCAGACTGCATAAGGGGCACATACCTGCTGCCGAGAGCGGAGGCTGCGGGGGCTGGGCCAGAACCGGTGGCGCCGGCGCGCGGACCTTCGAGCGCGCGGCGGCGTGGTGGCGTGGGATCACGCGGGGGTCGCGCGGCATGCCGGGCAGCCGGCCGCCCCCGACGCCTGTGCCTCCCGGCTTGATGAAGCCCTCTGTGTGGATGGGTGGCGGGAGTGGTGGTGGTGCGTGTGTGTGTGTGTTGTTAAGCTCTAGCCTGGTCACTCCGTATTCCCCAGCATGTGGGTGGGTGGGTGGGTGGGTGGGGGTAGGTGGGTGGGTGTCGGAGTGGCGTGGAAAACCGGGCAGCTGGCGCCCCCGACGCCTGTGCCTCCTGCCTTGATGAAGCCCTCTGCATGCTGCTGGGTGGGTGGGGGGCGGTGGTTGGTTGGTAAGGTGGGTGGGTGCATGCATGCATGTGTGCATGTTGTGTGCGTGTGTGCATACGCGCGTGTGTGCGAGTGTTTGTGTGACTGTCCACGGCTGCATTTGGCGTTTTGGGCAAGGCGACGGCAGATAGTTAAGCCGCCGCACATGCATATCTGTGCACAGCACTAGTGTTTCCGTTTGCCACCCGCCCCTCGTAAACGTGCCGTAAACGTGCATGTGTGAGGTGAGATTTGTCATTTAGGGATGGCAAAGCGGGGTGAGATTGGCCATTTCGGGCTGGAGAAGCAGGGTGATATTTGTCACTTAGGGCCGGCGAATCAGGGTGAGATTTGTCACTTGAGGTCGGCGAATCGGGGTGGGATTGGCCACTTCGGGCCGGCAAAGCGGGGTGAGATTGGCCACTTCGGGCCGGCGAATCGGGGTGAGATTGGCCACTTCGGGCCGGCAAAGCGGGGTGAGATTGGCCACTAAGGGCCGGCGAATCGGGGTGAGATTTGTCACTTAGGGCCGGCGAATCGGGGTGAGATTTGTCACTTAAGGTCGGCGAATCGGGGTGAGATTGGCCACTTCGGGCCGGCAAAGCGGGGTGAGATTGGCCACTAAGGGCCGGCGAATCGGGGTGAGATTTGTCACTTAGGGCCGGCGAATCGGGGTGAGATTTGTCACTTAAGGTCGGCGAATCGGGGTGAGATTGGCCACTTCGGGCCGGCAAAGCGGGGTGAGATTGGCCACTAAGGGCCGGCGAATCGTGGTGAGATTGGCCACTTGGGGCCGGCAAAGCGGGGTGAGATTGGCCACTTAGTGCCGGCGAAGCGGGGTGAGATTGGGCACTTCGGGCCGGCGAAGCGGCGTGATATTTGTCACTTCGGGCTGGCGAAGCGGGGTGAGATTGGCTACTTAGGGCCGGCGAAGCGGGGTGAGACTGGCCACTTTGGGCCGGCGAAGCGGGGTGAGATTGGCCCCTTGCGGGCCGGCAAATCGGGGGGAGGACGCGCGAAATTTCGATCCGAAAGTAGAAAAGACGAATTTCAAAATTTCCCTGCTTTTCCTCGCAAATCACACCATTGGGCTTGACTCACCCCTTGCTTCGGAGCATCGACGCCAGCAGGGAGCCAACACGCGTCAACGTCAAAAACCAATCGCAGGGGTTTGGGGGTTCTAGCCGACATCTAGACATGCTATAGACTGTGGGTTTACGCCACGTGCTTTACGCCCTGTTTATGTTTTGGGTAAAGCTCGCCCCTCCCTGGCACCTGCCGCCCCGGGGAGCATCGATGTTGGCAGAGAGCCGACGCGCATCCACGTCAGAAACCAATCCCTGGGTTTTGGGGGTATAGCAGCGACTTAAAACGGGCTATATGGCCGTGTGTGTACGCTGTATGTATTTGGATGCTTACGCTCACCCCTTGCACCCGCGCCCCCGGGGAGCATAGCTGTACGTAGCGAGCCGACGCGTGTGCGGTTGTGGTCCTTGCGGCCCACGCGGGCCCCCTGCGTGTGTGTGTGTGTGTGTGTGTGTGTGTGTGTGTATGCGAGTGCGTGTGTTGGTGTATGTGCGTGAATACTTCGAAACCGAAACCGAAACCGAACCGAAACCGAAACCGAAACAAAAACAAAAACCGAAACCGAAAGGTGCACAACAATGGCAGTCCAATGCAGCGTACTCGCCCGCATATAGCTAGCCCACAAGAACAGACACAGCATGCTCCCCTGAAAATAAAAACGACCTGGCAACTCACCGGAGCGCACCCGCCCGCCAAGCGGCCTACAAGAATAGAGACAGCAGGTCAACAAAACCAAAGCGCACCTTGCCGCCGGGCAGCCCCCTGTCGCGTCGACGCTGTCGTAGGTACCTGTGTGGGTGGGTGGGTGTTGTGAGGGCGGGGTGGGGTGGGGTGGGAGGTGTGTGTGTGTGTGTGCGTGTGCGTGTGCGTGTGCGTGCGTGTGCGTGCGTGTGCGTGTGCGTGTGCGTGTGCGTGTGCGTGTGCGTGTGCGTGTGCGTGTGCGTGTGCATAACTTACCTTGTGTAGAGGAGAACTGCCTCAACCGAGGCCAATTCCCATCTGCCAGATTGCTTGAACCTAATAACAACCCCACAAGCCAGACAACGAGTGGCAACACGAGCAACGAAGCAAGCGTTACACAAAGCATCCGACCTTGCGTAGAGCAGCACTGCCTCAAACGGTGCGCGGACGCTTGCTGAGACCCTTGAGCTGGACACGCAACCAATTGAAATTCGGTTGAACACACGTTTCTGTTCGCTCAACAAATAATCACCTTGCATAGAGGAGAACAGCCTCGAATGGGACGCCGATTTCTTCGGCCAGCTTGTGGCACAGCTCTGGGATCAGCTCCATCGACTGTGTGTACGTGGTGTGTGTATGTGTGTGCATGTGTTTGTGTGCATGTGTATGTCGACACCCGCTCTTCCCCTCCCGTCTCTGTCTTTGTGTGTATTTTGTCTCTCTTCCTCGCTCTCACCTCGCTCTCCACTGTCTTGCTCTCTCTATATTCCCATCCCTTTCTACCTCTCTCCTCCGAGCTCTCTTCCACTCTATCTTCTGCCTCCCCTCCCCTCCCCTCCCCTCCCCTCCCCTCCCTCCCCTCCCCTCCCCCCCCTCCCTCCCCTCCCTCCTCCCTCCCTCCCCTGCCCTCCCCTCCCTCCCTATCTATGTATGACCATGTTTCCTCACCGATTCCAGCCGGTCCGCCAGCAGCAGCCACTGGCGCGCGCCCATCTGGCGCGTTGACTGCCACGACGTGACAGATAGGACCTCGGGAGCGACTGCATTGGGAGAGGGGTGGGGGATATGTTGGTATATTTCGTATTTGTGTATTTGTGATTTTGTGTCAATTTTCTTGGCTCCATCAGGGAGCTTGTGGGTGGCCAGGTGGAGTGGGCGTGCGCCCATCTGGCGCGGGGGCTGCCAGGACGTGGCATGCAGGACCGGGTGCAGCTGCGGTAGGGGAGGGGTGAAATGGGCATTCGGGGAGGGGCATCCCGGTAGCTTGGGTGCATGTTCTTGGCTTTAGCTGGTTGCATGTGGGCGTCTCGCTAGGTGGAGTGTGGGTGTGTGCACACACGGCGCGGCGTCTGCCACGTTACAGACAGGATCTTGGGTGCGGCTGCACTCGGAGAAGGGCAGGGAGGCTGCTTTGTTATGTTTGTCGTGTTCGTCAGCTTGCAATGTATAAGGTCGCATAAACGTGGTCGGGTGGAGAGTGGGCATGCGCCCATCTGGCGTGTGGACTGCCAAGACGTAGGACCTTGGGTCGGGCTGCGTTGTAACAAGGATGGGGTTGTCATTTTGGGATGCGCGCTGGCACACAACAAACGATTTGCAGAACCACATCACTGCACCCCAACGCACCGTTGCCAGGGAAGCAGCGCTGCAGGCGCTCTGTTCGGTTCATGTGCCCAACAAGAGCTACATCCTGCCTTTACATACTCGAATATATCCTGCCCGTGCTACCTCCTAGCTACCTTTAACTACATCAGACCACCACAAGCTCACACAGGCAGATACTCGAAAGAACCTCGGGACACATGAACAAACCTCGGGGACATGAAGTAGTTCCCATAATCTGCCAATGAGACAGGCAGGCAGGCAGGCAGGCAGGCAGGCAGGCAGGCAGGCAGGCAGGCAGGCAGACAGGCAGGCAGGCAGGCAGGCAGGCAGAGACAAACAGGCAGTCAGCCAAGTCTCCTGGCAGAGAGAGACAGGAAACCAGGCAGCCAGAGATATACAGGCAGGCAAGCAGGTAGGCAGGCAGCCCAAACCAAACCCTAAATAGCGCACTGTTGCCGGGGAAGCAGTGCTTGAGGCGCTCCGGCCGGATCGTGTTCTTGGAGGTTGAGAGGTACTCGAGGCGCGCCCAGTACGCCTGCGTGTGGTTACGATGTGCGGTTGTGAAACCCTAGCAAAAATGGCGGCGGGGGGAAGAGGTGGTTCTCCTGATGCGGAGTGATGGCGGCTGCGGCATGGGCATTGATTTCCTGTTTGGCTATACACAGCCATTTGGCTGTGTTCTGGCTGTGCTATGACCTTGCGCACAACTCAACCCATGCAGTGGATTGTTCGTCTGACAAGCCCGCCAGACAGAGCACGTCAACAGCTTTCAAATGACCCATGTATGAGGACAAACGGTCAACGGGAGGTCCACAGTCAACGCGGTCAAAGCCAACTATGGCTGTGGAATAATAACAAAAAAAATATGAAATGGAAATCACTGGGCGTGGGTCAGGTGGCGTGAGTTGGGCATCCGCACCCTGCCTGCCCCCACCTGCGGCCCTCCCTGGCGCGCCATCGGGAAGAAGACGCGTGCGGTTGGTCCAGCTGCTTCTGCTGCGGCCGCGGCAGCTTCTGCTGCTGCCTCCGATGGGCCCTCCGCTGCTGCTCCTGCCGCTGTTCTTGCCCGTGCTGCTGCATCAGACAGGCCTGTGCCCTCTGCCGCTGTTGCCACCGGTGTGCCTGCTGCTACGCCTGCTGTTGCCCCCGACGGTCCCGCGCCGTCTCCCGCTGCCGCTGCTGCTGCACCTCGGCCTGCTGCTGCATTAGACGGGCCCGCACCCTCTCCTACTGCCGCTGCCACTGTGCCCGCTGCTGCGCCTGCCGCCTCAGCCGCGCCCGCGCCCTCTGCCGCTGCCGGTGCTCCTGCTGCTGCGCCTGCTGCTACGTCTGCTGCTGCGTCTGACGCCTCAGCCGCACCCGCGCCCGCAACTGGGAGAACGCGCGCCCGCTTCGCACGGGCGCCAGCACCACTGTCGCTGTCCCCGCTGCCGCTGACATCGCCGCGCACGCGTGCGGGGCGCGGAGAGGGCGCCGGGGGCGTGGGTGAGGCGTGGGCGGTTGTGTCTGTAGCGCGAGGGACCTCGGCCGCTGGGGCCGCAACAGCCGCGCCGCCGCTGTCGCAAACCGCTCCTCCGCTGGCACCACCGGCCGGCGTTTCGCCGTCCTCGGCAGCTGTTACGCCGCCAGCTCCAATAGTCGCCGTCAGCGCAGGGGCGGCGACGGCCGCATCACCACCGTCGCCAGCCGCCGGGTTGCCGGCCCCGACCGGCACGCCGCCGGCACCGGCCTCATTGGCCGCCGCCGCGCTGCCGCCGCCACCACCGGCGACATCAGCTGCAACGCCACCGTAGCCAGCCGCCGTGCCGTTGCCGCCGCCGCCGCCGATTGCCGCCGCCGCGCCGCCACCCTCCATGGCCGCCGCCGCGCCGCCGGCCGCGACCTGTACCCCACAGCCGCCCTCAATGGCAGCCGCCGCGCCGCCGTCCCCGACCGGCGCGCCGCCACCGCCGCCTTCAATCGCCGCCGCCGCTGCACCGTCCCCGAGCCTGGCCTTCTTCTTCGCCGTCTTCGCAGCTTTCTGCGCGCTGTCCCTCCGGCCGCCAAGCGACCCGTCGCCCTCAGCTCCGTCGATGCCCTCCGGCTGCGTGCGAGGGTGCGTAGGTTGCACTGCTTACAGATGGGTGCATGTGTGCACTGCAAACAGGGTGTCAGCGGGACAGGGTGCCCTCCGCTCCGTAGATACCTTCCGGCTGTGTGCGTGGATGAGTGCATGGGTGCGTAATTTGCAGTGCTAACAGAGGGGTGGATGGGTGCACTGCTAATAGATAGGTGCATGGGGGCGCTGCAAACAGGGTGTCAGTGGGACAGGGTGCCCTCCGCTCCGTTGATACCTTCCAGCTGCGTGAGTGCATGGGTGCATTGCTGCCGTGGAGCACTGCTAACACCAGCACACGCATTGGGTGTCAGCAGTACAGGCGACGCCTGATGCAGTAGGCGGGCTTACCTCTTCGAGAACCGCCATCTCGGCTGCTGAGAAGCGCGCCTCCCCAAGGTCGTGCGGCCCCCCGCTGCCTGCGGCCCCGCTCAGCTTGCCCTGAGCGAGGTATGAGACGAGGCCGAGCGCGTCGAGCGTGTTGAGCTGGCGCGACGTGCGCTCGATGAACTGCTTGTCGAAGAAACGTGCCACCTACGTTGTGTGCAGTGTGCATGTGGGATGGTGCAGACTTCAGACGACGACAAGAGGCGTGGCAACTGTCGGCGTTTCAGTGGTCGTTTTGAATTTTGAAACAGGGTGTCGAGCGTGCTGAGCTGGCGCGAGGTTCCCTTTATGCAATGCGTGTCAAAGAAGCATGCCACGTGTGTTGTGTGCAGAGTGAATGGGAATAGACGTGTCGTTCAAGCCACAAAAGGGGGCGCCAAGTAGAGCTAAGAGTTCCTATGATTTTCGAAACAGGGCGTCGAGCGTGTTGACCTGGCGGGGCGTGCGCTCGATGAACTGCTTGTCGAATAAGCGCGCCACCTGTTGTGTGTTCAGTGTGAATGGACATGGTGAGGGTGCCGCACAGGCCCAACAGGCACACAAACTGTAGAGGGCCGTTTTCAGGTAAATATCATAGATTGCCATATGTGTTGAGCTGGCGCAAGGGTGTTGAGCTTGTCCTGGGCTAGGTGGGAGACGAGGCCGAGCGCGTCGAGCGTGTTGAGCTGGCGGGAGCTTTCAGGAAGTGTGCTTGATGAAGTGCTTGTCGAAGAAGCGCGCCACCTGTGTTGCGGGGTGTCAAGGGGTCAAAGCGCCGTGGCTTGGGGGAATACTGTGACGATTCTGTGTGATGGGCCGAGCGCGTCGAGCGTGTTGAGCTGGCGCGACGTGCGCTCGGTGAACTGCTTGTCGAAGAAGCGCGTCACCTGTTGTACGGCATGGTGTGGGGTCAAACGACGACTGGGGCGTGCCAACTGTCAAGTTTAGTTTCGAAACAGGGCGTCGAGCGTGTTGAGCTGGCGGGATGAGCGCTCAGTGAACTGCGTGTCGATGAAGCGCGCCACCTGTAGTGTGGGGTGTCAAGGGGTCAAAGGGCAGCCCTGGTTTGGGGGGCTACAGTAACAGTAACAGTAACACGGGGTTTCCAGCTAAGCAGGCTACTCTTCTACTAGAGACACCCGCCGATACTCCAGCACACTTAAGTACTAGAGTACCGCCGGCTCCTGGCCGATAGACTACCGCTCCCGCCGGCTAGACTACCCCAAACAGCGGTCTCTGAGAGACATGTCTGGCAAGGAGCATATAGGAGAGGGCCTTCCTCAGGGTCACAGGGGTCAAACGACGACTGGGGCGTGCCAACTGTCAAGTTTAGTTTTGAAACAGGGCGTCGAGCGTGTTGAGCTGGCGGGATGAGCGCTCGATGAACTGCGTGTCGAAGAAGCGCGTCACCTGTAGTGTGGGGTGTCAAGGGGTCAAAGGGCAGCTCTGGCTTGGGGGGATACTAGGACGATTCAGTGTGGTGGGCTGAGCGCGTCGAGCGCGTTGAGCTGGCGCGACGTGCGCTCGGTGAACTGCTTGTCGAAGAAGCGTACCACCTCTTATTCGTGCGTCAGTGTCAAGGGGCATGGTGTGAGTTTCAGGCCATGAAACAAGCGCTCCACCAGGGTTGCAAGGACATTTTCGAGTTTCGAAACAGTGCGTCGCGCGTGCTGAGCTGGCGCAAAGTTCCATGTTTCAAATGCGTGTCAAAGAAGCATGCCACCTGTGTTGCGGGCAGTGTAAATGTGGGAAGGTGTGGGGTTCAAACGACGACAGGCGTGCCAACTGCCGGGGGTTCAGTGGTCGTTTTGAGTTTCGAAATAGTGCGTCGAGCGTGCTGAGCTGGCGTGAGGTTCCCTTTATGCAATGCGTGTCAAAGAAGCATGCCACCTTTTTTGTGTGCAGAGTGAATGGGAATAGACGTGTCATTAAAGCCACAAAAGGGGGCGCAAAGTAGAGCTAGGAATTCCTATGAGTTTCGAAACAGGGCGTCAAGCGTGTGTTGGGCTGGCGTGATGTGCACTTGATGAACTGCTTGTCAGAAGAAGCGCGCCACATGTCGTTTTGTGCAGTGTGGGGCATGGTGTGGGGTTCAGTCCATCACGCCAACTGTCGGAGATCCGTCTAGTGCCCCACATCAACCGACAAACACGCGTGCAACATGTCAAAATTTCCGAGGGCGTTGGCGTTTTAAAACAAGGGCCCACAAGGGCCCACGTATAGGGCCCACAAATGTGAGCCTACAAGGGCCGACATCAAAAGACAAACACGCGTGCATCATGTCGGGGCATCGTGTCGAGTGCGTCGGATTTTTGAAAAAAAGGCGTTTGGCGATGGAGGCCTCAGGAGTTGAGAAGAGGTCAAATGCGTCACATATACCATCAACATATGCATCACACACGCAAACACGCCCCCCCCCACACACACAAACACACACCCCACCCACCCACACACACGCGCACACACCTCTGCCTGCCCCAGCTCCCCCAGTGTGCGGTCGCGCTCCGTCAGAAGTTTGAGGAGCTCCGTTGGGTTGGCAGAGGAAGTGCCGATGACCTGGGTGTGGGTGATGGTGTGAGTGATGGTGTGGGTGTGGGCGTGGGTGTGGGTGTGGGCGTGGGCGTGGGCGTGGGCGTGGGCGTGGGTGTGGGTGTGGGTGTGGGTGTGGGTGTGGGTGTGGGTGTGGGCGTGGGCGTGGGTGTGGGCGTGGGCGTGGGCGTGGGCGTGGGCGTGGGCGTGGGCGTGGGCGTGGGCGTGGGTGTGGGTGTGGGTGTGGGTGTGGGTGTTGAATGCAACACACACGTTCTAGGAGGGGGAGCACATGTTGGAATTGAGGGTGTATGTGGATCTCACACCTGGATGGTCATCGACAGCTTCATCAACATGAGCAGCAGACTGGTGCTTCATATTAAGGGGATTCGGGGGAGCTGTTCCGCTGACATAGGGGAGCCTGGCAAGGTTGCATGCTTACAAACATACCAAGAGGCGTTGCATGTGACCATAGCACGAAAAGGCAATGCAAATCATAGCAGAATTGTATCGCACCTGGATGGCCGTCGACAGCTTCATGGACATGAGCAGCTCAGTGATGCTGAACGTGCGCGAAGGCAGCTGGTGCACCTGCTCCTGCTGCTCCTGCTCCTGCTGCTGCTGCCCAAGCTGCGCTTGCGTCTGCCCCTCCTGCTCCGCCCCCTGCCCCTGCCCCTGTTGCGCCGGGCCTGCCTCCGCCCCCTGCTGCTGCTGGGATGGCCCCGGGCCCCACACCGCCCCCTGCCCTGGCGGCTGCGGCCCTTGCTTCACCGGCACCGGGCAGCCGCCCAGGCCCACGAGCTGGCACACGGCCCAGTGCAGCTTCTGCGCGCGCCACATGCGCGCCG
Organism: Chlamydomonas sp. UWO 241; assembly: GCA_016618255.1. Taxonomy (NCBI): domain Eukaryota; kingdom Viridiplantae; phylum Chlorophyta; class Chlorophyceae; order Chlamydomonadales; family Chlamydomonadaceae; genus Chlamydomonas; species Chlamydomonas priscui. The sequence continues at coordinate 228,078 of VFSX01000178.1, forward strand.
CGATGAACCCTGAGAGAGGGAGTATACGTGGGCATGCGAGTGGGGGTGTGGACGTGTGAGTGAATTAGTGTGAGAGCGGCCACACTGCCCCGTGCAGCTTTTGCGCCCGCCACATGCGAGCCGCGATTAAGCCTGTCAAGGGTGTAATTGTGGGTGAGCATGAGGGTTTTGGTATCAGAGGGTGGGAGTGTCGACGTGGGGGTGTAACAATGTGAGAGCGTGGGCTGGCACACGGCCCAGTGCAGCTTCTGCGCGCCGCATGCGGGCCGCGATGAAACCTGGGACAGTGGGAGTGGGAGCAAAAGGGTTGTGAGTGGGGATGTGAGTCTGGGAGTGTGGGAGTTTGGACGTGGGCGTGTAACAATGTGAGAGCGTGAGCTGGCCCACAGCCCAGTGCAGCTTCTGCGCGCGCCACATACGGCCGCGATGAACCCTGCGATGAAGTGTGAGTGTGACAGTGTGAGTGTGAGAGTGTGGGAGTGTAACCATGTGGTATACATTGAGCTGGCACTTGGCCCAGTGCAGCTTCTGCGAGCGCCACATGCAAGCCGCGATGAACCCCGTGACTGGGATTGGCAGTGAAAGAGAAATTGTGAGTGGGAGAGTGAGTCTGTGAGCGTGGGAGTGTGGACGTGGGAGTGTGACGTCGTGCGAGGGAGTGTGTGAGAGGCCGCGTGGGTGAGCCAGTACAAGTGTCAGCATCAGAGGGGGCAGTCGAGCAACCGAGGGGGATACAGATAGGAAGAGGGAGAGCGAGAGAGGGAGAGAAAACTAGATAGGGCCATTTCCACATGTTCGACGATGCAATCTCAGCATGACGAAACAAAACGTTGCGGAACATGTGACGTTGCGAAACAATGACAGTGCAAGCGATATCTCAGGGTGTGAAAAAAATAAAGAGAGCACGACTCACCGTTGCGGAAAATAATCAGGGAACAAAAATGAGAGAAGTACTCACCGCCATGCAACAGTGCAGTGTGCGGAGCACACAGTGGTGTGCGGTGATTGACGGTGCGAGCGATCTCAGAGTGACAGAAAAAATGACCGTTGCGAACCAACCAGTGATGTCCTTAGCGCCCCCACAGCCCCTGCAGCCCCTGCTGCGGGGGCATACCGGGAAAATTAGGGGGAAACTGCGGGGGCGGATCGCTCCAAAAAAGGGTGAATTGTTTCGATGCTCACACTTTTCCGCGAAAAAAATGCATCTTGCGGGGGCGTTCGGTATGCTCCCTCCTGTGTTTCGGGGGCAAACAGGACATTCCCAGTTTCCTTAAGGACACCACTGGAACCAACACACAGTGATATGTGAAACAGCACAGTAATGTGCGGTGTTTCACAGTGCGAGCACTGTGAAACATCTCACAGTGAGAAACAAAATATATAAAGAGAGCCAGTCTCACCGTTGCGGAACCGTGCAGTGCCGTGCGATGTTTGCGAGTGAGCTTTCTCAGAGCGGGAGACAAACCACTGCGGACATAAAAATCATCGTTACGGAAGAGCGCCGTGTCGTGCGATGCGGTCCCGTGGTATGCGGTGTTTGACAGTGGAAGTGACATCAGAGTGATAGACGAACCATCGAAAAACAAATCACGAAAAAAAGGAGAAAGGATCACCGTTTCGGAACAGCGCCGTGCCGTGCGACGCCGCCCCGTGCTGGTCGCCACCCCCCGTCGGGTACAGCCCCGTGTGGTCCACACACACGTCCACACCGCCGTTCACACCCATGGTGGCGGGCGCGCCGTTGTTGCCGCGGCGGAGCTTGGTGCCTCCGGGGAGCAGGCGAGCGATGCTCTCGATAGTGGGGATGGCGGAGGGGCCGGCTGCCTGTGTGGATGCGCGTGTGCGTGTGTGAGCGGTTGGGGTGTGAGAAAGTTGCCGTCGCTTCATGCAGAAATGACACAAGGGTGCAACGCAAGCTCCAGGGGCATGGTTGGGACAGAGCTTGATCCTGCCAGGGAGCAGGTGCGGGGATGTCTCAAGGGTGGGGCCGGGGGAGGGGCCGGCAGCCTGTGTGTGTGCCTGTGGGAGGTGTTGGTGTAGGAGGGCTGATGTCATTTCATGCAGAAAAAAAACACGAGGGTTAGGGGTAGGGTAGGGATGGAGCTTGGTCGCGCCAGGCGTGCGATGCTCTCGAGGGTGGGGATGGCTGAGGGGCCGGCAGCCTGTGTGGGTGTGCATGTGTGTGTGTGTTTGTGTGGGGGGGGGGATAGAGAGTTCGACTGTCGTGTACGAAAATATAAATGAATTGAGGGGTAGGGTTTGGATGGAGCTGTCCCGCCGAGGAGCAGGCGTGCAATGCTCTCCAGGGTGGGGATAGCAGAGGGGCCGGCAGCCTGCGCGTGCATGCGTGTGGGGGATGTTGATGTGAGAGAGCTGCTGTTGTTTCATGAAGGAAATAAACAAAACTCGAATGTACGCAAGCCATCAATAATGCGTGCACCTAGACACAACGAACACACATGCATGTGTACCAGGGGCACACAAGACTGTTTTTTGTTAAATAGACAGATAATCAGAAGTACACTCACCGCCTCAGCGCGCGCCACGACGCTCTTGACGCCGCTGCGCCCCGCCTTCTCGAACGTACGCACGTCGTCGATGATGCGTGCGAGCGTAGGAGGGTCGAGCTCGACGTCTGGTCGGAGCAGGATCTCAGCCTATGAGGCGAGGTAGCCGGAGGTGGAGGGCGTGCGGGGAGGGGGTTGCGCATTTTGTTTGGTTGGCGTAGGGTGTTGATTTGTGTTGTGTGTGCGGAATGTGCGCGTGCTAGCATGGAGCTTGCATGATGCGCGACAGAGTGGGCGGGCCGAGCTCGACATCCGGTCGGAGCAGGATTTCGGCCTGCGTTTGAGGGGGGCAATTGGAATATTTGTGTTGTGTCAGTCACGTTGTGTGTGTCACGTTTTTTTGTGCCAGGTTGTGTGTGTAAACTTGATAACAACGTGCAGATAACCGCACACGTCCTCAATTGTGCGCGACAGGGTGGCAGGGTCGTGCTCGAATTTTGGAGCGAAATGTCGATATGTGCGCGGAGCAGTGCTTCTTTGATTGGGCGGTTAACCGCCTATGGCGGTTTCTGGACGGTTACAGTTACAGTTACAGTTACATGGCATTCCAGCTAAGACAACACTAGTCCTAGTGCCACCGCCCTGTGAAGGACGATAGCCACCAGCCGGTTACCTGCCGTCTAGACTACCGCTCCCGCCGGCTAGTTTAGACCCAAACAAGTCCCTGGGGGACATGTCTGGCAAGGAGCGTATAGGAAAGGACCGTCCGCCTCCTGGCCTTTGAGGCCAACCACGCCGGCTGTGCCGACTGACGGCGCTGAAGCAGAAAAGTCCCCGCTCGGCATGGTGCATGGTTGTCCAACTCCATGCATGGGGCTCTGCCTGCGCCCCATGCTTCATGCATGGCCAGGTCCCACCCTCCAGGGGGGCCTGGGCAAACAGAGTCGTCATGGCAGGCTGCCTGAAGACCAATGCCGACGCCAGTCACCGGCAGACGAGTGCCCCCGAGGGTGAGCGCGGTGACAAACGCTGCGATGGTGAAGCGGATAAACTCTGTTGTTGCCTCGGCGGTCACCACCGCTGAAGCCCTGATGGTAGCTCGCCCCCACGAGCAGCCATCTTGACCGATGTCCAGCATGCATTGACGGGCGCCAGCTCCTCCGCTCGTCGATCAGCTCGTCGAGATCGGTGCCGCATGGCGTCCTGCATGGGAGGAGGATAAGGGCCGTCTCCCAGCACGGGTCGCGGCAGCGCCGCGGCTACTCGCCAAGCCATGACAGCGCCGGGCAAGCCGCTCCTGTAGTTTCCACCGAGGGACAGTCTAGCAGGACGGAAATTCTGGACGGAAATAATTTAAAAATAATACGGTTCACCTGCGGTTCACCGCCAGTTTTTCCTCCTTTTCGCCCCTTTTCTTTGTCGATTTGGGCCGATTCGGGCATATTTTCATTCCGGCCGCCATCGCCCGGTTCGGCCGCCAGCGGCCGGGCTGTAAAAATTATGAAATCTATTGAAGACGCACAGGCGCGGAGTCGGGACCTGGAGCGCAGGCTGGGGGTGCTGATAACTTATCAGCACTTCTGGGTGTGGATGCTTTTTTCACGCACGCGCGCCCACGCCCCCGTGCCCGCCAATTCCACGCCCACGCCCACACTCAACACGCATGCATACACCCATACTCGTACACACACGCACACACCTGCCGCAGTCGCCCCAGGCGTCCCCGCATGAGCGACAACACTCCCCCAACCACCTCGCTCACCATCACCCCTGCCTTAATCCCCACCAACACACCCACACCGTACAAACACACACACACACACACACACACACCTGCCGCAGCCGCCCCAGGCGTCCCCGCATGAGCGGCAGCGTCACAATCGCACGCTTGATGCGGCCTGTGGGCGGGAACGGATGGCGTTCAGGGTTTCATGTTTAGAGGTTTTGGGTTCAGAGTTGAGAGGTTATGGGTTAGGGATTTAGAGGTTCTGGGTTATGGGTTTCGAGGTTCTGGGTTCGGGGTTTCGAGGTTCTGGGTTCTTGGTTTCGAGGATCTGGGTTCTGGGTTTAGAGGTTTTGGGTTCTGGGTTTAGAGGTTCTGGGTTCGGGGTTTAGAGGTTATGGGTTATGGGTTATGGGTTTCGAGGTTCGGGGTTTGGGTTTTAGAGGTTCTGGGCTCAGAGTTTAGAGGTTCTGGGCTAGGGGTTTAGAGGTTCTGGGTTCTGGGTTAAGGGTTTAGGGTTTAGGGTTTAGGGTCGAGGGTCGAGGGTTGAGGGCCGAGGGCCGAGGGCCGAGGGCCGAGGACCGAGGGAATTGCGAAAAGGGTGTTAACATGTCGAATTCACAACTGTTTGGGTCGGACTTCGCGGAATATCAACCCGACACGCCAGCCCAGATCGGCCAGCCTCAACCTGAAAGTGCATTTTTTCGGGTTGCGGGCTCGTCAACGGGAACACTGACGTGCCCATCAGACGGTTGGGATCCTTGGGTCGCAGCGCTTGTGTCATCATATGTTTTTTGTCTTGTCTTGCGAATTCATGTTCTCTTGTGTTTTCCACACTCGCCCACAAACACACATTGAGCATCTGTGACCGTGATGTGGTCGGGACCTTGTGGGAAAACCGCTTGCGACAGCGTGTTGTTTAAATGTATTTTCGAGTTTGTGTGAATGTTTTGATCGTGTGTTTTGTTTCAATCTTGTGTTTTTTACACTAGTCCACAAAAACCCACCTGCAGCCTCGAGCACGTTGAGCATGCGCGTGACGGTCTTGCGGTCCGGCCCCTTCGGGCGAACCAGCCCCAGCGGCACCGCGGCAGCTGCAGCAGCCACAACGGCGTCAGCAGCGGCGGCGGCGGCGGCAGCGGGGCCAGCAGCGGTAGCCTCAGCGACCATAACGAGTGCGCGGATCTGTGTGGCGCAGTGGGGGGGGGGTTATTTTATCAGCAAAGGAACGATTGCGGGATACCAGTGCATCGTGGTTTTGGCGTTCAGCAGCCAAAGCAGACACGGCGAACAAATAAAGATAAAACAAAGCGGGGGCCGCAGAGGCAGCCTCCGCAGCCATGACGAGTGCGCATAACTGCGATGCAATCGCACAAGCATTTTTTTGTTACAAAAGGGAGGTTGCAAGGATAGGAGGTCTCCTACAACACAGCGGCGCAGTGGCGGCAGGTTGTCATCTTAGCACAGGGACGATTGAGGGTAGGCAGATGATGTGTTTTTGGCAATGAGCAGCCGTATGTATCAGCCACAGCGGCGTCAGCAGCAGCCCAAGCCCGCAGCCTCGTCGGCCATGACGAGTGTGCAGATCTGCAGCGCTATCGCACACGCATGTTTTTTTTTACCAGAAAGGGAGGTAGCAGGGATGCAACGCAGATGATTTGGTGGTCGGCAGCTGCAGCAACCGACCACCACGTGGCACACGTTATAGTGTAAGTTGTGCGATGGATATGAATGCAGTCACGCACCTGCTCGCGATGCACGAAGCCACGCAGGTTGACGACGTTGGCCAGCATGCGCATGTGCGCCTGAGCCTGAACCGGCAGCACACGCGCCAGCACGCGCATGCTACTAGTACGCCATGTTTACAACCACATATCACATGTTTTAATATGTTTGCGCAAAACATGTATGAATGCAGGCACGCACCTGCTCGCGAGGCACGAAGCCGCGCAGGTTGACGGCGTCGACGAGCGTGCGCATGTGCGCCTCAGTCTGCTCCGGGAGCGCGCGCTGCATCGTGGTCACGACGGGGGGTGGCCGCGGCGGCAGCGCCAGCTGTGCCTGGGCAGGCGCCGCCACAGCAGCAGCAGCAGCGCCGGCGGCGCCGGCGGGATTAGCAGTGGCAGCAGGGGCAGCAGCGATGGCAGCAGGTGCAGGCAACGCATCCGCAGGGGAAGCGGCAGCTACGGCAGCGACAACGGCGACGCCGACGCGGCCCCGGCCCCCGCGGCCGCCGCGGCTGCCGCGCCCGCCGCGGCCACCAGCAGCGGGCGACGCGGCGGACGGGGACGCAGAAAATAGCGTGAGCCTGCCCACGGCGACGCCTTCATCGGCCTCCACCATGTCGCCTGCGTGTGCGCGTGCGTTCGTGCGTTTACGACTGGTTTATTGTGCTGTGTGCAGACGAACAGCCAAGTGATGTAGCCAGGGGGCGCAGCAGACGGGGATTCAGCAGGGAGCGTGAGCCTTCCCACGGCAACGCCCTCCGCGGCCTTCATCATGTCGCCTGCAAAATGGATGTTACGGCCCGTGTGAATGCGAGCGGCCGACAATATGTTGATGCAAATGGATGCATCTACGCGCTATACGCCACAGCAACAGCAACAAAAAAACATGTACCTCCATCGCTCTCGCCGTCGCTGTTGTCAATAACCTACAACCTGAAACCCAATCCCTAATAGAATATAAACCCTTAACGCTACAACCTGAACCCAAACCCCTAATCCATAAACCCCGACACATTTACTTATATTGCTGCTACTGTTGGGGCTCGATTAACGGAGGCGCGTTCTTGTCGCCGAGCCCTGGACCCAGCAATGCGGCGCTGCTGGTGACGAGGATCTCCGTGCCGCTGACGAGCGGGGTGAAATACGACTGGCCCGGCTCCTGCTAGGCTGCCCCTCGGTGGAACACTTCAGGAGCGGCTTGCCCGGCGCTGCCATGGCTTGGCGAGTAGCCGCGGCGCTGCCGCGGCCCGTGCTGGGAGACGGCCCTTATCCTCCCCCCATGCAGGACGCCATGCGGCACCGATCTCGACGAGTTGATCGACGAGCGGAGGAGCTGGCGCCCGTCAATGCATGCTGGACATTGGTCAAGATGGCTGCCCGTGGAGGCGGGCTACCATCACGGCTTCAGCGGTGGCGACCGCCGAGGCAACACAGAGTAAATCCGCTTCACCAATCGCAGCGTCCGTCACCGCGCTCATCCTCGGGGTCGCTCGTCTGCCGGTGACTGGCGTTGGAAGGTCTTCAGGCAGCCTCCATGACAACTCTGTCGTCCATGCACCCCTGGAGGGTGGGACCTGGCCATGCATGAGGCATGGGGCGCCGGCTGAGCCCCATGCAGACGAGAGCTGGACAGCCATGCACTGCCAGGCGGGGACCGTTCCAGTCAGCGCCAGTCGGCTCTGCCGGCTTGACTGGCCACAAGGCCACTACTGTGACCCTGAGGAAGGTCCTCTCCTATATGCTCCTTGCCAGACATGTCTCTCAGAGACCGCTGTTTGGGGTAGTCTAGCCGGCGGGAGCGGTAGCCTATCGGCCGGGAGCCGGCGGTACTCTAGTACTTAAGTGTGCTGGAGTCTCGGCGGGTGTCTCTAGTAGAAGAGTAGCCTGCTTAGCTGGAAACCCCGTGTGACTGTTACTGCTGCCACTGTAACTATTGTCAATAACTTACAACCTGAACCCTATAGAAACCCTTGAACTCACAACCTGAATCGCAAACCCAAAACCATAAACCCTGAAATAAACTTACCTCCATCGCTGCCGCCGTCGCTGTTGTATCCGCCGGGGGGGGGGGCAGGAAGCGCGAGGGGCGCCATAGCGCGGAGCACCTACAGATGAGAGGGAGAGTTTAAAAAATGGGCGTTACGGCGCAGTTAACATTCCAGGGGGGCCAGGCCGATGAGGTGCCGACCTGTACAAACTCAGCAGCTCAATTTGTGGCCAGAACGGGGGCACCGCATGGCCGCGCCCACGCCCTGCGCCCTGCGCCCAACGCCCCACCACCACGCCCACGCAAACAAACCTGCGCCTGAACGTCCGGGGGTGCCGTCAGCCGGTTGCACATCATCTTGCCAAAGTTTACCACCTATATTGGTGTTTGGTTGTTGGTTGATGGTTTTGGCTGTTGGTGATTGGGTGATGATTGTTGGTTGTTGGTGTTTGGTTGTTGGATGTCGGTGTTTAGGTGTTGGTTGTTGGTGGGTTGTTGTTGGTGTTTGGTTAATGGGCGTTGGGCGTTGGGCGTTGGGCGTTAGGCGTGTTAATTGTTGGTTGTTGAACGCTGGACGTGGGGCGTTGGGCGCTGGGCGTTGCCAGCCTGCCAGTTGCGCATCGTCTCGCCAAAGCTTTGGTACGCCCTGCTTTGGTTGATTGTTTCTTGATGGTGTTGGTTGATGCCGTCATTTGTGCTCAGATTCTGTTGGAATGCGACGCGGCTGCAAGGGGCTGCAAAACAGCAGCTGACGGGCTCGAGGGGGGACTATTTCCTCCAACACGAGAATAAAAAATCGACCTGCACGTCGGTGTTGTGCTTCCAAATGACCTCAACACGGATCATCGAGTTCTACAACTCAATCAAATGCATAAAACTCGAATTCGAATAGCTGTATCATGTGTCCGCACCTGCACGTCGATGTTGTACTTGCGGATGACCTCCGCAAGGATCATCGCGTTCTTCTTGGAGCTCACGCGCAGCTGCTCAAACACCTGTGTGTGTGCGGAAGTGTGGGGAAGTGTTACAAAATGTGTGGATGCATTCTGCTTCGAGAGTGTGGGGGCGCAGGTCTGGGATAATATAATGTTTCTTAGAGCTCACACGCAACTGCTCAAACACCTGTGTGTGGCAAAGTGTGGGGATGTGTGTCAACGTGTGTGGATGATTTTGTGTTCGAGAGTGCGCAGGCGGGGGATGACATCAGTAATGATCATTTCATTATGTGTCAAGCTTTCACGCAGCGCCTCAAACACATGTGTGTGAGAAAGTGTGGGGATGTGTGTCAACATGTGCGGATGCGTTCTGCTTCGAGAGTTTGGGTGTGCAGGTCTGGGATGACATGAGCAAGGACCATCGCGTGGTTCTTGGAGCTCATGCGCAGCTGCTGAAACACCTGTGTGTGGGAAAGTGTGGGGAAGTGTTCCAAAATGTGTGGATGAATTCCGCTTTGAGAGTGGGTGCGCAGGTGGGGGATGGCGTACGCAAGGGTCATCGCGTTCTTCTTGGAGCTCACGCGCAGCTGCTCAAACTCCTGTGTGCGAAATAGTGTGGGGCAGTGTGTCAAAATGTGCAGATGCGTTCCGCTCTGAGAGTCTGGATTGGCAGGTGTTTGATGGCCTCAGCAAGGATCAGTGCATTGTGTGTCGCGCTTACAGCGTACAGCTGCGTGTGGGAAGTGAAGGTGTGTGGAGTCAGGGCTCTGGTAAGATGTGTGTGAATGTTTGTGTAGTCTAGGCCCCTCACGCCCCGGGGTTCTCCGAGCGCGCAGTAACAGTAACACGGGGTTTCCAGCTAAGCAGGCTACTCTTCTACTAGAGACACCCGCCGATACTCCAGCACACTTAAGTACTAGAGTACCGCCGGCTCCCGGCCGATAGACTACCGCTCCCGCCGGCTAGACTACCCCAAACAGCGGTCTCTGAGAGACATGTCTGGCAAGGAGCATATAGGAGAGGATTTTCCTCAGGGTCACAGTAGTGGCCTTGTGGCCAGTCAAGCCGGCACAGCCGACTGGCGCTGACTGGAACGGTCCCCGCCTGGCAGTGCATGGCTGTCCAGCTCTCGTTTGCATGGGGCTCAGCCGGCGCCCCATGCCTCATGCATGGCCAGGTCCCACCCTCCAGGGGTGCATGGACGACAGAGTTGTCATGGAGGCTGCCTGAAGACCTTCCAACGCCAGTCACCGGCAGACGAGCGACCCCGAGGATGAGCGCGGTCACGAACGTTGCGATTGGTTAAGCGGATTTACTCCGGGCGCGTACATTTAAAAAATAAAAGTAAAACCACCACACGCACACACACACACACACACACACACACACAAACACGCACACACGTTCGCCCACACAAGCACCCACTTGGTTGTTGATGACACCAGCCGGCCCGCCGCGCGCAATCACCTCCACCATCTGACGCTCAAGCGGCACCTGCGGTGTGGATGTCGCACAAGTGTGGGGCCAGTTAGACAGATGCGCCAACTGTGGAGATTTGTCAAGAAGTGTGGCCTGCCGCGCGCAATCACCTCCACCATCTGGCGCTCCAGCGGCACCTGCGGTGTGGAGGTCACACAAGTGTGGATTCAGTTAGACTGATGCGTGATCAGTCGCATGTGCCAAGTGAAGAGTTGTGTGGCCCACAGCGCGCAATCACCACCACCATCTTGCGCTCCAGCGGCACCTGCGGTGTGAAGGTCACACAAGTGTGGATTCATTTAGACTGGTGCATGATCAGTCGCATGTGCCAGGTGAACAGGTGTGTGGCCCACAGCGCGCAATCACCTCCACCATCTGGCGCTCCAGCGGCACCTGCGGTGTCGAGGTCCTACAAGTGTGGATTCAGTTACACGGATGCGGCAAGTGTGGAAGTGTACCAAGAAGTGTGGCCCACAGCGCGCAATCACCTCCACCATCTGTCGCTCAAGCGGCACCTGCGGTGTGAAGTTCATTCAAGTGTGGGTGCAGTTGAGACAGGTGCATGTGCCAAGTTTGGCCCAGAAGAAGCAGAAAAGTGTGGCCCTCCGCGCGCAATCACCTCCACCATCTGGCGCTCCAGCGGCACCTGCGGTGTTGGGCCACACAAGTTTGGATTCAGCTAAACGGATGCGCCAAGTGTGGAAGTGTACCAAGAAGTGTGGCCCACAGCGCGCAATCACCTCCACCATCTGTTGCTCAAGCGGCACCTGCGGTGTGAAGTTCATTCAAGTGTGGGTGCAGTTGAGACGGGTGCATTTGCCAAGTGTGGCCCAGAAGAAGAAGAAAAAGTGTGGCCCTCCGCGCGCAATCACCTCCACCATCTGGCGCTCCAGCGGCACCTGCGGTGTGAGGCCACACAAGTGTGGATTCAGTTACACGGATGCGCCAAGTGTGGAAGTGTACCAAGAAGTGTAGCCCACAGCGCGCAATCACCTCCACCATCTGTCGCTCAAGCGGCACCTGCAGTGTGGAGGTCACACAATTGTGGATTCAGTTAGACTGATGCGTGATCAGTCGCATGTGCCAAGTGAAGAGTTGTGTGGCCCACAGCGCGCAATCACCACCACCATCTTGCGCTCCAGCGGCACCTGCGGTGTGAAGGTCACACAAGTGTGGATTCATTTAGACTGGTGCATGATCAGTCGCATGTGCCAGGTGAACAGGTGTGTGGCCCACAGCGCGCAATCACCTCCACCATCTGGCGCTCCAGCGGCACCTGCGGTGTGAAGTTCATTCAAGTGTGGGTGCAGTTGAGACAGGTGCATGTGCCAAGTTTGGCCCAGAAGAAGCAGAAAAAGTGTGGCCCTCCGCGCGCAATCACCTCCACCATCTGGCGCTCCAGCGGCACCTGCGGTGTGAAGTTCATTCAAGTGTGGGTGCAGTTGAGACAGGTGCATGTGCCAAGTTTGGCCCAGAAGAAGCAGAAAAAGTGTGGCCCTCCGCGCGCAATCACCTCCACCATCTGGCGCTCCAGCGGCACCTGCGGTGTTGGGCCACACAAGTTTGGATTCAGCTAAACGGATGCGCCAAGTGTGGAAGTGTACCAAGAAGTGTGGCCCACAGCGCGCAATCACCTCCACCATCTGTTGCTCAAGCGGCACCTGCGGTGTGAAGTTCATTCAAGTGTGGGTGCAGTTGAGACGGGTGCATTTGCCAAGTGTGGCCCAGAAGAAGAAGAAAAAGTGTGGCCCTCCGCGCGCAATCACCTCCACCATCTGGCGCTCCAGCGGCACCTGCGGTGTGAGGCCACACAAGTGTGGATTCAGTTACACGGATGCGCCAAGTGTGGAAGTGTACCAAGAAGTGTAGCCCACAGCGCGCAATCACCTCCACCATCTGTCGCTCAAGCGGCACCTGCAGTGTGGAGGTCACACAATTGTGGATTCAGTTAGACTGATGCGTGATCAGTCGCATGTGCCAAGTGAAGAGTTGTGTGGCCCACAGCGCGCAATCACCACCACCATCTTGCGCTCCAGCGGCACCTGCGGTGTGAAGGTCACACAAGTGTGGATTCATTTAGACTGGTGCATGATCAGTCGCATGTGCCAGGTGAACAGGTGTGTGGCCCACAGCGCGCAATCACCTCAACCATCTGGCGCTCCAGCGGCACCTGCGGTGTCGAGGTCCTACAAGTGTGGATTCAGTTACACGGATGCGGCAAGTGTGGAAGTGTACCAAGAAGTGTGGCCCACAGCGCGCAATCACATCCACCATCTGTCGCTCAAGCGGCACCTGCGGTGTGAAGTTCATTCAAGTGTGGGTGCAGTTGAGACAGGTGCATGTGCCAAGTTTGGCCCAGAAGAAGCAGAAAAAGTGTGGCCCTCCGCGCGCAATCACCTCCACCATCTGGCGCTCCAGCGGCACCTGCGGTGTTGGGCCACACAAGTTTGGATTCAGCTAAACGGATGCGCCAAGTGTGGAAGTGTACCAAGAAGTGTGGCCCACAGCGCGCAATCACCTCCACCATCTGTTGCTCAAGCGGCACCTGCGGTGTGAAGTTCATTCAAGTGTGGGTGCAGTTGAGACGGGTGCATTTGCCAAGTGTGGCCCAGAAGAAGAAGAAAAAGTGTGGCCCTCCGCGCGCAATCACCTCCACCATCTGGCGCTCCAGCGGCACCTGCGGTGTGAGGCCACACAAGTGTGGATTCAGTTACACGGATGCGCCAAGTGTGGAAGTGTACCAAGAAGTGTAGCCCACAGCGCGCAATCACCTCCACCATCTGTCGCTCAAGCGGCACCTGCAGTGTGGAGGTCACACAATTGTGGATTCAGTTAGACTGATGCGTGATCAGTCGCATGTGCCAAGTGAAGAGTTGTGTGGCCCACAGCGCGCAATCACCACCACCATCTTGCGCTCCAGCGGCACCTGCGGTGTGAAGGTCACACAAGTGTGGATTCATTTAGACTGGTGCATGATCAGTCGCATGTGCCAGGTGAACAGGTGTGTGGCCCACAGCGCGCAATCACCTCAACCATCTGGCGCTCCAGCGGCACCTGCGGTGTGAAGTTCATTCAAGTGTGGGTGCAGTTGAGACAGGTGCATGTGCCAAGTTTGGCCCAGAAGAAGCAGAAAAAGTGTGGCCCTCCGCGCGCAATCACCTCCACCATCTGGCGCTCCAGCGGCACCTGCGGTGTGAAGTTCATTCAAGTGTGGGTGCAGTTGAGACAGGTGCATGTGCCAAGTTTGGCCCAGAAGAAGCAGAAAAAGTGTGGCCCTCCGCGCGCAATCACCTCCACCATCTGGCGCTCCAGCGGCACCTGCGGTGTTGGGCCACACAAGTTTGGATTCAGCTAAACGGATGCGCCAAGTGTGGAAGTGTACCAAGAAGTGTGGCCCACAGCGCGCAATCACCTCCACCATCTGTTGCTCAAGCGGCACCTGCGGTGTGAAGTTCATTCAAGTGTGGGTGCAGTTGAGACGGGTGCATTTGCCAAGTGTGGCCCAGAAGAAGAAGAAAAAGTGTGGCCCTCCGCGCGCAATCACCTCCACCATCTGGCGCTCCAGCGGCACCTGCGGTGTGAGGCCACACAAGTGTGGATTCAGTTACACGGATGCGCCAAGTGTGGAAGTGTACCAAGAAGTGTAGCCCACAGCGCGCAATCACCTCCACCATCTGTCGCTCAAGCGGCACCTGCAGTGTGGAGGTCACACAATTGTGGATTCAGTTAGACTGATGCGTGATCAGTCGCATGTGCCAAGTGAACAGGTGTGTGGCCCACAGCGCGCAATCACCTCCACCATCTGTCGCTCAAGCGGACCTGCGGTGTGGAGGTCACACAAGTGTGGATATAGTTAGACGGATGGGCAACGTGTTGAGTTGTGTCGATAACTGTGGCCCACCGCGCGCAACCACCACCCAAGCCCACACATTTTAAAGCCAACGCACCTCCACAACCATTCGCATGCCACCAGGCTCCTCTCCCTCCTCATCCTCTTCCCCGTCCTCCCCACCGCCGGCCGCTGCCGCTGCCGCTGCCGCCTCTGCCGTGAAGGGCTTGATGAGCTGCACGCACACTGTGGCCTTGCCTTGCACCTGTGTGTTTGCAGTGGTTTAACATTTGAAAGCGCAGTAAAGTAGCTCCTGACAGGGTGTCTCCATGGTTGCCCTCGGTGCGTGAAGGGCTTGATGAGCTGCACGCACACGGTCGCCTTGCCTTGCACCTGTGTGTTTGCAGTGGTTTAACATTTGAAAGCGCAGTAAAGTAGCTCCTGAAAGGGTGTCTCCATGGGTGCCCTTGGTGCGTGAAGGGCTTGATGAGCTGCACGCACACGGTCGCCTTGCCTTGCATGCGCAGTAAAGTAGCTCCTGAAAGGGTGTCTCCATGGGTGCCCTTGGTGCGTGAAGGGCTTGATGAGCTGCACGCACACGGTGGCCATGCTTTGCACCTGTCGGGGTGCGTGGTTCAAATTTTGAATTAGCAGTCCGACTGCTGCTGCTGTCGCTGCCGCGGGGTGGTCTAGTGTGATTTTGTAATGCTCAGCCCAACAGCTGCAGCTGCTGCTGCCGAAGCCGCCTCTTGCGTGAAGGGCTTGATGAGCTACACGCACACGATGGCCTTGCCTTGCACCTGTGTTTTTTGTGTGGGTGTGTGTGGGTGTGGATGGGGGGGGCTCAGTAAATTGGAAGTGTGAGGTTGCCTCTGCTGTGAAGATTTTGATGAGCTGCACGCACATTGTGGCCTTTCATTGCACCTGTGTTTGTGTGTGTGTGGGGGGGGGGGATGGGGGGGGGGGGGGGGGGCTCAGTAAATTGGAAGTGTGAGGTTGCCTCTGCAGTGAAGAGTTTGATGAGCTGCACGCACACAGTGGCCTTGCCTTGCACCTTTTTTTTTGTGGGTGGGTTCGTGGGTGTGGATGGGGGATGGGGGGGGGGGGGGGGCTCAGTAAATTGGAAGTGTGAGGTTGCCTCTGCAGTGCAGAGTTTGATGAGCTGCACGCACACAGTGGCCTTGCCTTGCACCTGTTTTTTTTTTGTGGGTGGGTGCGTGGGTGTGGATGGTGGGGGGGGGAGGGGGGGGGGGGGGGGGCGGCGGGGGGGGGGGGGGGGGGGCTCAGTAAATTGGAAGTGTGAGGTTGCCTCTGCCGTGAACAGGTTGATGAGCTGCACGCACACGGTGGCCTTGCCTTGCACCTGTTGGGGTGGTGTGGTTTGAATTTTGAATACGCAGTCAAACCGCTTCCGGAAGGGTGTCTCCCTGGGTGCCCTTGGTGAGTGAAAAGTATGATGAGCTGCACGCACACAGTGGCCTTGCCACGCACCTGCCAGGGTGGTGTGGTTTGAATTTTGAACGTGCAGTCAAGCAGCTGCCCCGCAGCTGCTGACGAGGGATTGTTTTTTTTGTGTAATGCTCAGCCCAACAGCTGCCGCTGCTGCTGCCATTCATACGCTCCACGCCAATGCGCGCGCACACACACACATGCACACCCACACACCCATCCCAACCCCCCACACACACACCTTAGCCAACAGCGGTCGGATGAAGCCTCCTGCCTGAAGCTTGCCCTTCAGCTTGCGCCACAGGCGGTGACCAGGGACCAGGCGGAAGCCAAGCACCTGTGTGTTGCGTTTGTGCATGCGTGCATTTGTGTGAGAGAGGGAGAGAGAGGGAGAGGGAGAGATACAGAGAGAGAGAGAGAGACAGAGAGACAGAGACAGAGAACGACAGAGAGAGACAGAGACAGAGACAGAGAGGGAGAGGGGGAGAGAGAGAGAGGGAGAGAGAGAGAAGAGAGATAGTAAAAACAATCTCAAACAGCCAGGACGTCTTCACACAATACCCCCATCCCCATCCAATGATAAGGAGCCCCCCCTCCCCCCTTTTAAGCACCTGCGTCAGCTCCGCCTCTGACACCGCGCGACCTAACATGACGCCAACTTGACGCCAACTCCGACCACTACGCGCCCAAGCACCCAATGGTGGCATACTTTTAGCCGTGTGGACACCGGCCACCAGCAACCAGCACACACACACACACACACACACACACACTAGCACACACACTAGCACACACCGGCACACGCACCTGCTTCAGCTCCGCCTCTGACACCACGCGCTCCGCCGTGCCAGCGATGGTGTCGCAGATCTCCTGGGGGTGGGGTTGGCGGGGGGAATGTAATTGTTTGAAATGATGATGATGATGGATATCAAAGTCTGTGATCTAAGTAGCATAAAGGTGTTCGACACGGTGGATGCCTCCTACGAAGGTGGGAGTTCGTGTGTGGCCAAGTTTGCATGGGCTCAAAAACCAGTGCACACCGTACGACACCGCGTGCCCGCCGTGCCGGCGATGGTGTCGCAGATCTCCTCAGGGGGCGGATGCGCGTGGGAGTTGTGACAACACGTTTCGTCAAGGTCTCGTGTTTTGCGGATGCCTCTACCTGTTTGTTAAGCCGCCGCTCCCCCCCCACCCTCCCCCCCCCTGATGCGAGGTGCACCTCATTGTTTAAAAAAAAACTCACCTGGAGCTTGTGGTTGTCGTCGTGCACGCGGTACGCAGCGAGGT
>VFSX01000178.1:250000-252500 GCA_016618255.1 Chlamydomonas sp. UWO 241
TGTGGTGCCCCCTGCTCGCTCGGTGGCGGTTGGGCGGGCGGGGGCGCTGGCAACGATTGATCTGTGGGACGCGCTGGCGTCTTTTGCTGCGGGCGGCGTGGTGCCGCGAGGATGGGCGGGTGTGGTGGGCCCGACCCATCCCTTCGTTGGAGTGGTGGACGGCGGGCTCACTCTGAACAAGACATCCTAGGCCCTTGGGGGGGTCTGTGAGCGGAGGTGACGTCATAAGCGTGCGCTGGCGGGTGTGTTGTGGTCGCTGAGTTGAGTGTTGCGGCGGGTGTGCTACCAGCCCCGCTTCCACTGGTTTGGGCGAGGGCTTTCTGGTCCCTTCATGGTTTTATACCTTGAGCCTATCCTCCGGCCGCTGGAGGGGTTGGGTGTGGAGCCTGCACCGTGATGCTGCTTGCTTGGTGCCCGCCACGCCGTGGTTTGGCGCTACCGTGGGCTACCTTTGTAGCTTTACCTTTCTTTGGTGGGCCTCGTGCCTGCTCTCTTAAGTCCCGCTGGAGCTTTGGAACCGAACGTGTGACCGCCGGCAGTGGATTGTAAAACTCTCATCATGCATGCATGCATGCATGCATGCATGTGTGCGCCATGCGCAACAACTCGTCCAGGCGAGCGTGGACTCAAGCCAGCTTTTTGTCTGCCCCCCCAGGCTGCTGTCATAGACTGCAGACGATGCCATTCCGTATGAGGACAACGACTGGGAAGGGCTACGCACGCGTGCGCAGAGGGCGCAGACACACGTGTCCGCACATACGAATACAGTAAAACACCGAGAATCAACACGCTTTGTACTGGCTTTGTACATATAAATTGGCATCATGAACAACAGTGGTGTCATTAAGGTAACCGAGAATGTGCTGTTTGCCCGCGCAGCATTGTAGGGAACATGCCGAATTCCCCCCCCCCCCCCCCCCCCTGGAGGCCACGTTTTTTGCAAAAAATTCGGCGATTTCACACTTGTTGGTTCGAAATTCCCACGATTCGCCCCCGCAGTTTCCCCCCAAATTTCCCGGTTTTGCGGGGGAAAAATGGGGGGGGGCCGCTAATGACACCACTGATGAATAAGCAGGCTTTGTGATGGTCGAAGGGCTGATGTAGACAGGGAAAGACAGAGGCACTGCAAAAAAATATATATGTAAAAATGTAAAAGTCCACACTTTCCACACTTCCGGACGGCCAGCCAGACCCGCGTCCGGGGTCCCGGATGCAGACGCCACCTCACGTCCGGTTTCCCGGACGTCAACCACCACCACCCTGTACGGCCCTGGTGTGTGTGTGTGTATGTGCGTGTGTGGGGGTGGGTGGGTGGGTGGGTGGGTGTGGGTGGGTGGGTGTGCTTTGTGTGTGTGTGTGTTAGTGAGTGTGTATGTGTGCTGCGTCTTGATTCTCAAAGAGCAGCATGCCGGGGTTCTGGACAACCAGGCCCCGCTCCTCCAGGCACTGTGTATTTGGGGGCGGAGGGGGGGGGGATGCAGCCGGCGTGCCACACTCCACACCCCACACTTCCCACACTTGCAAGGCCCTTGAGATTTGAACTCAAACGCAATGCACAACAGCGTGGCAAGCCGGGCACTTGCCTTGACGATGTAGAAGAAGTTGCGAGGGGCGACGCCCCTCGCCCTCGCAACGTCGTTCTGGGCTCAGCCGGCGTGCTCATCAACCCTACTTCAACGTAAAGGATCACCTTGCAATTCAAACATATACCCCCCCGAGGCGGCTACCAGAACACACTTGCCTTGACGATGTAGAAGAAGTTGCGCGGTGCGACGCCCATCGCCCTCGCGACGTCCGACTGGATGCAGCCGGCGTTGCGCGCGACCGTGATGCGCTCCAGGCAGTCCAGCTGTGTGTGTGATGTGTGTAGATGGGGTGTGGACTGGGTGTGACCACGGTGTGAACGGCGGGTGTGAACTGGGTGTCAATGTGAGTGCAAATGGCGTGTCGCGCGCGAGGGTGATGCGCTCCAGGCACTCCAGCTGTGTGTGGGGGGGGGTGGACGGGGTGTGGACGGGGTGTGAACTGGAAGCTTTGTGGAATGTGGACGGGGTGTGGACGGGGGGTAGATGTCGGGTGTGGACAGCGGGTGTGGATGGCGCGCCAGTGTCATGCGCTCCAGGCACTCGAGCTGTGTGTCGGGGGGTGGATTCGGTGTGGACAGTGTGTGTACAGGTGTGAATGGCAGGTCTGTATGGGAGTGTGGACGGCGTTGCGCGCGACCGAGATCCGCTCCAGGCGCTCCAGCTGTGGGGAGGTGTGAGCGGGGCGTGGAAGGGGTGAGAACGGGGTGTGAATGATGGGTTTGTATGGGAGTGTGGACGGCGTGTCACTCGCGACCCTGATCCGCTCCAGGCACTCCTGCTGTGTGCGTGGGGTGTGGACAGGGTGTGGACGGTGTGTGGACAGGTGAGAAGATTGGGTGTGGATGCATCCGGCGTGGCGCGCGACCGCAATACGCTCCAGGCGCTCCGGCTGTCAGGGGTATGAACAGAGTGTG